>MEJB01000005.1:970159-1080336 GCA_001752375.1 Rhazya stricta
TATTGGTATCTTCCTCTTATCCAGTTAGATTTTATTGAATTCTAACTATATAGAATCTTCGTCTTGCATCCACCACAAAATAAACTTTTTAATGGTAAATGCTTAAAAGAAAAAAAACTTATAATTAATATTCTAATAGTTGCGGTCATTTTTTGCGCGGTCAGAGTCCAATTGTGTACTCCTCTACAATTAGCCCAGTGAAGGCATGTATAATATTCGTTCTCCAGAGAATATCATAATGCCATCATATATGCACGATTTTTTGTTGTTCAGTTTGACTTTCTTTTTTAAAGACAAATAGGTGTTGACTTGTTTTAGATCTTTTTGCGCAAGAACAACTGATAATAAATAGACCAACATATATTTATTAGATCTTCTACCCGACTTTATGATCAGCTACAATTCACTTCTACGCCGATCTATTAAATGACGCTTCCTGCATCTGTATAGACTGGCATTAGAGTTTCAGCAAATTATGGATCATCATCTTATGACTGATTAGGGTTTCAGCAATTTGATGTCACAGTCGAAATGCTTGTAACTCGAAGTTGATTCGAACGTTTTCGGTCGTGAATAAGATTGAAGGATGATGGCCTCCACAAATATTTATATTTACCGGAAAGAAATTTTTTCGATATGTGATACGATAGCATGTAATGGAGTAAACAACATTCATCAAATCAATTGCATTCYGACCTTATTCACGGAACTGTAACAGCATATGTGAGCAAGGAATCCCAAATGCGGACTATTTATCGCAAGAACACCCATTTTCACTCAATTTCATAGTATAAACATTGTTACTCCTTTTAGCTCCCCTAAATGAAGTTTTGATGTATAAGCCAAGTGATATATAGTATAGAGTCACAGTATATGCTCTTGACTTTTTTTRAGCATCGGAAAAGGTTTTTCAAGTTCTGGGCAGCAATGATGTCTAGAATGAGTACCTTGTTCACAGTGTTCGGCAAAATACTTGAAAAGTTTAGCAAATATCAACTCGATCATTGCTTTGATTGGCAYGGCCCGTCCTTCTTAATGGTATTGTTCAATGACTGAGAAAGATTTGTCATCAAGCAACCACATCTCGGACCATCATCATATGCAAGTGTTCATTTTTCACGATTTATTGAGTTRAAATAATTGTGTGCTACAAGACTTCTTAGTTTGATTTCTTCCATGATGTTAGTAATTTTTTTTTTTTTCTTGCACTCACTATCCGCCTTATACATTGCTTGTGTCAAATCCCCATTTTTATATTTTTGCATTGAAAATTGCCATTATATGTCGTAGACAGTATCTATGAACTGCCACTGGTGGTTGCCACTCTAGAAACCGCTCTAGTGAACCCAATATTCCTTTGTGACGATCAAATGTTAAACATACCTCTCTTTGCAAGACAACATGATTTCTCAATAATGACTCCTCCCAAACAACAGCAAATGATAGCTGGAACACGTGGTTGTTTGCGTCCCATGTACTAGCAACCAAGACAACCCCTCGATACGATCCTCTCAAGAAAGTACCATCTAATGAAATGATTGGTCAACAGTATTGAAAATGTAGAATCCTAAAATCGACGATCACTTTATAGACTCCCGTAAAGCTTATCTTGATGCTTAAACTAGTAGCATTATAGAAACTTTAGTCATAAATAGGAAAAACACTGACTAGACTAAACGAATTCGGATAATAGGGTAATTTATAGCCTAGCAACAAATCAAAATTACCATTTTACCCTTATCCAAATTCAGCCACCTTGAATGCCTGATCATAGAAAACTTAGCTTGATCAACTTTATTAGCACACAATACTAACGATAATCCAGGAAAATTTTGCTTTCCTAATTATTCATAAACTTTCATTGTGGAAGTTAATAAATAAATTAAGAATATAGACTAGAAGGAAAGATTCAYTTCTTGAAATTTACCTACTCTATCTCTCGTCTCTCTCTCACCACCGTATCTTAGTTAACTTCTTTTATCTTATCTAGGATTCGAACTCCCCAGTTTACCTAGGCTACTTCTCGTCTCTCCCTGACCGCCGTATCTTAGTTAACTTCTTTTGTCTTATCTAGGATTCGAACTCCCCTCCTTGACTAAACACTATATTCTAAACAATAGTTTCATGCAACCTATGCTATCTACGAGTGGCAAGAACCTTTTGCCACCCAAGAATCCTAATCCAATTTGCCTTCTTCCGTCCTCAGTTGCTAATTCTCCTTTTTCCTTTTTTGTCTGCCTAAATGCACATGGGAAATGRATCATTTCCGCACCCGAATCTCATCCTATTCACCTCACCTCTCGGCAATTCTTAGAAAACATCCTATGCCATTTGTCCTCTTCTTAATCTCCATTACACAGCAGCTATACACTTGTCCCATTTCCCTCATATTGTTGCCTCTTATCAATCCACCATTCACTTCTATAAAACCATTTAGTTTAAGGCTTTTTTTTTTTTTCCTCACTCTTCTTGCAACCAACTGATCTCTCCTCTTGTTTCATACCTTTTATTATTTCCTATGCATTGCCATGATTTCTCAGATTTTAAATCTTCCTACTATTTTTTCATGGGAGTTTCGTTCCATCACATTGGTCGAGCAAGCAACAGCCAACTTAGATCTCTGTCTATTCTTTAAGTAAGCTTTTTTTTTTTTTTTTTTTTTTTTTTGCGCTGCTTACCTGCAGTGAATTCCATTTTTGTCCAAGCTAAAAGCTACGTTTTTTCTCAAATTTGTTCTTGTTAATTCCTCAAATGCAGGTGCCAAGAGTAGCTGATTTCTCTTACGTCTCGGCTGTGATCCAAGTAAGCGTTATAACTCTTTTTTAGCTACCTTAGATTAATAGAACAAGCATATGTATGAGACGTGAAACTTCAAGTTTTTATCTTTTTGAAATTTAGAAAGATAGGAGGTGAACTATGACGTGGTGCAAGCTGAAATAATTGTGAATTTAAGACTTGTTTAGGTTGGAATAGGTAAGAAAGCTTATCGTAAGTTGGAAGAAGGTGAACTGAGATGTGGACAGAAAATAAGTAGAAAAGTATATGCTAGATTATCCTACTTCTAATGCTTTTTGGATAGAATTACACTCATGAGATATTAGAAAACATCTAATCTAAATTAATATACAGTTACATAATGTGGAWGTAAACAATGAACTTGTATGAATTAGTAGCAACCTAAACATACTGCCAAGAACTCTAAGAAAGGGTGTATTATTTTGATGAAGTTCAAATCTTTAAGGGAATCAAAATAATAAATATGATTATGGATGAAAAGCTGGTTATCTGGAAAGCATAATAAGCCTGACCTTACTGGAATAGGAGTTGTATCAAGTAAGACATGACATAAAAATTAGACCTTTCCAGTTTTATTTACGCAACTCGTACATTATTTTCTTACCTTCATTATGACACCATTATGGTGTTAAAAATTAGGATTTTTACACATCAGAAGAAACCTTTACATCCTGGGATTAAAATCACATAGATTTGGCTGAAAGAATCCCCCTAGAAGTATAGATATAAATACAATCCTTGCACCCTGCCAGAATTTGTCAATTTCTTCCTTACACTGAATTTATAAAAGTTTTGTAAACCAATCAAGTATTTCTCAGGAAAATAATCACCTTGGAAGAATACTTTAGAATCTTAGGATTTTCTACAGTAGGTCTCGTAATAAAACTGAATATAAAACTCAATTTATGCAAATATTTATAGGTATTACTAGTTTAGTATTTTCCTAACCAAAAGCATATCTTTTTGAAACTGTTTATCGATTGGAAAAACATTCTTATTTCAACTCCTAGACATATTTAGAAAGCTTTAAATCTAAAAATTCAAAAAAAAATAATTTTTTTTTTTTTTACTTGGATGTATAAAAGCCAAGTTATAACTAATTTTTCGAACCGGACAATTTAAGATTGTTCTTGAATAGCTTTGTCAATTTACCCTAGCACTTGAATTGTTCTTGTAATCTGCACCTATGTTCGAATTCAATAGGGTTATAGGACTTGAAATAAGCATCTGAATATAGATATGCAGCCATATAGCAACTCCAATTTAGCACAATGATCAAACTGAAACTACCTCATGACTGGTTTTAGGTCACAAAAATCAAGAAAAAGAGCAAGATAATCACATATTCGCTCTTGTAATCAAGTGAATTCCATAACTATCCAAAACTATTTCCAACAATTGAATTTCATAAACATTTTACGATATTCGCCATTTAAAGCTCGAATTACATTTATCATTACTACAATTTATGCTTTGAATAAGATATATAGCTTTTGATATTTTTAAAGCATTGCATGATTCATGGATTATCTTTCATATGTGGTTTTCTTTCATGAGTCAACAAAACAAACTCGACATTTTATTTCTAGTATTGAGAAAATTGCATGATCATAATCTTGCATGGATCTTGTGTTGATAAGACAAGTACTTGGTTGATTGTCTCAAGAAACTAGTCGAACGGATAAAGTACCATACTTGATTGYTCACCAGTACTAGGACTTCTTGAACCGTCAAGCATCAATTCTTGAGATAGCCATATGGCCTAARTAGTGGTTACGCCYTGTCGGACTAGGAATGCATTGGCAGACGATTACGTCTCGGGCACCCCGTGCATCTTGGGATGCTCCTATTTTGGATTAGGAGTTTRATCTCGAGAACAATCAATCTGTATTATCCAGTTAACAAGTAAATCTTGCTTGACTTGTTGATCTGAACGGTTGAAAGTTGCATGCACATAGGAGGGTACAAGGCAGGTATCTTGAATCAACCAAATCTTTCGGGTGGTTCTGAGTAACTATTATTTGCATATTTATTATACTTGCTTGTCATATGATTTTTTCGATTTTCACACTAATTCTGATAAATTTGGTCATTTTTACCATAAGCTGTTTTAAATTGCATTTGGTTTTATGACTCACACGTACACTAAGCACTTACTTGGAAGTCACTAGGTCAAACTCATTATTTTCTTTGTTTTTTTCTCTCTCATGTTTTAGTGACAGGTACTAATTGTTAAAAGCAGCAAAAGGGTGTAGTATTACAGAGGAGTACAAAGAAGCGAAAAAGAATCTTGCTTCTCTGTAATTACCAAAGATTCTATCAAGATTCTAATTCAATGTACCAATACTATTAGCATGATTACAGAGGAGTACAAAGAAGCAAAAAAGAACATTAACAATTTGCAAAGCAAAAAACTTACAAAGAAGAATTGAAGAACTTCAAGCGAAAAAGTGAAGAACCCGCAGCGAAGAGGCAAAGAACCCGGAGCATGGAAGAATCAAAGGAGATATACAGCGGAGGAATACGATTTACAGAAAATTAAGGTAAATGTTTTTGCCCTGATTTTACCTCAGCAAGACGCTGAAAATGCTTGGTTTCAGGGCATTCTGCTTACATTTAACGCAGTTCTACGGGGCGTTTTATGGTATATACGGTTTCAAATATCAACAGAAGGAAGATAAAAGTATAAAGCATAAGAGACCTAGCCAGCCCGCGTTTTCTCTCCAGAAGACCCCCCAGAACCTCAAGTTAAAGCCAAGAATCCCAAAGGAGATAAAAACAAAGTCAACGCCTGTTTGGCTCTTAAAAAAGAGAGCCAAACTTATAAAAAATCCCATGCATCGATCATGGATTCTCAAGAGCATTGTCATCGTGTGCAATTATCATTTCAAGCATGACAATATCACTTTTTTTTTTTTTCCTTTTTCTTAGATTATAAATGTTTTTCACCAAATTGTATTGCACTTTATGTTTTTAACTTTTTAGTTGGCAAACTGTCAATGCGTACGGCTACTCCATCGTGAGTTTGAGGAGCGATGTTAAAATATTTAGAGTTGCCATAGGATTTAGTTTATAAAATTTTCTTCGGATTTGGTTTTGATAACCTATATATAGGCACTTTGTATTGATACTTTATATTAGATTAGATTACACTATGTTCTTTAAATAAAATACTAGCCTTCTTTTCTCTATTACTTTTTCTTCTCTCTTCTCTTGTTTAGATTATTTAACAATGAGGATGACATTTAAGAAACTCTCTTTTCTTTTGAGAGTTTCTTAAGTTGAGTTTAGGAGATATGCATGGTGTTCAAAGTGTGATAGTCATTCAATGATCCTATAGTATATAGGCAAGGCTACAAGAGAGATTTAGGCATGTTACAATGATTATGTCATTGTAAGACTCTTTGGAAGACTTTGGAAACAGATATGAAATTTGTGTGAAAATTGGAGTGATAAACAATCAAAAATCAGAAATGCATATAACCTGCCATGTGGACATATGGGATGGATGAATTTTAGGTGATTTAATCCAACTTCAGTCTATCTCTAGAAATCCTCTATTGTCTTGCGAATATTTTGGGATATATATCCTAAGTAAATTAGGAGTGCATTTAAAATATTTATTTTCTTTATTAGATTAGGATATATTTATTGATTTTTTAAATCCCCTATTGTAGGACTTATAAGGACTTCCTCATTCTATTTATATAGGATAGAGCCACGGAAATTGATTCTTTCAACATTAGACTATTACAGACTACTTTTAGCTTTGATTTAGTTCCTCTAAAATTTCATCTATCCCATATGCCCACGCGGTAGCTTATCTACATTTCTAATATTTTACTATTTGTCATACCAAATTCCGCARAAAGTGCATCTTTCTTTCCAAAGTCTTTTGAATAGTCCTAAAATGGTAKAAGTCCAATAAACCAAATAATTAGTACAATATACATATCAYTGATTCATCAAATATCCCACGAACYTCACACTAGAATACACTTGATCAAACACTCAGTTATACTGTAAAGAACAAATCCAAACAAGTCAACACACATAGATTACAAGCAATACCGAACCTTGCATTCAAAACTAACTAATTAGGAGTACAAGAGTTGCTCTCTAATAACTTGGTGAATCTTACAGTATGATTTATTTGGTTTTGCCAAGCCAAGAGAATCAATAAATAGGGACTACACATCAGTCAGAACCTATGAAACTGCCCGTCAAAACCCATCCACTACACAAGAAAGCAGTTACCAACTATCCTGTGTTCTGCTTAACACAGCCACTCCGATGCTAACTGTGTCCATCTGGTTTGTCATCTAGCCAGTAGATATTTGAGTCCTTCTATGACTAACTGATCATGCCTCCATTGTCTAGAATAAGTCTAAACATACACTATACACTAGCCATGGTTTCTACCATGCCCATTGAAGTTAACCAATGGCCCGTTGCAAACCAATCAGCCGATGAACAGTCTGAGCACATCATGTCCAGTGCCCAGTGTCAATTCATCACKAGCAAAATGTCACATCTTTTTGTGCACATGCACACGGTCTGTGACTCATCTGGGATCACCACGCCCCAATGTCTTTGCAAGTCTCGGTGTCTGCCTYAGCACCATYCCGATGCACCAGTCTAGAATGCCCAAAGGTAAGGAACATGTTGGCCCGTCTGCCCATGACACTCAACAATGACCAGTTTTATTCCCGTACATGCCTTATGTAAACGAGCTTTGTTCCCACATAGGAGTTGTCTAGTGCGTCGTTAATTCACCAAAATATATAGGCCTACAAACAATAGATATACTAGTAAGCAACGTCATTTCCTTTAGGGAACGTCAAATCAATTGTTTTCAAGAAGAGAATAAATAGGAAGAAAATTATAAARTAATAATTAAAATTCAGCACGAACACAATTAAAGAAGAACAATTTTCGAAATAAAACTCTAAATTAAGCAAGACTCTAGTTAAAGTAATTACTTCCACACTAATTCAAGTAATTGCTCATTAATTCCACAAAGTACTCATCATTCACARATAAATTTATTATAGTTATCATTAAACAACCAATCTCTCGTAAGTATTAATATTTAAAAAAGAAAATCCATATTGATTATTTCCTAAATGATAGACAACCCAGAGAGAGTATATGAGATTTAATGTACCGATAGCACTAAGAACTAGAGAGATCCAATTCTAATTAATAAAGTTAGATAGCGAAAATCTCTGTATGGCTTCGTTGATTTCTCAATAAAGAGAAATATGACCAAAAGTGATTCGAAAATTAAAGGAATCTATTTTTTATACTTCTTACTAATAGATAGTGTCCATAAATTTCATAGTAAGTTCCTAAAGATTCATACTGAACTTTGATCGAGCTTCTTTTGAAACAATAATGCGTTGTTCCAGGCACTGTCGGAACCATAAAGGGGTATCTAAAATTGATTCATTTTTTGCTGATAAGCCCCAAGAGTTTATCAAATTAGTCTGTTATTTCCTTATGATATATTACACTTCCATAGCAGGTTTATGCCAATTTTCCAATCTATTAATTCATAGCAAACAATTCCAYATTTGTGTACTCTAACTTAGCTATAACTTACTCAGCTTAATAAAATATATGCGCACAATATTCAATCAAGTGAAACAACCATTAAGTAATYATTAGAAAGAATAACAAATATTTACAGTAAATTGAGCATATAAGCACATTTAGATCTCAAAAATGCATTGAACTAATGCTGTATTAATTCTTTAGCCAGAATAGAAGAACTTAGAAACAAAAGATAATTGATGAGGGACCGCTTACCACACCGCCTATGGTGCCTACATTTGATGGCCCCATGACMAGAGTTAGGGCTAAGAAGATCCAACAAGAGTTGGACAAGGTAGTTGCATTCTACTTATCCAAAGAGCTAGCTATGTTGGAGGATCTTCCTAAGCCTCATTTGTTGAGCATGGTGGCCATAGGAGCACAAAAAGACCTCAAGGATGCTTGAGGATTATTTTGAGATATGTAATGGATTTTAAGACATGGTTTTCTAGCTTATTTTATGTTTTATGCATTAGTCTCCTTTTATAGCAAGGTAAGCCACGTAGGTATAAAAGGCTTCCTTGTCTTCACTTTTAGACTTAGAATTCATTTGTTTAAGAACACAAAAAAACACGGCTTCCCTTTTGGTTGAATGCATCGAATTTTCCTTGAGAGATTTAGAGTGTATTGTTGTTGATTTGGCTTAAATTGTCTTGTGTGTGTTAATTCTTCAAGGGATTGGTGCTAACAAGCTTCATTGAGTACCCTTCTTATGCATGGCTGCTATGGCCATTGTGTAAGGTTGCAAAAGGAAGAAYGTTGAATTCTTATTGGTATTTGGTTCTTGATCTCAAYAGATCAACGGTTGTTACCTTGTTAGTTCTAGTTTCTTTCAATTATCCTTTCTATTCTGATTTCTTCCATTGCCGAATTTGGTCTAACATCTTCCATTGTTTTCTTGTTTGTGTTTATGTCTAGATCCAAGCTTTGTGGCTAATCCCCACATCAAATTGGTATCAGAGCTTTGGTCAACATCAAACACATCTCTCTATCTCAAAAATTACAAAAAAATTTGAGTTTGTCCACCATTGTTGAGTCTTGAGTTGTGCTTTGTGTCTCTCACACCATATTGTTGTTGTTCTTTGTGTGTTAGGATCATCCCAAGTCTATTGGCAAGCTAAGCTCACCTTAAAATAGATCTTTGGAGCTTGAGAGTCGCCAAGCCTACCTAACCAGGCGCCTAGCCTTTGTTCACATAACTTATCACCAAACACACCATCCAAGACCATCATACCACCTTGCCTTCGTCCATCATAACCCTACATTGCCCTAGCTACCCAAGCGTGCCCTAACCACCCCCAYGCCACCTTAGAATTCATGCCAAAATAGCTTAGCGCGTTGGTTACAGCCATATCCTACAAATCCGGCGCCTCTTACCAAGTGAGCCAAGTCCGCCAATTCAAAAATTCAGTTGGCGCTTGACTTGTAACCAACTCTTCCACGTTCTATCCAACTCCTATTATCAAGGTGTGCATTGCAATCAAGGGAGCGTGCCAAAGTTCTCCATTCAAAGTTGTTGTAACAACCTTGACCAAAATCAACCGGCGTGCGCACTATTCTCAGCCCAACTTTGACAAGTCCATTGGTTTGTTACTCTTGTTTGTTAACTTTGAATTCAAATAGCATAGGATACTTCTTATCTTGTATTTTATTGTTAAGACAAAAAAAAAAGAAAAGAAAAGAAATTCAAAAAAAAAAGAAAGAAAGAAAAGAAGAAGTCTCACTTATTCCTATTCTATAGTTGTATTAGCATTCTATTTGCATATCATACTAGTCTATAATTGTGATCAACTCATATCATCAAGACTTAAGTTGAAGACTTGGAAGACATCAAGGTACCCTACATCCTACCCTAAGCCTACGCCCTACCCTACGCCAAGCCACTTCCTCATGCAATTCTCAAGCTTCGTTGGCATCTTCAAGGCTGAGTAAAGGTACTCCTATCCGTCTCCTCAAGTCCTAAATCTTCTTCTAAAGTCTTGATTGCACATTCCTTATTGCAAATCTAGAGTCTTGTCTTTAGTCTTTCTTTCCCTTTTGTTGAGTCTTGTTCTTAGCCATAGTATTCCTTATTTTGTTGAGTTTTTGTTGTGTCATTTCTTGCGTCACCTACTACCAAGACATTGTAGCCTTATACCTCTCTTTATTCACTTCATTTTGTGGTTGAAAGTAATATAATCCTATRGGTTATTGATCTATACAAGGCAATCCATCAAACCAAGTTTGAATCAGCAACAATTGAGAGAGAATGATCATAAAGAGGGCATACATGTGAGGTTTTTGTTGTATTTCACTAACCTAACAAGCTTGTGTGTTAAAGTTTATTGTGACAATGTCTAGGTTTCCTAGTCCAAGGCATGAAGAAAGTCCTCAATCCAAGAGCAGCGAGCCATTGCCACCCTATTTGTTCAACATGCTCAAGCGTATGGGAGACAACTTGGCAACCTTGGCCACAAGGATAGAGACGCTTGAAGCTAGGACCCCTCCACCAGTCCATGTGCCAACCGTAGGTCAAGTCCTTGGCACCAATTTTGATATAGGCGGCCCTAGCCATGATCGCCCAAGGACCCCATTGCCAGACCAGCAAGCTGCCTACCAAGCTTCTAGAGAGGCATCTAGGACGTCTAACCACACCACTCTAGCCGGCGTCACACCCTTAGTTCCATCGCGACCACCCTATGTTGAGCCACATGTCCAAGTGCCCTACCAAGGTGCTGGTCCTTTTGTGTATAAAGAAGTCCATTCAAACCATCAATCACCTCGCTTTAGAGCTCCTTGCAGTCACCATGCTTTTGATGCTTTTAAGGATTACCAAGGAGATGACATGGAAGAGGATTGGAGACCTGAGCCACCAAGAGGCTTCAAACAAAGAAGGGGGCGTGAGGTTGAGCAAGATAGTGTAGGAAGAGTCTAGGTGAAGATCCCACCATTTGAGGGCAAGTGTGACCCAGATGCATACATGGAGTGGGAGACTAAGATAGAGAAGATTTGGACGTGCCACAACTTCCCCGAGCATAGGAAGGTTCAATTGGCAACCCTTGAGTTTAGTGGTTATGCCTTGATTTGGTGGGACAATCTCATCAAAGAGAAGAGGAGAACCCTAGATCCAGTTATCAATACTTGGGAGCAAATGAAGGCACTAATGAGAGCTAGATATGTCCCTCAACATTACATTAGAGAGCTGCGCCAAAAGCTTGAAAACCTAAGGTAAGGAAGCATGATAGCTGAGGAGACATATAATGCAATGCAAGTGGCCATGGTAAAGGCCAATGTGAAGGAAGATGAAGAAACTACTATGGCAAGGTATCTTAGGGTTTTGAATTCTTTTTTGGATAACGAAGTTGACTTATATCCCTATGAGTCTATGATAGAATTGCTCCATTTGGCTGTTAAAGTTGAGAGGAAGACTAAAGCAAGGAACCAAGGGAGCAAGGGAGGTCAAAACAGCTTGTCACCATGGAAGAACCAAGGCAATCGAGGCCGAGATGTGCCTAGAGCCAAGGAAAGTGGCCAAGGGAGCCAAGGTGGGCTGAGGCGCAGTGGGCCATCCAACGCCAGCCCCACATCTTATAAGACACCCATGCCATCTTCCACACAACCCAAAGGGAGTACTCCTAACCCTACATCTTTTAGGACTAGAGGTGTTGTTTGCTTTGAATGTCAAGGTAGAATAGGGATTGTGTGAATACTAGGACCTTAAGTATCAATCATTTAAACCAATATGAGAGTGAGAGTGATAAGGGTGAAGATAACATTATTGATGAAAGTGTTGCAACATGATGTGCATGATAGTGATGAAGGCATTGAGTATGAACATGGTGAGTCTTTAATTTGTAAGAGAACTTTGCATGTCCAACCAGTCCCTTTTGGGTATAATCGAAGGGAAAACCCTATTGTCATAACTAGATGCTTAGTCAAGGTAAAGTTTGTAGCATGAATCTTATGGTGGTAGTGGTGCAATATGTGCTGTAGGTGAGCTATTTCAAATTGCAATTATCTACATTTTATCAACTTGGCCATATAAGTGCATGAACGGAATGATTGGTGGTGAGTTAAGGTTAATTAGGCAAGCTAAAGGTTACAATTACACTTGGTCATTATAGGATATGTTTTATGTGATGTTTATCCCCATGGGCAAGCATGCAATATATTTTGTAGAACCTTTGAAATATTGATAGGACAGGGTTGTCATGATGGGTTCAGCAATAGGTATTTGCTTTCACTTTTAATAGGCGCAAAAATATGTTTAAGGCCATTGTTCCCTATGTGCCGATAGTTGAAAAGGCCTATGAGAAGAGAGAAAGTGGATGAGGCAAGAGCCAAGTAAGGAGAGGCACCCAAGGCTGAAGGTGCCAAGCAGTAGCAAGTCGGCGGCCAGGCGCCAGAAGCCACAACGCCCAGCCAAGGCCAAGGCACCATGTGCCACACGCCAGGTGCGACCACCATCCAGGGTGGGCCAAGGGACCAGCCACCCCACATAGAGCCAAGGCGCCTAAGGATGAGCCTCTATCTCAGCCAGCCTAAAACCACTTTAAGTGGTCCTTTCAGCAACCAGGAGACTTGTGGGTGACTCTTCCTTAGGCACTTCACTTAATGGTCTTGTGCAAGAGATTTCCCATTAAGGCTAGTTGAGAAAACCATGCCTCCCTACCCCCCATCTATCCAAGCCACTAGCGCTTAGAGAAGTTTAGTGATGTGTCCTCGATGACATACCCCCATGGCCTTCCACCTATGAGAGGCATAGAGCATCAGATTGACCTTATCCTGGGAGCTACATTACTTGATAGACCAACTTATAAGATGAACCCTAAGAAGACCCAAGAGATCCAAGCCCAAGTCTAAGAGTTGTTGGACAAGGGCTATGTGAGTGAGAGTATGTCACCATGTGCCATCCCTGTCCTACTTGTGCCAAAGACGAATAGTACTTGGAGGATGTGTGTGGATTGTAGAGCAATCAACAACATAACCATTAAGCATCGTCACCCTATACCTAGATTGGATGACATGTTGGATGAGTTGTATGGAGTCATCTTCTTCACCAAGATTGATCTAAGGAGTGGCRACCACCAGATTCATATGAAGGAATGGGATGAATGGAAAACGGCCTTCAAGACCAAGTTTGGACTCTATGAGTGGCTTGTCATGCTCTTTGGTTTGWGTAATGCCCCTTCTACCTTTATGAGACTTATGAATCATATTCTTAGGCGTTTTATAGGGCATTGTGTTGTGCACTTTGATGATATTTTGATTTTCAGCAGGTCCTTAGAAGAACATGAGAGGCTTTAAGGGAAGTCCTTTCTACCCTTAGAGCAGAACGACTGTATGCTAACATGAAGAAATGTGATTTTTGCACTAATAAGCTTATTTTTCTTGGTTTTGTAGTGASCACACATGGGCTGCAAGTTGATGAAGAGAAGGTTAGGGCGATCCAAGAGTGGCCACACCAAGCAGCATTGGAGACGTAAGGAGCTTCCATGGGTTGGCTAGGTTCTATAAGCGATTCATGAAGGACTTCTCCACCATTGCAGCCCAATTGACCGAGATTACCAAGAAAGGTGTAGCCTTTGTGTGGGGAGAGGCGCAAGAGAAAGCATTCCATGAGCTGAAGTGGCGTCTCACCAATGCTCCATTGCTAGCGCTCCCGGACTTCACTAGGCCATTTGAGGTGAAGTGTGATGTTAGTAGCATTGGCATTGGAGGCGTCCTCATGCAATAAGGTAAGCCTATTGCCTACTTTAGTCAGAAATTGAAAGGAGCATGTCTAAATTACTCTACYTATGATAAGGAGCTTTATGCATTGTTTAGAGTACTTAAGACATGGCAGCATTATTTGTYGCCTAGAGAGTTTGTCTTGCATACTGATCATGAGTCACTTACGCATTTTAGGAGTCAAGATAAACTTCTTAAGGCTTGGGAAGATGCCTTACCGAATGTAGAGTTTGCATGTAATAGGGCCATTCATTCTAATACCTCTTTGAGTCCTTTTGAGTGTGTCMATGTTTTGAATCCTTTAACCCCACTTGATCTTATGCCGTTGCATATGAAGGAGCGAGCAGATTTTAATACAGATAAACAGGTGGAGTTCATTAAGGAGTTGCATGCTAGGACAAGGGAGAGGTTGCTGGCCAAGGGAAAGCAAGCGGCGGCTAAGGCTAACAGAGGAAGGAAAAGGATTGTTTTCTATCCCGGAGACCTCGTGTGGGTGCATTTGAGGAAGGAACGCTTCCTCGAAAGGCACAAGTCCAAGCTGGCGCCTAGAGGAGAAGGTCCTTTCAAGATCAAAAAAGAGTTGGAGACAATGCTTATGTGTTAGAGCTGCCACTGCCCGAAGACTATAGAGTTAGTGCCACATTCAATGTGGATGACCTTACTCTCTTTGAAGAAGGTGACTTAGACCAAGATGACTCGAGGTCGAGTCCTTTCCAAGAATGGGAGGATGATGAGGGACCACTTACCATACCACTTATGGTGCCTATGTTTGATGGCCCCATGACTAGAGCTAGGGCTAAGAATTCTAACAAGAGTTGGACAAGGTAGTTGCATTCTACTTGTCTAAAGAGCTAGCTATGTTGGAGGATCTTCCTAAGCCTCATTTGTTGAGCATGGTGGCCATAGAAGCACAAGAAGACCTTAAGCATGRTTGAGGATTATTTTGGGATATGTAATGGATTTTAAGACATGGTTTTCTAGCTTATTTTATGTTTTATGTATTAGTCTCCTTTTATAGCAAGGTAAGCCACCTAAGTATAAAAGGCTTTCTTGTCTTCACTTTTAGACTTAGAATTCATTTGTTTAAGAACACAAAAAAGCACGATTTCCCTTTTGATTGAATGCATCGAATTTTGCTTGAGAGATTTAGAGTGCATTGCTGTTGATTTGCCTTAAGTTGTCTTGTGTATGTTAATTCTTCAAGGGATTGGTGCTAGCAGGCTTCATTGAGTACCTTCCTTGTGCATGGCTGCCATGGCCATTGTCTAAGGTTGCAAAGGGAAGAAGGTTGAATTCTCATTGATATTTGGTTCTTAATCTCAAGAGATCAAGGGTTGTTGCCTTGTTGGTTCTAGTTTTCTTTCAATTATCCTTTCTATTCTGATTTCTTCCATTGCCGACTTTGGTCTAACATCGTCCATTGTTTTCTTGTTTGTGTTTGTGTCTAGATCTAAGCTTTGTGGCTAATCCCCACATCATGAATAATGTCTAAAATGAGGAATGAATAAGAGATAACGGATAGTGGGATAATGGAATTGATAATGAACAATAGATAATCCCTTCCTCTCTTGTGTTTTCTTTAATATGGGATAGGAAACAATAAGATTCTCTTATTTATGTTACCAAATAGTTTATATATTTAAATTTAATGTAACAAAGAAACTGATGTTTCCAAGTATTTATCAAAATGTAGTTCAACGCCATGCGCATATGACAGTTGGGGTGGGCTCCACTTTCTGGAAGATATCTTCCTCGGAGTCTATCTTAAGGGCGCTTTATGATTCTTATAACATCAAAATCCCCCAAAATTTTCACATTTTCTTTAACTTCCTCCTAAGAGAATAAAATATCAACAAAATCCCCATATTTTTACAATATTCATCTGAAAATCAAACTAAAGTTATATTAAATATTCTACAAATTTTGACTTTATTACTGTCCAGCCAAGCCAAACCTATGCAACGTGCTGACCATGCCTATGCGTTGGCCAGCCATAGTGCCGCAAGGCACCTCAAGAAGTTGGCCCCTTCTGCGAACCATATTAAATCTAGTGTTCAATCTTTATTTCTTTTTTTTTTTTCCTTCCTTATTTGCGCTTTCAAATTGTTAAATCATATTAACTTGGTAAAGAATCAACTTATATATAGAGTGACGCATACAATGGAACTGAGGACTAGAGCCATACGAAACATAATGAAATGGACATATCTTCCTACATGAGGGCAAAGATCGATTTTTTCAATTGATGAATAAAAGTATCAATTGAATTAAATGAGTCGGGTTTAGCCGTATTTAAGCTCAGAATTAATTTTGCTTGACTCAATCTCGAGCTCAACTGAACAAGCTTAGATAAGTTGAGCTTGAGCTCACCTCGCACCCTAGTAGGAGCTCGCACTGAGTTTGGGCTCGGCCCAAATTTTGGGATAAAAATGAAAAAGATAAATTTCAATGTTATTCTTGTTGTTCCTACAGAGAATTGACAAAGAAATTAGACACCTATATGAGCACGAACAAGGTTGAATATGTTGTTCATATGACTGCATAAAAGTATTCAGAATCAGATGGTTCAAACCATCCTTATCATGTATTGAGCAAAATGTAATAGGATCAGGCTATCTGGTAATCTCAAATTTATCTACCTCCTTGACAATTAAATTTTTCTTATGAAATTGAATTTGACGAAATGTCTATTCTACCCAAAAACATATATTAATTTTAGCAATTTATATCTCATATATTTTTCATTTTTTATCCTAATGGATTATGTGTTTGTGACTATATAAAGAAATTAATTTTAATGTAAAATTCTAAACCCTAAACCCCATATATTATGTACCCTAAACTCTAATTCTAAATCTGATTTAGATATGAAAAAATAGTATTTAAAATTTTAAATACAATRTATTGAGATAAAATATAATAAAAATTTCACYATAAATTATGAAAAATTATGATTAATTTATAAGGAGATTGTCAAATTAGGTTGGCCAAGTTGCTCTTTTCAATGTAATAATCGAACTATCAAACAATCAAATCCAATGACGGATTAACGATGCCTTTTCTCTTTCCGCGATCGGGAAGCCCCTGATCCCTTTGCGTTTCTTTCATCTCCTTGAATAAGCTTTTAGCTTCAAGGAAAAGTCGATCAAAGTAAGGTTTGTTGTCCCTTGTAGGAAGAGTAATATCTGCATTGTATTCACTGTCATATTCATTGTCTCCATGCTTGAACGGTTGAATCTCACATTCTTCATTTTATACTCGACTAAGGCACTTGTCTTACACTTAAAGAACTAGTGCAGGTTAAATATTTATATACTTCTACAAATGGTTTAGTGTTACAAATTATCTTTAATATGATCAGGTTATTTAGGTGGAGTAAGAGATGACTTTCAAAATACTTTCAGTCGTCAACCATATTTTTGTCGGAGTCATTATCGCACGAAAAGAAACAGAAAACAAAAACTGGAGCTATAAGTTGTGCAGTAACCGATAGAAGAGGCGGCATTTTTAGGTGATAAAAGGCAGGAGCCAGAAAAACACCAAAGTCGATGTAGATCCTCAAAGTACTGATGAGTAATCTTATTGATTATTGATTATTSAAAAGGCGAGAGACGAAAAACAGCAAGAAGGGAGAGCCGGGGCCGGTAGGATAAAAAGAAAGGGGGTAGGGTTAGAGACTTAACTAGTGATTAATTTATCAATCATTTAAATAAATACTAATATATATATTTTTTGAGTTTGATAAACCGATATGGAGTTAGGTCTTGAAATTTYTGCTGCAACATAGTTCACCTCGAACTCGACTAAGATTCAACTTGAAAAAAATTCGAGCTTAAGAGATTGAGCTCGATATGAGCTGAAACCATTGACATTCCTATTCATGAAAATCTTAAAAAAGCATTTGAGTGCAAAAAATAATCCATAACACCTGTCTAAATTTGTGCTGCAGTTTCAACATACAAAATACTTGGWCGGATCTCAGGTCAGACTAAATAAATAATGAAGAACAAAATCAMTACTTGGTTCCAGGTTGGAGGTATGTTCTCCTTTCTATTTAGAAATGACCCATCAATAAATGTGCAAGGAAACAGTCAGTTAGTGCTCTTGGCCTATGAAAATGTCAGACGGAGTAATTTTGCAGGCACGGGCCTTGTATATCCAAATTATGATTAGTTAATGTGGCGTGTGAGACATATAAAGTTTGTTTAAATTAAAATACAGGTGTATATTATACATTAAGAAGAAACTCATCTAAACAATATCTATGTTGGAGAAATTTTCATTAATTGAAGATGATATAGTATTATATCCAACGTCTTCTTTCAATGATCATACCTTCTATTTGGAGAGTCGCACTCCTAAATTGATCCTTAACATTCAGTAACGATTTGGAAATCTATAAATTGTGTCCACTTGGGTGAAAATTGGTGCAGAAATTTGCTCTACYTGTCTTTGAATATTCTTGCCTTTGTTCTTTGTGTTTTGAGGATTAATAGTATAGTGATATTTTCTTCAATATCTTTATCTTGTTTGACAGGTGATTTGCTTTAGAATAATTTGTACAAATAAGGAAGCAAATAAGCCTAAAGGAAAGTGTAGTGTTTTATAAATTTTAAAGACCAAAAGCCTTATAATAGATATGTTGTTACACTTCTTGTATTCTCTTACAATCCAACCATATCGAGGATCCAACTCACTAAGCTGGGAAAAAATAGGTCTGCAATTCTATTACAATCTAAATAAAGAAACATGGTAATATTATCGTATTATATGAATTCTTATATTGGAAAATAAACTTGACACGAGAAACATGTCTAATTAAATTAATCTCTAAATGAAAAATAATTTAAATTATACATTTCTCTTTTAAATTATAAATTCGTATCTATTACATTATTCTACCGACAAATTAAAAGCACAAAAAGACAAGAATATAACATTGTGTTTTGCAAAATTTTAAAGGTCGTACGTGATCATGTGAACCAAGATTCCAACGCTTCAGCATCTAAAGACAAGGGAACCATCTTTGTTGCCTCTCTATCTCTCTCAAACTCTAGTCATACACACGAGAAAGAGATAGAGAGGTCAGGAGGAAATAGACAAAAGAAGCAGATGGGGGTGTGAACTGTATATAACATTGAAGGATCAAAAATGAGTCGACAGAAAAGGACCCCTAGCTAAAACCCTGAAAAAGTGAATTGTAGATCCATACATACTCCTGCATATATGCTAGATAACCAAGCTACGATGAGTGATTTGGGGAGGCATATATGACTGTACTAAACTCCAATTTACCTTTCTGCATTTTGGGTTTTTGTTCTGAATCTGCTTCCAGTGCACGCCTGTGAAGAATGAAAAGATCAGACAAGTCTTGTCATGAGCTAGCACCAATGAGTCTCATTGCTGTATATATTTGGCCTCTTCTGTGTATATGGTCACCGGTCTCATATCTTATGTCCAACGGTTTTCATTCTTCTTCACATTCATTGGCTTCACATTACGAGAGAAAATTGTCTTGGGGTAGTTTGGGGCAGTTTGGGGCTCAAGATCTGTATATGCCAATGAGCTACTCTTTGTTTTTGTTTTATAGATAAAAGGCATTTGGAAGATATGGACTTAAGTTTTAGCTTTGTAAACTTTATTAAATCTCTATAGCATATGATCAGAACCAATTTAAAACAACCATAGTATAATCTTGATGTGTCCACCCTTTGGACACCCCAAAGGAAACCTCTTCAAACACTTCAAGAGGGAATTCCACATTGAAAATCATGGGTCTACTTAAGAACTATCCACCCTATTTAAGGCTTTAATAATTGATTAGTTGAAAGATTTTAATATTTAATATCATATCAATTGAGCTTATTCATTAAGGGAATCTACCTTAATTAAGTTTCCTATCTTTTAACCTAAACACCCAACTAATCAAGATATGATCTGGATCTTTGCAGCTATATAATTTTGAAGCTGATCTGACCCCAAGAAAATAAATAAATAAATWACAGCCTTTATAAACTTTTTTGGGGAATCCAAATTGTATATTTTGGATCAATATATTAAACATGAAAGTAACAATGTCAAGAATAAGGTCCTATTCTAGCCTATATTTTCTAACTTACCAAACCAAGTCTAAAAATTTTATATCTGATACTGCCAATAACATTCAGTGTACGCTAGATTGTGGCATCTTAATAATTGAGTTTTTCATAATTTGCAACTACGAGTAGAAATTTACATAGTTAAAGCAAATAACGGATATACTGTCAAATATGAACAATGATGTTGCATATTAAACGAATCAGATTATGCATCTTAACAATTGAGGACAATTATTGATTTATAAATAAGAGTAGGAAACGACATAGTTAAAACATACTTTCAGATATGAATAGTGATGTTAAATATTAAATTAGTTTAGAAATTGTCTCGATGGTTAGATCCCTTGTCAATTTAAACCTAAGTTGCAGATAAGTGTACTGTTTTTCTCCCATATCTCATGCATATTTAAGAAAGTTCTGTTGCAAAAACGTTAGTGAGACAAACATAAGGTACAAACTCCTAATCTAGCAATGTGACTTTGCAAACAAATTTCCAAAATATAACCGAGAAGTGCAGCCTTTCTGCGACTCAGAATCCAAGTTGAGAAAACATAATATAAAACAAATTAATAAGCATTGTTGTCAGAGCATGTGACTTCCAGCGATTGGCAAAGATATGAGAGTTTTTCGGTTTGGTAGACAAAGTGTAACTGAACCAGGCTCTCGTGATAACTGGGAAATGCATGCTGACTGACTCTGACTCAGTTCCTGAATCAGTCTGATTCACGGCAGACATCCATCACTGACTACTCCATTCCCTTTGACACTCCAATTTAGCATCCCATGCATGCAGAGGAAACCTCCAAATTTCAATTGCTTAGATACCCTACAAAAGGGCCTGCAACCTCCTAACCTGCCTCAGATTGGTGTCTGGGTCTGCCTGCATATTATGTCATCTCTATTGGTCCTTTTCATCTCATCCTATAATAGTTAATGCCAATGCTGTGTTAGACAGTGTATGGTCTTATAAAACCTTGCCGACCAGAATCAATAATAGAATCAACAGTTCTTCACGGAACACATTTTGAAAATAATCCCGGCCTCATGTAAAGTCCAGCTGTATTATTTATAGGGATCTTCTCAAATCTCCCATCAGATTACCATGAGATGCACTTACCAATCGTTATATCTAAAGCATACATGCAATTAAGCAGGTCACGACATGAGCCTACAATAAACTTTATTGCCAAAAGAAAAGAAAAAATAGTAAACACCTCCTTCGCATGGATAATGATGAGCCATGTTCAACAATGGAAGACAGGAAAAGAACCTTTTCAGCATTTGGGAAGTGAATGTTGTTGCTTAAATAATTTTATTAATCTCATTCAATACTAACAATTGCAAGATAAATTTTATCAGTTGCACAGAATCTGTCTGGTGTATTCTTATACATTGACCTAGGATTCTGCTATATTTGGACATATGGTTTCTTTTTCTTTCATTCTTTCGCTTGATTAGTTCGTTCTGATGTCTTTGTTGCTTTACATTTATTATTTTTAATTTGATTAATGAAATGGACATTCTTGGATTCTTTTGCCAAAGACCACTGCTGACTCTTCCTACACCTGATATTGCTAATTAATTACAATATTTTATCTAATCATAAGAACTATAGGTTTCTCTTGCCTGTGCAATTAGTGGCTAATCATGCATTGTCAGTTTATAGTTGATATCGTTACACATCATTAGTCCTCCCCTTTCCCTCTATAAATTGTATGCCTCGCTTGACTTGATTGATATTCAAACAGAAAAAAGACAGAGAGAGAGAGAGAGAGAGAGGGAGAGAGAGATGGCGTCAAGGATTTCTAAGCTGCAAAGAAGAATAGGATTGCACAGAAAGCTTCAGATTCTGAGAATTCTTATCAACTCCAAATCAGTAATATTACAAGCTTTCRTTCTGTTGCCTTTTCTTTGGTTTATGAAACCGTAACTTTTAATGGATTTTTGAGTGAGTTTTGATGCAACGTTCGTTGCTGTTTGTGAAGGTGAAAAGGAGTTGTATAATCAAGGATGCATTTCTTTACATCTGGAAGCTGAAACTGCAACTAGAGGCTATCAGAAGAGAGTATCACTGCCTCATAAATAACAGCCAAGTATTCTTTTCTCTTGTCTCAAAACGTCCATCATTCATATATATATGGGGTTTAATTTTTGAAGTATGTTTCTTTAAAATTGTCATTTTTAAAGAAAATTTGCATGGCTTGAACAGGAAGTGAAGGTGGAGAAGCTGGGAGAAAAGTTTTTGGTCAGAGTAACCTGCAAGAAGCGGCAAGATATGCTAGCGTCAATTTTGGATGCCTTTGAAATATTGAATCTCAATGTTTTTCAAGCTAGGGTAACATGCAATTACTTCTTTGGTTTGGAAGCGATTGTTGGAGTTAATGGAGACCAAAAAGTTGTGGATGTAAAAGATGTAAATGAAGCTGTTCTTAGTGCCATTAAGAATTAGCTTCAAATGCATCCATARGTATGTGGAAATGTCAGTGCMCCATGCCAGATTGCATTTTGTATAAAGAGCATTCACTTGGAAGAGATGAATTGAAACAAGAAATGGAGGTTGTTTAGTCCTAAACCACTAATAATCCTTCCCTTAACGACGATAGCATTTTTTTTCCCCACAAAAGAAAAAAAAAAAAGTAAAGAAGGTTTATTTCCTCTCACATCGAATAAGTAAGTGAATTCTCATACAGTCGTGTCGTCACTTCTCGAAAGGTTTTGATGTCTATGAGGTTTCATATAAATCGAGTTCCCGTGTTCGTATTCCGCCATTTTTGTGTTAGCCGTTCAATGGATCTTTTATCCCCAGCGGATTCAAATGGGCTAGCCAGAAGCTAACTAACCTCTATTGCGGCCAATCTAAGAGATAGCTGTTGGTAACAAGAGGCCCAGACTGTTTTCCACCAGCCTCATTCATTCTCTGCGTATTTGATTAATGCTTRTGAGAACCTTCAAACCCATAGGTTGATTATTCTTTACTGTCTAGTAGTAGTTTCGGAAAAAAAGAAAATCAATGTAAGTTCTCCGAATTGGTAACTGAAAGTTAAATATATATATAATCCGTCAAAAATTACTGGGGGAAAWTTAAAAATGAAAAGTAATACATGTCTCCTTCATTTTTATGTGATGAAAATTAGACTAATATTTACTTTAATGTTACTTTGGAGATTAATTAATATAAAAAATGAATAAAGGTGTATCAGTTAGTAATACAAATTTATTTTTATATGTCAATAATTATTATGGTACATAAAAAATTAATCTTTAATAAATTTATGCTGACTCAATCAGTAATCTTCTCAAYAAYTTCAACACTTAACCAGTGTCACGATTCCTAAACAACTATACTAAAACCGAGAGGTGCACTGTGGATAGAATCTTTACGAGACAAAAGAACATATTTGCATGAAAATTTCTTCAAAACAGAGAAACTTTGTCCTCCTCTTTTGTCTATATTCTTGCTGTATTTGTCATGATGGATCTTAGAGTTCCAATTTTCCTTTTGGGTACATTCTTGCTGTAATGGCTTCTCTATTTTATTATTTTCTTTCGTAGTCTTCTCATAATTTTCTTGCATATTTTAGGCAACTTTTGGGTTTTTTTTTTTTTTTTTCCTCCTATGCACTTAACTCTCAAAAGATTGGATAATATTTTTAACCAATGCTAAAAACTAAGCCCTTCTTGTATGGTACTGCCTTGAAATGTCCGATCAATAAAGAGATTTTATTAACTGAAGCAACCTAATCCGTTTCATAAATTAATCAGAAGGGGAAACAAGAGGAAAAGAGAATTCAAGACAAGCCCCAGATAGCAAATTTGAGAGAGACATATCCAAGATTCACCAAGTAAAAACATACATAAAAGGACATTACGTCTTAATCTTCTTGACCATGATAACAATTTGATTAGTGATATTTCGAATGCGTTTCATATTCTAAATTAAAAAGGTTTCATCACTTAATCAGTAATCACATATATCATACAAATTCGAAGCACCTCTTTTTATTTAAGGTTTTATAATATCCCTTAGTTTCATCATCTGTCGTGATCGACGGGCAAACTTGACCGTATTAGAGTAATTTGTCTAGCTCTCTGATGCATCCATCTTTTGGATATCCAAAATCTATGAGGATGAGTCTCGCATTGAAAATCATCTCTCTAATCCACGTACGACCATTCCTCTATTGAAGGTTCAGTTGTCATTTATTACAAATTAYAATCTTTTAATAGTTAATGTCACATTAATTATGCTTATCTATTAAAGGAATTTAACTATCTTTTCATCTAGGACACCAATCAAATAAAGTATTACTCGTATGTTGAATAATATAATACGAATTCACGTAACTCTATATGGAGATAACTAAATATAATAGCATCATATTGACGTCCACCGTACTTTCATGAAAAAGAATCGAAATTTTTTTTCAAAATCCATATGTTGTATTTTCACAAAAATTAATCCAAAAAATATCCCAAAAACCCCATACAATTAATCCAAATGGCACCAAATACTAGAAGTCGTAAAGATATCCGGGACAATGCCAACAATAACCCGACCCTGTTCTCCAACCAAAAAGACAGTAAATAACTTACAGCCAGTAAGAAGAATTTTCCAACCAMGTACTATCAGTAGAAGCATCATTACGAGAGGTCGATCCCTCTACTACACAGTTACCCAACCTCCTCATTGACCCTCGCAAGTCGAGCACCTCCATTCCATCTTTAAACATCTATCAAAAGAAAGGCAAGGCACCAATACTAAGCGAGTCCACGAATTGGACTCCACAGCAACACAATCGGCATCCAAGCCGACCACAAATACCACCATCTCCACAACCTCATTCCTCAGTACAACCTAAACCCCCATGTCCAGTGGATCAAACACCTCCTAATTTCCTCTAGACTAACCTAGCGACCATGTCCTTAGTTCGCCACTTCTTTAGGCCTCATGGCCCTAACATCATCCCTGAGGGGGAAACTCAACCCTAACCAATTTCCCCAAGATCGACATTCGAGTCCCAGGGACTAATTGGGTTTACAGATAATACCATATCCTAAATCAGCATAAGTCTATCCAAAGCATTCCTAAATGCAGTCCTCTTAGGAGGAGGATCACTCTCCACCGAAGGATYCTTATAATGCAAAAACCAGGATGAGTCACTTTTATCCAAAAGAGGAAAATCCAAAATTCGAGAACCACACAGCTACCTAGTGTACCAACCTCTTTTTCCTTCACCTCGAAAATTACCCTCCGAACAACTTTATACCTATTTGCCAACCATTACAACACGGCTCGTCAAAATTGCTAAACTTACATTGTGACCCACCAGAGCTAACCAAAGAGATGCTCCGATTGCCCTCTGACCAGAATGAGTCAACCAATTCGTCTACTAACTAAGATGACATGGCATGAAAACTAAACGGTCGAACATACTGAACATATTGTAGAAATCCTACGAAACCCCTTAAATAGCAAAAAAAACTCACCACCTCTCTCTCTAACACAATTCTAGACAAGGCAAGAATGAGGATAACTCAAACCAATACATGCTTTTATATCCCAAGATTCGGGGTATTCTCACAGAAACAACTAACTCGATGCCCTTGTTCCTCCCAGCTTAATTTAAAGGATAGAGCCAACATTTCTCTCCCCCTTTTGTTTGTTTTATGGGGAGGTCAGAGAGATGACATTTTACTCCTCTCTCCATCTTTTCATTCGTTTTGTAAAAAGGGCATATGATGTATCTATTCTATGGTTACCTAAAATCCATGAGAAATGAGTCCCACATTAAAAAGCATTATAACACAATTTATTTGATCCCCCTCAAAGCTTCACTTGGATGATGACTCCAGCAGCATATTTCAAGCAAGTCGGAAATATGATGCATTAAATGTTAGAATATTTTAGTATTTAATGATATCAATTGTATTTATTTATTAAAGGAATCTAAATTAAGTAATCTAACTCGGAAATTGAAGACAATAATCCCGAAACATCACCCTCCAAGTGCAATAGTACCAAGTTTCTTTCTTAGAGATATAGTGTCAAAGCTACTCTAAATCTTTTCTTTTATATTTTTTTGACAAAAACAACAATCCCTAAATACACAAAATCATTAAATATTCTCTCAATCAAATTAATCAAGCAAAAGAAACTAAGAGTAGAGGCACGTTCAAGTGAGAGATCTTGATAAATTTTCTCTCGTTTGAATTTGCTATAAAATATTAATATTCGTAGCATCACCATACCAAAAAATAAATATAATAGAGAAAAGAAAGTCATCCTAAGAAAGTCGCGTACACAAGAAGTAAAAAAACAGTGAAATTGTAAAAGTTAATGAACCCAAGAAAGATTTTGGATGCAATTATATGAATATGCATTCAATGTCAATTCTCTCTCCTTTGATAGCCATGTGCTGTTGCATTACGGTCGCACAACTCCAAAGAAGAAACCTTAAATTTCAATTGCATAATTGGTTCAAAATCTTACAATTAAAACAAAATATCATTCCATCTTAGATTCCATCTTAGACTAACTCCACCTTAATTGTCATCTAAATTTTCGACAATTTCTTACTTTGCCATTCAATTGAATTTACTATATGAATTTTGAAATCGTCCCACTTTATTATCTTACATTTCATTAGTTTAGATTAGAAAATGACCAAATTTTGGCTCCATTTTACAAGTGTTTCAAATCCAAAGTTGCCCTAGAC
The DNA here is from genome assembly GCA_001752375.1 of Rhazya stricta. NCBI lineage: Eukaryota > Viridiplantae > Streptophyta > Magnoliopsida > Gentianales > Apocynaceae > Rhazya > Rhazya stricta. The sequence continues at coordinate 997,074 of MEJB01000005.1, forward strand.
TAATCCAAGCCAAAATCTGGGTATTCGTTTTCTTTTCATACATCAAAGGGAAATAACGATTCTTGCAAAATCTACTAGAAAATATCGAATGATTGATTAATTGACATGATTCGCTGCTCAATTAACSAAACTATGTGCTTAGCATGAAGTCGTCAGTCCAATTYAAGTATTCCTAGCTAATAGTATTTCCATATGATCCACATTTTTAATCAATAAGGGGATGATTATACAGGGTCGTGGGAATCCCAAGAAAATGCCGTCCCCTCTATTCACAAGCAAAGGGCAGTAGGTATAATATTGAAATACTGGGTGATGACCATTTCTAAAGCTTTGAATCACGTTGCTTTCTTGAATGAAGCATTATTATACTAAACCTATTATGATGTTATCTTTAATATGGACAACATAACCACAAACCTCTTGTAATAATTCGATAATATTATTTGTTTGACATTTGTCATTAAACAAATGGCATTTTAGAAGACAAAGAGAACCAAAGTTTCGACATGGTAGGAGCTAACAAGATCAACAAAAGGCCAGATAACAATTGACCCTGTTTAGGATTAAGTCAACTATTCATTTAATTGCTGCTTCACATCATTCCTGAGAAATTCCATGTACTATGCTTTCAACTCAAAACGCAGGCTAAAAGGGAAAGAAAAAAAAAAAATTTTGTGAGAACATATGATGTGTTACGGAAAGAATCTTTTAATTACATATTATTTTTATTTATGTTAGGTTTTGTATTATTGAAAGATTCTAGTTCTAATTTATATTATTRGAGCCATTTTGCTTAAAAAGAAAATATTTATATGAGTTATATGTAACTATTTTTAAAAGAATTACTTAAATTCATTTATGAAATATTAATATACATGATTAATGAAACGACATTTATAAACTAGATGAAACAATGTATTGCATAATGTACACAAACAAAATTGATTAGTCGACTCATGTAGTTTGTAATACATTCATTTATCTGCTGATTGAAATGGAATACTTTAAAAAATGCATTATGAGAGTTGTACATATGATGTGTTATGGAAAGAATTCTTAGTTACATATTATTTTTTATTTACATTAATTTTTGTATTATTGAAAGTTTTTCTAGCTCATATTATACGAGCCATTTTGCGCAAAAAGAAAACAATTATACAAGTTATATATGTAAGTTTTTTAAAATTAATGATTACTTAATGCATCTATAAAATATTAATATACATGATTAATGACACGACATGAATATATCAGATGAAATAATGTATCGAACAATGTATATAAACAAAATCGATTAGTCGATTAATTTAGTTTACAACACATAATATTGATCTGTTCATATGTGTTATACGACTTAAAAGTTTATACATCCTAAAAGATGATAGAAATAATTTGGACATTTGTTCTTATCTTATAGAAGCATTCGTTGTACCACTGCTAAAATTCATACTCATTCACTACTTTCTTTTGAATGATCTTAACTTAATTAGAACCTCTACCCTGGAAAGGCCAGATATTGAAAGTAATAACAGACAAATAAGGTACAAATTTAAGAGTAAATCTTACTCAAAATCTTTAATCAATTAGGAGCAATTAGCAAATGCATATTCTCTTACTACTATAAAAATTCATGGTTTTACCTATTTGGACCAAACAAATAAAATTCATCCTGAAAAGTAGAAACAAAATCCTGTGAACAACAAACGTAATATGCTTCCTTACTCGGTGATTAAAGATATATACACAAAGTTCTTTTTGTTTCCATTTTTGTTGCAAATAGAGATAGATATAACTGCAGGTTCATTCCACTATTCAACGTACCATTCAATTTTACAAAATTGTTTTCAAAATCTGGAAAAGGTATTGTAGCTTTTTTGAAAAGGAAAATAGAGGGGTTGCCTATATATAATCTAAGATGAGACGCCCATTAATCAGTGGAATAAACTAAAGAAATGAGCATTGGGGTCCCTTTCACAATAMCAATAGAATAATTGGGGGTTTGGATTATTTCACATTTGCTTGCACGTCCTCTATAAACTAATATCGTTGCTCCTCTGTCAACATTACATTCGGACCCATATTAAACTCCAACCAATCTTTCACCATTTTTCCTCATTTCTTGTTCTCATCAATCTCTCTGTCTCTCTCTTCTTCTTTCTCTCTCTCTCTCTCTCTCTCTGTGTACTGTGTGCACCTCTCTGTAGTGCAGTCTTGAGTGAACCATCATCATCAAAGTTGCAGGGCAAGATTTTCCTTGAAAAGGCAAAAGTTTATCCACTGTTTGTCTTTCATCTTTGAGCCTAAAATGGGCAGTAGATTCATGAACAGCACATTTCTCAGCGAGCAAGATGATTCTGAAAATTCACCGGAAAACAGTGGAGATTCGCCTCGCTCCACCAAGCTAATTAATGATAGTAAAATGACTTGTAGTTCCTCCCCCAAGAGAAGGTTAGATTTTAGAAATTTTATCTTATGAGAATTTATTATTCATCCACCTCTGCGATAGTGCTTCTTATTTATTTGGGGGGAGGGGGAAAGCTTTGAAGGGTTTTGTTTTCTGTGTTCATGTGCATGCACAAAAAATCAAGAATAATTACGTTGTCGGGATTTTCTCCAGTAGGCGATCCGTTCAGAAACGAGTGGTCTCTGTGCCAATCAAAGACGTTGAAGGGACTCGGCTCAAGGGTGAGATGGGTGCTCCACCGTCCGATTCCTGGGCTTGGAGAAAGTACGGCCAGAAGCCCATCAAAGGTTCTCCGTATCCTAGGTATAACCATAATAACTTCCGAATAAATCCCAAAAACCCTAACTAATTTTCAATAAGGCCTCATCGATTTCCCCTCAGAAAATAATTACTCAAACTTTAATTTTGGCCTTTGCAGGGGATATTACAGATGCAGCAGTTCAAAGGGTTGTCCAGCAAGAAAACAAGTAGAGAGGAGCAGGGTGGATCCTAACATGCTAGTGGTAACCTATTCTTGCGAGCACAACCATCCATGGCCGGCACCAAGAAATAATCATCACAACCAAAATCTGAACGCTGCTGTAGCATCAAGCAACGCTGCTGCAACAAAAAATGCTAGCCAAACAGAGCCCACAAATTCTGGGGAAGAAGAAGATCAGAAGAAGCCGACAAATATAGCAAACCAACCAGAGGTCAACAACTCTGATGATCAGAAGTTTGCCAATCTTGGCGAAGGGACTTTAAGCGAATATGGATGCAATTGGTTCTCTGATTTCGAATGCACATCTTCAARAACCATGCTAGAGAGCCCATTAATGACTGAGGACAGAGTTACAGATGCTGATATGGCTATGGTTTTCACAATGCGAGATGAAGATGAGTCACTTTTTGCTGATCTTGGTGAGTTGCCGGAATGCTCAACCGTGTTCCGCCGTGGAATGATGGAGAGGGAGGAGGAATGCCGCCGGCATAATCTGGCACCCTGGTGTGGTACCACAGGATGAGATTTATAATCAATTTACAAATCATCATCGTTATCAGCTATACTTGTACTTTTACTACATCAGCAACATTAATATTTTAACCACATCTACATTTCTGATAGAAAATTTGCTTGTATCGTGCGCCATGGGATGCCTGAAAGATGATTTTATTTTCCTATTTTTCTAGGTTTCAGTGTAGTGGTTAGTGAATAAAAATGTCCAGTTGAGGGGATTCTCTATGCATTTCATTGTAATTAGCAAAATGGTTATCCATCTCCCAACGGCTACTTAATTATTGGCCTGCTTTGAACACAAATATTTAAGTTTTCACAATTCATTAACCTCAAAATGTTCTCCAYAAATACCTMATCTTTGGACATCAATTTTTACCCTCTGAAAAAATCTATTAACGACTGAATAATTATTTAAAATATTTAACTCCGATTATTCTAATTCGAATAGAAAGAGAGCTACAAAAAAGAAAACCCTCCTAACCGTTATCTTTTTATTTTATTTTATTTATYAAATCTTACTCAAGTGTCCTAAATTTCTTATTAAAAGAACATCGGAAAAGCAGCTTCTCAAAGAAAACATTTTTGTTAATTATGGATTCTATGGAATGGTAATTTTGTCTTGTTGCATGTTGCTTCTAATGACTGCAATTAGTGTTAAAAAAATGAAGCAAAATACGACTTTTGAGGTTTAAACAAAGCTCATTGGTAGTCATCTCTCGTGCTGTGGACTTTGCCTTAGAACGCCTATGTAGAAATAAACTAATTTCTTTATACTTTAGATGAATCATAGTATTAATATCTCAAGCCCAATGTATATATACACTAACAAAAGTTCCTTTCTCATTCTTGGAAAGGACAAGCAAAAGTAGATCCTCAACCAACGCTATTGGAAAACAACCAATAACAAGTTGAATTATACTTTTTTACTCTTTAAATTCAATATTATCGGATATTATGTTTGTCTCATAATATATGTCATTTTAGATCCGTATGCACGGACCAATATTACTAAATATAAGGATGATCTTTTACCTAAAGTTRCTAATATATGCTTCCTCTTATCTTCTTTAATATCTTGAATTCAAGATCAATTAATTATTATTTTTTTTCTCTCTCTCTCTCTCTCTTATTTCTAAATAATTAAAAGTCTCTTGAAAAATACAAAAATGAATCAAACAAGTCAATTTTCAAGGCATATATAAATAGTAATGTCTTTTTTCGATCTTGTAAAATGGCTTATATTATGATTAACCTAATAATCTAACAAAATAATTCAGAAAGATCAAAATTTTTCATTAGTGAATGATTTATTGTTGAATTGAATACTTGGTTTTTTCTTAACGAGGATCATTGAAGGAGATATAGAGTTAATTGAAACCCTAGGTTGTATGAAGAAACGGTAGCATATAGTAGGGCATCTCCATCTTCAATTTTAACTATATAAAAAATTGCAACCTGAGATGAGTTAATGAGATGTGATAACAAACTCATTGGCTGACTGAAGCCCCAAAGTCAAAATAAAACAGAAATTTTGACTTATAAGCAAATAATGGCTTGATTCAACGGATTGAAGTTGGGCCCAATTATTTTGTTCATAATTACCTAAGAACAGCCTTACGGTAAGGTACTTGCACATGATATCAATCAATTTGCCAAGATTATCTGGCTAAGCCCCAGAGATTATTAATTAAGTCTCGATGGTAATCACAATTAATACTCTAATATTCTTTTCTCATTTGCTTATACAGATTATACTATTGGCAGTAGGTGAAGTASTGTCTACGTGGGACCCACTGATCCTTGTTGATAATAATTTTTATATATGTGTGTCCCCACATGTTACACGTGCTGATCATAACGTCACATTTGAATCTGCAATAACGTCATTGAAGTTACTCGCTAATCTTAAAATTTACTTAAATCTTCTTCTGCCTTATCCTTCAAAGCATCGAAATCATAAAATTAATGGATTTATTGAATTAAAGAAATAATTGAAGAGATCTGAAGCTGTATGCATTCTGATTTTTTCTTCAAGTTTGAAGCAATCAAAGTGAAAAGATACAGACGAGGTACCTCTCATAGCTACGATGAAAGCTATTCAAAAATTCATATGACTTTAATRGAATCAATAATAATTAAAAAAAAGACGGTTTTGAAAAGTATATTTAGAGCAACTTTTCCATCTTGTCAAGTCAAATAAGTAGTTAAATTTTTTTAACAACGAAAATTTGATTTGTAATACCGAATCTAAATACAAAGCATTTGGTAACTTATTTAAAACGATTAGTACTATCTCTTTTATAGTTTTATCCTTCTCTTTTTCTTTCAAATTTACAGTTATACAAGTATGCTAAAGAAGAGAGGAGATGATAAAGGTTGATTTTGTCTCGTAAATACAAAGTTATTAAACTCGCGCATCTCAATGCATTCACTAAATTTTAATCTAAATTCAATTTTAAGTATTAAATTATGTTTTAAAGCCTTAAAAAAGCTTTTTTTAATAAATGTTGTTTTATAGTACATGAACAGGCTAAGGTAYTAGATCATCCTTTATTTGGAGGAATGAGCTTATATACTTGTCTTTTTCATTTCCTACTCTACAAGTTGACATTATTTTAAGTTAAATTTGGATGCCCTTTTGCGAGCAGAAGAAACAGTASAGAATCTTTAGTTGTCAAAAGACAAAATGTAAGATTTCTKATCCATGCACTAAAAGAACTACATAGATTGTCGTGTAGCATTCTGGTCTCCCTGCCCTTTTACCTAGGAATGCAGACCTAAAAGTCATGCTTTCACWTGCCCAAACATCGTACCCCATTCTATCAATATGAGAAATTGAAAGTATTGGGAGGGCTAGGCTTTCCAATTTCAAGATGACTTATCAATACCTGTTAAGTCATGAAGGTATTAAATGAAGATGATTGAAGGTATAAATAGATGCACTCATTCAAGATCATCCACATAAAAGCAACAACATGGGTGTCATTTTTGTCTAATCAAATCCTCCTTGGGTATTAAAAGTTGCAAAATCAAATAAAACACAACTCTCCCCTCCGTTTAGAGCAATTCCTTTTAGAAAGTTTTGCATAATCATGGTGTACACGAATGCCTGCAGCTATTGGAATTACCACATCCAATTCCTCCATCTGCTTCAACCACAGCCTATGTTGAGCAGCAGCCACCTTTCTTCATAGCAGATACATCTTTGTCAATGTCAATTTTCTCTCCCTTTGATGGAACAGTCGAACTATTTCCATTCTCAGTGTCCATTGCCTTCTTGCTCACTYTGCGATAGATCTGGTTAAGAACCTCTGCAAATGCATTATCAACATTTGTAGCTTCAAGGGCCGAGGTTTCCATGAAGTAGAGTGATTCCCTCTCAGCAAAAGACTTCCCATCCTCAGTTGAGACTGCCACGAGGTGTCGAAGGTCTGATTTGTTGCCAACGAGCATGACAACAATATTGGGATCTGTGTGATCCCGCAACTCCTTTAACCACCTTTCAACGTTCTCAAAAGTAGAATGTCGAGTCACATCATACACAAGCAAAGCACCTACAGCACCTCTATAGTAAGCACTGGTGATGGCTCGGTACCTACAGATTCAAAGTAAACAAGATGTTCACAAAGATACATTAGAAGCCAGACAACGGACTGGAAATTTTCTATATAATTCGATTTAAACCAGAATCATGCCACAGAAAATGAACTAATTTGCACTGGAGTCTTATACTATTTTCTTCCAGCCAGAGGAGATTGTTAGTACTTCTCACATATAGTGTCTACTGTTTAAGTTGTCGGAAACAGAGGTTTATCCGTGTGATGATTGTCTTTGCCACTGCCAGTTGAAATACGTATAGGTTCTTGTTACAGACTAAAATGCTTTCAAATTACAGAAAGCTAGATTATAATGTAACCATGCTTAAACCACTATGTATTTAGGACCTGCTGACCTAAGCTTAAAAGGAGTTGCTTTTAAGCTTAGGAGAACAAGCCCTTTATCCTAGAACTAATCCTCAAAAGAAGATTTACCCGAGTAGGATCTTCCTTTTGGGACTCATTTCAGCCCTTTACATGGCTACATATAGATCGTAAAGGGAAAACCATGGTTTAACATTGGTGGGTCAGCATACTATGTGGCGAACCACCACCTTACTAGGAAAACTTTGTCAAGTAGAAACACTAGGTCCTAAAACTCTCAGAAATATGCACTAAATCTAAAACTTTGATTTTGAGACTGCCTAGTCCTCCATCTCCACTTGTGGTCTACATGGGCTTCTCTTTAGGTCAAGTTACAATCTAGATAAAACAGCATTTAATCAAAGTTTGTTTATTAATAGTTTGTTTCACAGGTCTCCCTTCATAATTTATCCCTGTTTAAGTCATACCCAGAAAAAGCTTCTATCTTTGAAAATATTTTGTTAAGTCTACCAATCCGACTTCAGCATCAACAAGGTRGCATCTGCCATGTCACCTAAACACTTGAACTTAATCATCTGAGTATTTATATAACGGGCGTATGGTAARGGTTGAGTGGTAGAAATTTCGTCAGTTATGAAGTTCTATTGCCCTAATTCAGTACCACAATCACAAAATCCTATATCCCAAAGGTGTCTGCCAATGTCACAAACTCATAACGATTGTCCACCACAACAATATCAATGACAACAAGACCCACCAAGTGAACTTTATAAACTATCAAAATAAATACAACCTACATTGCAAAATGTAAGTCATTTTAGACTTGTACGCACAGACCAATATCTATTAAAACAAGACAWTCTTTACTTGCATTACCTAAAATACCCTTTCTCTTTCCTCTCTTATATTTCTCTCAATCCGAGATTAATTACTTACCTTCCCCCTTTCTCTCTCTTCTGCTCTCAAAGTCTCTTGAAAAAGTAAAAAATAAAAATTAATCAAATATAATAACTACACTTTTGATTTTTATCCAAACAAGACTCTGGAAACTGATTTCAAGACATAAATGGGGGTAATATTGGAATTTTTTTTTTTTTTTGGTTATAAATGTAAAATGACTTACATTGTGGGAACAACCCTCACCTAAAACGACTTCCATTTTGAAACGGAGATAGTACTATTATATAAATCATGAAAAACCTATATCTAACCCTATTTGTCAGAACATCTTCAAATAATGAAAGTATTGTACTGCAAACWAAAGAGCCATRGGTTATATAGTTTTTAATACGGGATACATTACCCAAACAGAAGAAGGAAGATCATCTATTCCCAAACTTAAGATTTTGAGTAGGGCTCATAGTTTTAAGTAGTGAGAAAAAGGTCACCTCTCAACCACCCATGTCAGTGCCTGAACTCAATGTAAAATTCGGAGAATTAAGCAAGAGGAAGAGTTATTCTTTGATGACAAATCCCTTAACGTGTGCAGACATGAACTAGTAAAAGGCAAAAAAAAAAAAAAGCTTATAATGTGATGAGACCCTTTGACCTCTACTAAAAATCTAAGTCTTCCTTCCACCTCAATTTAAATCCCAAGATCTCTACTTTTATCTCAACCTGGATAGCGGCATTACACAACATCTTTAGCAAAGGATTATACTGCTGAAACAACTTAAAAATCCACAACCCCAAACAAGCTATCATTTGTGAGATTTCCTTATCAGAAACGAATTAATGTCAATAGGCAACAGAGCAGGTCATTGCAGTCCCCCCCAACCACTGAAAATGACTCAAGACAGGATACAACCAGAATGTACTCGAAGACTCAGAACCTAAGAACTAAGAACCAGAGCACAAAATCTATGCTTGATCAACCCAACTCTATGAGTACTATATAGCAAAGGATACCATATCATCACATTCTGAAGCCGAATTAATAGAAGAAAACACCCACAATAGCAGATCAAAATCACTATGGACTTTATTCGCAGAAATTCATCTAGATCTCTCGAGTTCCATACATCCCCGCTGCGTGAACACATTAAGAGCTACTAAACCTTAACAAAAAACAACTCCTCAAATCACGCGAACCCAAAATCGTCCGTGAAAAAGACACTGAAATACAATAAGATGCCAAAATCGCCATCCGAAAAAGGAACTTTTGAACGATGGCTCGCATTTCTGATCAGCATTGTCCTAAAGTCGCTCAAATGTAAATCCATCCCTCTCAACATCCCTAATCCCTCCCCCCCTCCTCCTACCCCAACCCAACCCCACCCAAAAGGCAAAAAAAAAAAAAAAAAAAAAAGAATACCATAACTAAGCAAACTAAGAAAAGAACAGATAACAGAAAGTCGTAAAAAAATGTCACCTTTCTTGACCAGCAGTGTCCCATATCTGAGCCTTAATGACTTTGCCATCTACATTCAAGCTTCTGGTAGCGAACTCAACACCAATTGTGGACTTCGACTCAAGGCTGAACTCATTTCTTGTGAATCTAGAAAGCAAGTTGGATTTACCAACACCAGAATCCCCAATCAGGACCACCTTGAAAAGGTAGTCATAGTCATCTTCAGCTCTATACCCAGCCATCACTCCTCAACATCGCAACTACACTCTACTTGTAGTATGCAAATCAAATCGGATTTGAAGTATTTACAACTTTTTAAAATATAGAGTAAGTACGTATTTGCGCAGCAAAACCTTTGCAGCTACAGATAGTGGGGTTTGGAGGGCAATGAAGTTTGTATAGATAGTTTCTTTTCTCTCTCCAAACCTTTTTCCTTTCTCAGTTGGGTTTCTATTATTTTTCTTTTTCCCTTTTGTGGCCCTCTAAGCGATGTGTGGCTTCTTGATTTCCTGTCGAATTGGCGGATTTTTGACCCTTTTAAAATTGAATATGAAACGGAAGAAACTGCTGTCTGATTGGCTGTATCTGAGGAGGCAAATGAGGAGAAATGAATGGTACATTATCTGTCTCTCCTCTAGAAAACATGAAAAGTTTTTTTTAGAAAGAAAACATGAGAATTTGTAAAAGGATAATGCGACCATTTTTTCGTACCTCTATCATATAAAAAGGTAAAAATAATATTTTGAATTAAAAATAATATTTTGAATTTTGATTATCGAATATTAACAAAATTCAACATTCAAATTTAGATATATATAAATAAAATTTTCAGTATAAAAAATTTAATTACTTTTTAAATTTTCAATTTTCAATTTTCAAACTCCAGTTCTATTAATGGAAATGATGCTCGATAACTAGTACAATGCCAGCCGTTGAAAATAGTACAATGCTAGCCTCCGAGCATAGATAAATAAATAGAAAAAAGATGTCACGAGTAGTCCTAGAACTCAAAATGTGTTTTAAGGGTGAAAACAATATCAAGAATGAATTTGACAGAAACTCTATAAAATATAAGAAGAAATAAGCATCTATAATAACCATCTCACTAATGTTATGAACTTTAAAAAAGTATGCGAGTTTTAGAGATAAAGAGTGAGAAAACTAAAGTTGTATATTTAAGAGAAATTGGGTATGCCTGGCACTATAATCTAACGTTGGCATACTGAGACTATTTCAATACCCGCCCTAGCTTGATGGGGATAACACAATATCAAGCTGCTGCAAAAGAATGTGTGTTGTGGTGAACAGAGAGCTTTTGTAAACAAATCTACAGGTTGTAACTTAGATGCAACAAAGCGCAATGAAATTGAGTCATCCTTGACTTTTCTCTTGTAAAATGAACATTTGCTTCAATGTGTTTCAAATTGAAATGGTGGATYGGATTATAGCAAGGACCAATGATGAAATATTGTCATAGGYAAGAGATGGTACTCATTAAGGATCTTCGTATCTTGAAGCAAATYTTTTAACCGTTGAAGCTTTGAAGTGGTATCTGACATTACCCTATATTCAGCTTCYGTTAAAGATCGAGAAACACAATGGTGCTTTTTACCACACCATGAGATTGGAGACTAATTTAGTAAAATAATAAAACTAGAAGTAGACCTTATGTCATTTGGATCTCCTGCCCAATCAGCATTACAAAAGGCTGTAAGTTGTATTGTTGCCTTGACATTTGAAGCATGTTTTGACATTATCCCATTCTCAATTGTCCATTTGTATATATCTAGAATCCTCTTAGCAGCAATTAGATGTTGCTGAGTAGTTGCTAAAGAAATTGACATGCTATGTTCACACTATAAGTTATATCAGGCTTGGTAAAGGTCAAATATTGAAAACAACCCACTAAATTTTTGAAATATTAAATTTTTACATCATTCAGCAAGTGCCTTGTGTCTTTGAGTAACTTTACACAGACTTGGCTTGGAGTCATGTGAGTATTGCATCCACTCATCCYACATTTTTCTATAACATCTCTTGAAGACTTTGATTGTGATAAAAATAAATCACCATTGTGCATATACTTGATTTAAAATCCTAAGAAGTAGTGCAACTCACCAAGACCAGACATCTCAAATTCTTGTTGGAGAGCGTGTTTAACAAGCTAAACCATTTTTGAGTTGTTTCTAGTGATGATTATATCATCAACATAAAGCATAAGTAAATCAACTGTTCAGAATCTAACTTTATAAACAAACTTCGATCAACATAAAAAGTCTGAAAGCCAAGAATTGAAAGAAATTTTATAAATCTCTCATTCCAAGCTCGGCCTTTTTCAATCCATGTAAAGATTTTACAAGTTTATACACATAATTAGGGTGTTTAGCATTAATAAAACCATGAGTAGTGACATATACACCTCTTCCTGTAAATAGCCATTTAAAAATGTAATTTTCATATTTAATTGGTGCAATTTCCAGCCAAAATAAGCTGCTAATCTCAATATCAGCCTAATAGTTGTATGTCACACCACAGGAGAAAAGTTTCATCATAGTCAATGCCTTGTGATTGACTAAAACCTATATCCACCAKCCTAGRCTTTTGTTTAGKAATTGAACCATTTGCATTCTTTTTWAGTTTAAAAATTCATTTACAACTTGCAACATTTTTGTTAGAAGATAACTGCACCAAACTCCAAGTTTTTTGAGAAGTGAGAGCTTCCATTTRACTTGCACAGTTGCATTCKACTRTGAACACTTCAGAGCATCTGCARAAAAGTACGGARRAGTGAGACTAGGWTCAACAGTGGAGGAAGAGTGAATAGAYAGAAAACACTTAGGCTTYAAAATGSCTCTTTTAGARCTGGTGAGCATGGATCATTAARACCAYAAACATCRAGACCATCAWCTYGTTGTAATAWATTAGCCTCAGAAATTGGATTTGAACCWGATCTTCGCACTASAGKATCAYTAACTARAGATACACCATGTCCTGGACTTGTATCATCCTAAATAGAACCAGAAGGTTCTCAAAAATGGACTGTAGTGTAATTAGTAGGTGAATTGTATCAATCGAAATAGAACCAGAAAGTTCTCCAAAATGGACTGTAGTGTGACTAGTAGATGCAAAAGCATTCAAGTCAACATGTTAATTTAATCCAAAAGTAAGTGGCTCAAAAGCATTATCAATAAGCGCACAATAGCAATCTTAGTAACAGTACTAGGGAATACAACATTATGAGCAACAGTAACATCATCAAAAGATAAATGTGGGCTCCTAAAGAGTTGCAACAACATGTTTGATGACATCAATTGAGAAACCAATTAAGTGAGGATTCTGACCTAATGAGTTTGAAGAAGCTGGCGGTGAAGGTTGGATAAGTGCAGGGACAAGAGATTGAGCAGTATGAGGAAAAGGATTAAATCGAGCCACAAACACTATAGCCTGAACAATTTGCGTATGTTGTGATTGAAACACCCTCGAAATTGATTGATTTTGAATCTAAAGAAATTTGCCTTCATTGAAAATAGCATATCTGGAAATGAAACACCTTTTGTGTGATCTACGATTACAAATGAAGCCCTTATACCCAAAAGAAAATCCAACGAAAACGCACTATCTGTCTTAGATATGAGTCTATRTGTATTATACCGTGTAAGTAAAGGGTAACAAGCAAATCCAAAAATTCTAATTTCATCCAAATCAGGCACTTTATGATACAATATGTATCTCAAAAGGAGACTTCATTCTCACTATGGCAGTTGGAATTCTGTTAATAAGATAGATGGCAAGTGCACATATATGATACTAGAAATTTTGAGGCAAAGAGGCTTGCTACAACATAGTAACTACAATTTCTTTTACGTATCAATTTTTCCTTTCAACAATTCTATTTTGCTGAGGTGTATAGGGACAATAAAATTGATGAATAATGCCTTTTCCATTAAGAAGCTGTTTAAACAGTAAGCTCATAAATCCACTACCATCATCAGACCTTAGACATTTAATAGAAATATGAAATTGACTCAATACATAAGTATAGAAATTTTAAAAAATTTGGGAAAATTTCACTTTTATTGATCATGGGGAACATCCATATGTATCTAGACTGAGATCTAGGAAATGGAAGTTTTGTAACTTTTCTAGATAAGTAGCCCTCACACAATGAAAAGGGAGTTATGCAGGCCTTATTTACTTCTAGTAATTTTTCTTTCTCTAATATAGAATGAACAATCTTATTGGAGGGATGCCAAAGTCTCCTATACCATAAGTCATGTCGATCTTGTTTCCCTAAAGAAACAGTATGTTGCTGTAGTAATTTTTTCCTTATATTTTCTTTTGTAACTGAACTTACACTAGAACTATATTTATTGTAGTTTTCACCAAGAGAACATAGAATGGGATATAATCCTCCTCTACTCAGTCCTCTAAACAACATTTTCCCCTTCAGTTTATCATGTACAATACAATCAAATTCATCAAGTATGAATATCCAATTATTTTGTTTGCAGCAGTGAACCTAGTAAGAAGTAGGATATTAGACAAAGCTTATACTCCTAAAGTGGAATTACAAGTATGAGAAATACTTAGATCCTCACCATTATTACCGATTGTAACTTTATCATCTATATGATAAGATGTGATTTTGCATAGAAGTTGAATGCCACTTGTCATATGGTTAGAGGCTATGGAATTTGCAATTCAAAATGGAATAGAAGAGTTTCCAATGGACTAAATTTTGGAACAGGACTTGGAGAAGGCATTGAAGCKTCAAGGATTACATTTTGACCCATGAAAAAGATAAAGTTGCTAAGATTCCCATAAGTAGAACCTTCTGAAGACGGGTTGGTGTTATAATATCCGGCCTCAGCTCTTTGATTGGGATAACAAGTCAAATGATAGCATTTATTTATTATGTGGAACTTCTTGCCACAATATTAACATTCAACATTGAAATTTCCAAAAGACCCGCTTCCTACACTATTTGAGTTGTAAGCCTACAACTTGGTACAATTCCTAGCACCATGACGTGGTTTATTATAAAATCGATACACATTACCACCTCCAGTATTAAAACCTCTACCACTTAAGCCACTTTCCTGACCACCACCAAACCTTCCTCCTCTACCCCTTTCGTTTGCAAACATTATAGAGAATTATTGATTATCATTACCATTGTAAGATGGAATATTCAATGGATATATAGGTATATGAGTAAACTAGAGTATGTGATGATAAAGGTGAAGAAGTGTTTGAAATAACAGACACCATTTTTTTGCCATTCAACATAGATGCATTAGCTATAATTGCTGGCAAAGGAAGCAATAGTGGACAAAAATGCTTACTCTGTCATATTCAACAACTTTTAATAAAGTCTTCAGATTGTGCATAGAACAACTAGTTTGAGTTCTGATAATAGTTGTAATGACAGTGTACTCTGCAGGAAGTCCTCCAAAAGTGTGACCACAACATCATCATCATCTAAACAAAATTCAAAATTTGCAAGAGCATCCCTAGAAACCTTAACTTTTCCAAATAAATTTCAAATACTATCATGTCCCTTCTTACATCTATGCAAATTAGCCTTGAGCTGTAAAATATTTTTCTTATTAACATCAACAAACTTAGACTTAAGATTCTTTCACATTTTAGCAGCAAAAGTGCTCCCAACAACACAAGACATGGCACGAGGACTAAGAGTTTAACCAATCATGTTGATGATATTTTGATCTTGAGCCTTCCAGGTAATATATGCATAAGATAACACCTTATTAACACCATATTGAATAATAGTATACTGATCACGACAACCCTCTCAAGAAGGACTCGAGCCGAAATACTCATGTGGTAAGAAAACAACGTTATGTCAACTTGACATATTCAAATTACGGTAGATCAAGCAACGAACAAAGTCTAGGATGTATAAATAACAACAATCAACAGGTTTTCAACCAAACTTCAACAATTAAGAATAATTCTGTAAACAAAAGAGACAGAACAACAAGATCAAAGCCTCAATCGAACAAAGCAACAACCAATACCAAACCTCAATTGAACAAAGCAACAACCAATATCAAACCTCAATTGAACAAACCAACAACRGAACCAAGTGAGATGCAACGGAGAAGAAAAAACTTAGCTCKAACCAACACCCGAGCACAACAAGGGAGCAACAGAGAAGAAGAATGTCATTGCAAAGCATACTATCAYCTAGAGCCAYAGAATTAAAATCGTCACCATTAGCTTTGATACCATGTTGAACTTGAGAAAAGTATATATGTTTTAGAAAGGGGAGAAAATTGAATGTGTATATTTGAGAGAAGTTGATTATGACAGTAGTATGTCTAACTGTATATATCGTCTTGACTGATGACAACTAATATGAAACCCATTACAATGGATTGGCATACTAAGACACTAGCTATCTCAATACAATGAACATTGATATGCTATACAATCTCTTCCCTTAGTGTCTTTTGCATGATATTTGTTATTTGTAATTTTGGTACTTCAAATGCTTCTACTTGCATAATTCAAATTCACTAAATTTTGAAAAATAAAATTAATTTTAAAACATTTCGATATCGTTTGCACCTTCTGGTGTACCATCTTGAGGAAGAAGTGCAAACATAATCACGGCCAGCCAGACTCCACATAGAAATGAAGGGCCCAAAATTCTCCTTATTATTTGTTTTTTGTAAATCCATGGGCGGCTCATTAAGTTGCGACAACCAATAATGTTTGCCTTCAAAGAAATTGGAGAAAGGATTTCCAATAAATAAATAAACAAATTGACAAAAACAGACTGAAAATAAACTTCTTTTTTTTTTTGTGAGAAAAATAACATATGAATATWGTTGGAGACCTCATTGTATTATTACCTCATTTTCCAAAAATAAAATRATCTTAAAAYGAAATCTATTCGTGAAAACATAAATTATTTTGACATTCGATCTATATTTACTGATATTTTTTCAAAATTCCCCCTCTTAAATATATGCCTAGTTTTATTAGCAAAATGTGTTTTTTTTTTTTGAGAATTCTTTTATAGAAGAGAAAGTAGGTAAATGTGTTAGAGAGAAAGGGACGGTGGAAGAATAATTAAACTTTGTATCTGGAAATTCCAAAACAACTTCTATTTTTCTCTAAACTCAGAGATCACTTACCTTCCTATTTAAAAGAACTCATAATTTTTTGTATAAATCGAAGCAACATATACAAGAAAGATTAGTAATTTACAGGATCCTTATTTTTTGTTGTACAATATTCTTTTTGATATTGCTATAAACTTGACAAAAAATGGGCAAGGCAGCAACCAAAGGCTAAAATACAGCAGGGGTCAAAATCTGCTTGTTGGCGTTTCTGTTTCAATTGTGTGTCTGTTTTTTTTATATTGAACGCTACTCGATAGTTTTTACTAAATTCAGAGAGATAAAATAAATTAAGGTACGATGATAGAATAATTAGGCTAGCAACTATCGTAAGAAAGAGATAACATCTATTACATAGAGTTAGATGACCAACTACTATCAATAATTAATGCATAACATTTGCACTATTGACTAATAAGTAAGTGATATAGTATCTTTTCATGCTTTCACACTAAATGGCTAGAATGTACTAATTTTGTTTACCATCTTTTTGTGAYAGAAAATGGTTGGATAGAGAAGTTACATCATGATCGTAATAGTCCTTAGCTAACATTTATCATTCATAGTTGAACACAAATTAATATGTAATTTATCGGACATTTAAGAGCATTATGAGTTAAAGTGAAATTTCGTATTTGAACTTTTYATCCTACTTCCTTTTTARTAAGAGTTAGATTTTYTTGACGCAATTGAACCTAATTAATCTCAACAAATGAGAATACCAATAAAAAAGAAAAACATAATTAGTCCTAATTATATCATACGTAATTCAAACACAAGTGTTAGTTCAATGAATTAGCCAACTAGGGTTTTGATCATCTAACATTAAAAATAGTAGGGTAAAATGTCGTTTATTTTCCTAGCAGAAATGTTTCAAAACCATGAGAGCATAAAAACAAATAAGCCAGACAGGGGCCTCGGCTCATGATATTCAAGCAACAAAATTGAGCCTCTAATCATGCTAACCCACGTCCACTCCATCATTGCATCTGTCCATCTCCATACACGTCTTTATCACAGAGCACAAACTTTCTCTCTGGATCCAAATTTTTGTGAGAATAAATTGTCTTTCCTCAACTTCYCCACTCCCAACTCTTCTTCCCCACTAAATATCTRGGGCCACTYTAGTTTTCATGGTTTTCTCTCATGTTATATCRTTAAARAATAATGACGTCCATCTCTGAAATCTCATCTCCAGTTTGCTCATTGTCCGACTCATCTTCTTCTCCTCTGAGAATTCAGTTGGTGTCTAGATCTGTATCAGAAAGATTGCTTTCCAAGTTCTCAGATGTATCAGAATTTGGTTTCGACTATACACAAAGTGGGCTGTGGTCTCCTCCTATTCAAAGAAGTGTGTTCATGAACCCACCTGGAAAAATACTTACACAGCATGAAATGCTTGCAAAGCTCAGAGATATCTTGGAAGCTCCTCGGCGAAGAAGACGATACAGACTTTCTTTAAACGTATGATTCTTAATTCACTGCTCTTTTATTTCTTCAAGAAAATAAACAATCCTATGGTATGGATATGGAGTAAACTTATTTTACTCACTAATTTGCAGGCATGTTTATGTTCCCCAAAGAGAAGTTGAACCAAAAATTGCCATTCATGGTCTGCCGGAAATGAGATTGAAATCCTTCAGGAAGAATGTATATATTTCTTCTCTCCTACCTGCTAGAAATTGTAAATGCTGACATTTTTTCATTACTTCATCTCAAAATCAAGGAAGACATTATAATAGAAAAAGGTGCTTGTGCTTTTATTTTTCCTTGAAATATTCCAGAAAATATGTTCATATATGTGTTCTCCATGCCCTTTTGTTGAAAAAGTAGGAAAGGAAATATCTTGAAATTTTGGAACACTCCATTTATTATATTTGGCACAACTCTGAGAAAAATGCAGGCTTACCAGATTCGAGCTCATGGAACAGTCGGCTTGGTTTCGTGCATGGTTGGTGCCGGGATCCTCTGTAAGATTTTGCGTACTAAAATGCTTATGTCACGCTGCCAATTTTGACATTTAAGTGCAAAGGCATTCAAATCCATTAAGAAGATCTGCTTCTCCACCTACTCCATTTCAGACCTGACACTTCCTTCCTTTCTTACACAAGTGGTCAGGACTACTTCGATCGCAAGTATTCATTTTTCAGAGGAACGAGATCATGAGCATGCATGAGCACTAACTTCSAGCAAAGATTAGAAAACATGAACTTGTATAGAAYTTAGGAAGCCGACACCACCTCCATTGTGTGGCTAAATAGAAAAGGTGGCTAGGCACAAAGTGTCTTACAGGGTACTATCATTCTGCTGCATCCAAAAGGCATCAATAAGGACACAAGAAAGTTGTTTGTCCAGAGGCTTATCATCATTCAACCCAGCCAAAATATTGTAGGGCAGCCCATTGCAAATTTTACCAACTGAAAGCACTACATATTTTTTCAAAGCAGATCTCAAGAAGACAGCGAAATGAGTAGAAAACAACTGTTCCTCACCTCCCAAATCCTAACACGCCAAACCAAAAGGAATCTGCTACCATTGTTATACATCGGTTGTACAGGTCATGTTTATCTTTTCAGATCATGTCCAGTTCCCAGATAGAAATGGAGCTACGAGATCTATTCAGATGCTAATCAATGTGAATGTTAAGAAAAATTCCCTTGAACGATTACAATCTACACAAAGACCTATCTGTGAAGGAAATGTGATGCTCAAATCCAGCAACCAGACCGAAAGAGAAGAGAATAACTTGTCTATCTCTCTAGTAGTTCTGAAACCTGCAAAGAAGACTGTTATTTTGGCTGTTTCGAGCCAGTTCAGTGACTCGGTTAAATATCATATCAATAAATTTTCAAAGAGCTGTATCTGCAACTTTGACGAAAGCCCACCACTCGGCTAAGACAAGTGGATGAGAGCAAAAAGTCCAAGTTTAGCTGGGCATTTCTTGCTCCAGAATTTACTGCATCACTGCAGTACGTACCATTCTATTCCGTCCCTTTCTCCCACGGTTCGTAGCTTTGCGGATTAATGAGGGATACTGCTTCATTGTCTTGAATACATCGAGACCGAGGGGATTATTTCTTGCCTCATTGGGTCGTTGTCACCAATTAATTACTTATCAGGAAGGGATTTACTGCTATGCAAATTCGGTTTTATCCTCTCACTTTCTCTTGATAGCGTTTATGCTTTAGCATTTGTATATACACCATCTTGTCTTGCCCTAATGGAGTTTCTTATGAGTTCTTTGGTTCACCATTGCTCACGTAGATAGCTTCTCATCTAGAATGCTACTCTACCATAATAGAGGTACAACCCCCCCAAAAGGATAGGAAAACTAGGCAAACCGATAACCAGACCTGGACTGGGGGCATTTGGATTTTTGGTGAGTCCGTTACATTAATAAGGACAACTGATATAGAAAATCCCTTATTTTCCTGTATATTAAGGTTGAAGTCTCACATGAGAGATATACTCTCTGTTGTGACATACTTTCACATCATATCCACCAAATGAGACCCCCTACACATTAACCAGTTCTTAGAGTTGTTCCAAGTCAACAATTGTTTAATTCAGCACAGCTACGTTGCCTAGACTTTCTGATACCCATTCAACCTTTCAGTTCTCTGGAGCTAGGTCTGTAAGTTATTCGTAACTGGAGTTCATGGCAAAAATTGTAGACTTTGCTTTGTTATTCTAGAGAAGAGCCTTAAGGGGGAAATGTTTAATCATGAATGGAAATCCATCTAGCAATTCTATTGCAGACCATAATTCAATGAACTTAAATGTGACTATTCACAAAATTGAAAGTAAAAATCATTACATGTTTCATATTTCTTAAGTTCGTCTCGGTTTTATAACCATAAGCATATGTTTCTGRATATGAAGCYTCTCTCTCGCTCTGTTTATYTATACAGATGTATCTGTTGTTACAGAGAAACATTTTCACATGAGTGTTGATAACAGCCTGTCCAATGAGAACATACAAGAACGTTTTCCAAAGACAAACCTGGAACATGCTGATCTTATACTCTTAATCCGTGTGTCGTGATCCTTTTCATCCAGGTCCTCTGAACTTATGCTCTAGAAGTGAGTTCTGTAGGAGTAAATTAAAAAAAAAAAAAGTATTTAAATAGAAGCAAATAAAAGAATTTCGCCTTTCCGCTCCTACCTAACAATCGTACCTCAATTTCAAGCAGATTTGCAGTGATAGCAAGAAAGCAAACATAAAAAAGACCATTTGACAACATCTTCAGTGTGATATATATATATATATATGTGTGTGTGTGTGTGTGTGTGTAACCAAAACATGCTAAAGCTTTAATTTGATAGGATCAAGCGTACCCATGCTGGATGTTTAGACGGGAACAGGAGCTTTCTCTAAGCTCTCTTTTCCTGTAATGCCTTCTTTCAGAGTCTTGAAGTACACATTGTAATCTTTCTCAGGAGGAGMGTTTTCAGGATCCACTGTGTATGGCTCACTAAAGGGAATAACACTCTTGACCTTTCAATGGKAAAAAGAAACAGGTTATGATAGTTAGTTCTCATCTTTACTTGTTAATGATTCACAAACTAGATAGAAAATACAATCATAATTCGAAGTGAACAAGCAATTGTAATCCCAAGAAACAAAAATATATCATACTTACAATCTAGGTAGCCCATGTCAAACCAGAAATTTTGGTCAAAGCATGCTGATAAAGGCATCATTCATTTATAGCTAGTTAAACAAGAGAGCTAACAAATCCCAAAACTTCTAACTGGACTGTCATTCTATAAGAAGAAGTTTCTACTTGTTAAGATTTTTTATTCTTGATTCCATCGAAAGACTACAGAAAATCTTCACTAAGCAGCACTTGGATATCATGCAATAAATAAACATTGAGTTATTCTGGATTTCCAGAAACAGAGTTTCCACAAGTTGTGTAGAAGTTTAACAGRTTCCTATTCTTAAATTAGGGTTAGGACTTCATATTGGAAATGAAAACTAAAAGACTAATGTTCAGGACACTAGACGTTCCATCCAGAATCTCCCGAATCCCAGAAGCAATTGCTCAAATTTTTGTTAACAAAAGTAGGAAATGATTGAACTAGACAAAAATCAATAAGTGCAGAGTGAGAAAGTCAAATGAAATAGAAGCAAACCTCAAACGTTTTGTCCAGTGCATATGGGCTTTCTAGAGCAGCAATACATATACGAGCAATCTCTTCCCTGGATATCTTCCCCTGAAAATGTTGGGTTTTCAGATTAATATAAGGTATACAGAATTGAGCTTCAAGCTTCAAATCATATCTTTGACAAATTTTTTCTTTTCTTTTTCAGGAAAACTTTGGGGTAATACTGATGCTCCAGATTCTAGGCTAATACCGTGATATTGTCTCCTTGATCAAAAATGAGATCTGCTCCAGCAGGTTCCTCAGTTAATGCACAAGGTCTGACAATTGCATATGGCATCCCGCTTTCACGTATCAGATCCTCCCCCTAGAAGATTATTCAAAGATCTAAAACCATTCAAGACCTTGCTATCAACAAAGAATAAACAAAAGCAGAGAATATGGTGAGTGTAAGTAGAATATACTTGCATGATACTAGCCATCAAGATACCCAAAACAAGTTCAATTGGATTTTATTTACWTTAGTTGCATGGAAGTAAGCAAATAAAACTCAAAAGGCTCTGGTCTCTCAACTAATGTGAAAACAAGCATTTATAATTTCATCCAATTGTACATAATTTAGTTGATTCAAAATTTCTCCTCCAATAAAAACACCGTCTTACTTTATTAGTGATCCAGTTTATGCTCAATAAATACACCTGCGTCCTAAGGTTCATCTTATCTTCTCTGGGTTTACTCCTATTCTCCAAGTTATCTCAACATCTCTTGCTCAACGTTTCCATCTCTCTTCAACTCTGGTAGTAAGACTGTCTATCAACCTGCTATTCTGGTGTTGTTTCAATTCAGGCATATTTTTAGTAAAGGAACAAATGAGTTTAGTAAGTCTACTACTGASAGATGTAARAGTGAAGCGATAAAATATCCTCAGTTTTAATGTTATAATGTTCCCTATGATTCCAAGAACATACTTCCTCGAACATTCRCGACACTATGCCCTTCAAGAGTTCACTGAAATTGCAGCCCACCTTTCTCTGAACCATTTGATTAGAAAGAGAAATACATTCTCAAACAAGATTATGCACACCAACGCATTTGATTTTCAACTTCATATACCTTCTCTTATATCTTCATTCTTTAATAATTGATTCACCTGCACTATCTCTCTAGTTTGGTCCTAGTAGAACAATCTTAGTTCATATACAAAAATTTAAGCCATCCTTTATAGTTTTTATTGACTTGCATGTTTCCAATCGAAATTCCCAGTAGACAAGTAAAGATTCTGTTTTAGAGAAGCAGAGAAAAAATGCTTAATCACAAAGAATTTCTAAGCAATAAATCCTCAGAGATTTTATTGCAAAAGGAAATGGAGTTATTAGGAGCAAGATTTGAGTAGGACAAGTATATTGAACAATCATTCCAATAACTCATTTTGTCTTGTCCATTTGTATGTTCTTCCAGTAATTAATGACTGCAGACCATACATCAACCTTAAACAGCTTTGGTGCTTGCCACCTTATTTATTTTGTTAGACTTTTTACCAGGGACTTCGGGTTGACATTGAGATGGTAAAAGCAAGAGATGCTAAGATGCTACCCGTGGTTATAATTTGTGGTCAAGGATGAAAATTSAATTGAGAATTTCATCTACGAAAAAAGGGAAAAAAGAAGAYAAGAAGTATCTGTGAGAATTATAGGAAACTGYTTAAATATATCCATCCATATTGTTTAAGAACTGGCTTCTTACAAGTCATGGTTAAGGTCACCCAGTCATTCAGTAGTTTACATGGGCAAAACAGAGTGTGGATAGGGCTACTCTAGCTTCGATACCCAGAAGTTGGTCGAAGTATTGCTTCTGAAGTCGGCAGGACAGCCAAATTGTCCAAGATAAGAGACCTAGCTGAACGAAGCTAAATAATCTCCGCTTAAAATATGCTACGGTTTTGGTTATCCCATTCGCTACTTCTCGTTATTAGGTACATGACTGAGAAAATGAGCACGGATGTATTCTGTTGGATTTATTATCYCAGCAATCCAATCAAATACCAGATCTGATACAATGCACTAAAGAAACTGCAGGGTGCCATTTTGTCTAAAATGCTTAAACTCTYCTGTTGGTCTCTTTGGTTTCAGAAGAGCCTAGACACTTGACGGGTTCATGGAGGGTGGGATGTGAGATTTTTGTAGCACTCCTGAGAACAACTTGGCATTCCCATAAAGTTAGTTAACAATTAAAAGGATTCTCTGTAATGCTTGAATTAGAAAAACAAAAAGGAAAAAAGGATGAGATAGCATGTTACCTTCAACTTGAATGTGAGAATAAATCCCAATTCCTTGTTCAGGCGCACTGCAGGGGGTTGTTTGCTCAACTCAAGTCCAGGTCTTTCAGGTCTAGTAACCCCAGCAGAACTTACATGCACAAACCTATTTGACAATTAGAAAAAATCATAATAGTTCTGCAAAGGATGAACTGTTCAAAGTATCACCAGCAATAGCATCTACAAAAAGTAAATAACACAAAATAGACCTTGGAGCAATTGGATCCTTTATGTATGCCTTTATGCTGGACAATGGAAGGTGAAAAGGACCTTCTTTGAAAGTTGGATTCAGCTTACCATCGTACTCAAACTTGCTAAACATGAGCTGCAAATTTTGATTTGGGGTCACCCAAAGTTTAAAAACTAATAATATACCAATAGACAAACTGTAATAGCATGCCTGGATTGAGACAATTTGACTGGCGTCAAAGGGTGCTGCATCTGATACTGTTCGTGCTCGAAAAACAGGTCTCAGTGAAGAGAAAGGCAATTGTATCTGGAATTAATACGTGAGTAGTTGAGAATGAGAAGCACTGACCGTAATTCCATGCTTTGAAACAATTACTTACTGATTGCCATTGGCCCTCCAATGTATCAAAGCTCAATGTATAACCCACAGTGTCCCAGTCAGGGCTAGTTCGAATAATAAGTTTGTAACGGCGTCCATCACCTTTCAGTCGCAGCTCTAGACCATCATATGCAGAAAGATCTTCTATTTCAGAAAAGTTCTGCCAATAAATACAGTGAAGTTGTTCACAGTTATTCAAAGAATTTCACACTTTTATGTACAGATCTGCTAAAATGTTGCCTTCAAATGCTAGAKTTGTGCTTTAGCATGACTTAGCAAGCAGAAGCAAAAATTTGCACTACGTACATAATCATACTAAGTATATTTAGACAAGCAACAAGATATGGYTATTGCTGGCTGCACACATTTCCAATTTTGTTATTTTCTAGGATTATTTTAAGTTCCCTAATCAAGTATCAATGTCGTGGATATCCTTGAGTACTTCCCCCCAGATGAATTTTCCTTGCACCAARGAAACTCGAGGATGAGTTTTGTTCAAGAGGAGATTGATGCAACACACATTTCCAATTCTTGTTAGTAGTTTCCAATTCTGTTATGGGAGGAGGGGCTAAATCCACCTATTAACCCGGGTGTGGATCTAGAATAGAGGGGTATTTAGCTCCTCCCTTTCTGTTATTTTTAAGGATTATTTCAAGTTTCCTAATTGTGTTCTAAAGTTACAGTTTCATAATCAAAGTTAGTTTCCTATTCTTAGTATTATGCACTCGATTTAAACCTCAAAGTTGTACAGATGGGTACAATCTTAATAATACTTTTAGAGTTTTCATCAGTTTTTCTCTCGATTTCGTTCATAATTGTTTCGTCTTAAACACCTCCACTGCACCATTTTCCGAATTTTGATGAAAAAGTCGATAAATTTCAATTTCAATGAAATTAGGCAAAAGCCGAACTATTGTATTTTCGTAGATTTTGATGAACAAGTTGATACTACTGTATGTTTACTCAACAAGCTACACGAAGATGGTCAAGTTGGTTTCATAAGTCAAGTTCTCAAAGATACTAATTGATGCAGAAATTTCAATCGTATAAACAAAAGTTTTTTCTTCCATGCTACCTGTCTGTTAATCCTGGCAGTTACCACTCCTGACTAATTAAGTAGTATTTGGTTATTAGGCAGAGGAAAAAAAAAAAAAATAGTGCAATGCAGTCCCAGATGAGCTGCTTGCGTCTGTTTCAGCTACTTCACTCCCATATCCCAGCAACAATATTCCATGATCACCAGCCGTAGGGGCTTTCTGGTATTGTTATTCTGAAGGGCAT
The DNA here is from genome assembly GCA_001752375.1 of Rhazya stricta. NCBI lineage: Eukaryota > Viridiplantae > Streptophyta > Magnoliopsida > Gentianales > Apocynaceae > Rhazya > Rhazya stricta. The sequence goes on from MEJB01000005.1 coordinate 1,023,228, forward strand.
TATTACATATCTAATATGCTTTAACTCTCATACTCTTTCTGGTAATGGATTTTTCGGGGATGACTTAGAATGAATTGGAGCAAATGCATTTCAATGATTTCTGAAATAAGCCTTATGGTTTCAKTGCCAATTATMGGCTTTGACCAAACAAATGAAAATATCATATCATTTCATTCTGCACATTCTCTCTATCTATTAATTTCCTCCGATTGCTCTTTCTTCATCTGGCAAGAAAAATTCAGACAACTTTGCTTCAGCTACATCTTGAACTGTTTAGTCAASGGCGTGAGTGTTTTCAATGAACAATATAAGATTGAAACGTAAGAATGGCTGAAATCAACTGATTTGCCCTTTTTGTARYATAAAATTATTCAATGAGAACTTAAAGTTTTTCTAAAATATGTTRACTCAAAGCTAAAAATTTTAGAACTTKAAGAAACTTGATACTTGATAGCATTCAACAAKGGCGAAGCCTTAAATCAGAAGTAACTTGTAGTAATACCTCCAAAGAGATTTATTCTAGGATCAGCAAACAAACTGATCTAAACATCCTCATGTCTTAAATCTTGTTAACTAATGAACGTTACCAGAAGTCTCACCAGCTTGGCCATGTATATTATATTATAGACAAGTATTCAATCATTTCTAGGTCGAACGCCAAATACATCTCATTACTTGAAGCAATAATGGTCCTAATCTTGTTATCCATACACCGTTATGTAGTTTTAACTGTTAATGAACAGGTTTCTAGCCTTGCAAAAAACTAAGATAACATGTTTCTAAGTCAACGAAYAAAAACTTYATAAATAGCCTATAAGGTATTATAGGATCCATCTTTTCATTAACGAAAGGAGTAATTTGACATTGGATTCCGTATCTAAATGCATCTRCTTTTCAWATATTCCTCYAATACATTTTACGACTTCAATCRTGAATAAGTCTAAGAGTCACAACTGATAAGGACCATGAATGAGAATTTTTAACTGCGATCCCTTTGGATAATACCAGATTTAGACCTTTTCTTAAACTAAATTTATAGTAAATATAAACACTCCTACTAATTAGCTGATTAGCAACCCATCTTTATGACATGAATATAGAATCAAGAAAAGAATAAAGGAAGTCTATTCTTCACAAGTGACAAAAGCTCAGCAACTCCACCAAAGAATAGAAAATAAAAACCTAGGAAAGGAAACAAAATGGAAGAAAATAAAAAATCAAGCATTCACCTTTGTTCTGATACTCGTGAAACCTCCATTGTTTGTAGTGGAAACAACTCCTAGTGAAACACAAGGAAAATATCACAAGCTAGCAGGGAAATTAGGGTCTCTTATAAAGCTTGAAGAACTATTTGTAGTTTTAACTATTAGCAAGGCTATAATAATAACAAACCTCTGAAAACCCCTGTTGGTCTGCCATTCTCACCACCAGTTGGATCAATCAGAAATGTACTTTCACTTACTCCTCCCATAACAACATCATCTAAAGCGCCCCAAGCAAGTTCTCTAGATGAACTATCTGCCAAGTGTGACATTTCAGATGGCTACATGCCAAAGGATAGAGCAGAAGAGTTCTATAATTAGGCATCAGACCTTCTTAAAGTTTGGACAAGTTTCAGAATCTGCAGCCTTGATTAACTAGTTTTTGCTGATTCAGGTAATTCTTTCAATAAATATAGTTTAGCCAGCACTGCTATTGCATAGAACACCAAAAAAGCGACATAAAAGAAACCTTAGCAGTACTTCACAGTCACTTGAAATTTGTGATAGGTCATAATAACATATATAAGCTTCAAAATAGCTGTAATATATAATCCTGAAGGCTTCTCCACAATGTTATGTTTCAGGTTATGAGAGGAAATATTTTTTTCCACATCATGTGCAGAGAAGAAAGGTGCCATTGAATGAGTCAGTAGTAACTGTTTATAAGAGCATACCTTCGAAACCAAAAACTAGTTTTCCATGGCGAATTCCAATACTTTCTTTTACAGCATTGATTAAATTTTTCATGCCAATGTATTCCACCATTTCAGGAGAGTCACCTTTTATCTGCCTCATCAATTAGATAATGTAATAAATTGAAAGAACGTGTAGTCAGTTTCATAAAGTAACATAAACAGTAAATGTCTGACTTCAGAGATTTGCAAAGAGATCAGTTCACAACCTCTGGTTCAAAAAACTTGATTCCCTGCAGAACACAAATTGAAGTGCAAATGGTGTTAAGCAATACGAGCAGATGATGACAAGCCAGAATATACTAACCATAAGCAGACAGGTAGGAATGAACAATGTTGAAGTAAATTATCTCCGTTGCTCACAGGCATAGTTTTTACCTGACTGTATTTTGCCCTATCAGGAGTATCCCCTTCCTTTGGGCCCACAATGACTGAGACAGCATTTATAACCTTTCTGACTCCTTTGAAGTTCTCAGGAGTTAAAGTACACGCTTTGGTGATATCTCCAACAACCTGAAAAACCAATTGGAAACAWGGGATAAGAAATGATGAATCATCARATTTACAATAAACCAGCAGTTGCTAGAAGTTATAGACTTCAATTTAAAGCAACAATAAACTCATTGTAGTACAGATACTGCGACAAACTKACCAGGTCTACATCAGAACCTAACATCCTTCTTGCTTTCTCRTCGTCTCTTACCTGCAAGAATATACTCTTTTTTGCAATCAAATTCTTAAGATAAAAGAAATCAAGCTTTAACTTTGTTTAAAAGTGAAAACTAGACCTTAGTAATTTGTGAGAATAATTCTATTATTTCTCTTTCACTGCATATTTGAATTTAAGATCTAATAGCACTAATATGTCCAACAGCAGAACATGATATCTACAGATACTTCATCAGTAGAAAGAAAAAATACCAGTACTCGAACAGGCAATCCTCTATTACGCAAGATGTCAACTACCCTTCTTCCAACTCCACCTGTTGCTCCAGCCACAAGGATAATGCCCGAAGCATCCATTTTGTTTATTGTTTTGCTAGGTGATGGATTGGACAGTTTCTCAATCAGAAATTCAATGAACTTCATATATATGAACCTTGTTAGAAAATTTTCAAAAAAATAACTTAGGAATCTAAGATGAAGTGGATATACTAAACTAACTTTTGCAGGAGATGGAGGACCATTGAAGAAATACAATGTCTTTATAAATCTGCCAAAATCCCAGCGCTGCTGTCCACTATCTGATGAAATACGCCCCCTGTACGTTCTTAAAGGGGAATATGTTGAGCTTCTTTTGTACGAGATGGACTTTTGAACAAATGGAGTAGAACATGGTGGAGACAACACTCCCGGACGTAAATTTTTCAGGGATCTACTGCTAACTGAAGAAACACTCTGCKCAATTGATGCAGCAGGTTAAGATTTACTAGACAAGARAACATTTTGCAACATTTGTTTTGTTATATGAATAAAACCACATATAGCAACTCCAAAGCACAGCTGTCTTTACTTTGATCTTACCAATAAAAAATGACATAAAAGAATTGTGATTGTTATTTGGTTTATTCACTCTGATGGATCACACAGCACCACTAAACTAAGTGCCTAAAGAGCATTGATAAATAAGATTTAGTCATGTAARAATTCAAAAGGGGCATTTGWTAACAAAGGATATAAAGTGACCAAAAAAAGAACAGTATATTTCACATAAATAACTTTTATAAACGATCTACATTGATTCAGTTGCCTTTATAAAGAGAAAATTTTGAATGCCAAGCTTACTAAATTATCAAATAAGTTCTTCTAAGCTCCTATCAGTTTGCTAATTCTGTGCTGTACTCTCCTCCTATATATCTTTTTCTCTTAAGTTTCACTCCCACCATCAGTTTCCCATCCAACCAAACAAACCCACAATTAAAGTTTCACGTCCTGACCACTAACATATTTTGGGCCGCCACTGGCCCATTGAACCTCCTATCCATAAGGAACGCTTGACCAACAATTAAGTTTCCAAGAAAAATCTTTCAACCGGTTTCTTTTTTTTTTTTTTTGTTTCATTTCAAATCCAGCAGGGAAGAAATTTAAACTAACTCCAGTTTCACCGGGAAGCAAAGCACTATAATTTTTCAACACAAGTCTAAATGCCCAAAATTTAATTGGATATGCAGCTTAAAACAAGGGAAGGAGAAGGGGGGGGGGTTACCCAAATTAATCACAAGCGCGCTGTTATATTTCAAGGAATTCAGCGATTACTATAACAACTCAGAGGGTTTTTATCAATTAAATCCACTTACCAAGCAGGTAGATTAACATAATTGGAAACAGAGGTTTGCAGACACAACCACGGATTGCGAAAACCAAAAGCAATGAAGTTGCGTTTCAGATAAACGATGACGTGGCACATATGGATTAGTTAGGCAGGAAAATGATAATGGAGTTTACTGAAAAGTATGAAAATTGTACCTGAAAGTTGAGAAGAGATGATGGAGAAGATGATGGTTTAGACAGAATATAGCAAGAATAGTCCATATTCCTAATAACGAAAGTTTACGGTTTACAAGAAAAAGTAAAGAAGTAGAAGCACAGTAATGAGTGGAGATATCTTGTTTGTATGTAATTGAGGTGGTGGAGTGAATGTACACCACAAGTTAACAGACATCACCACTGAATATTCATGAAGACAAACAATATTCCATCATTCCCTTCCCTTGATGCTTCTACAAGACAAAGCAGTAATTATAATTTTATTATGAAGAAACTTATTTCTCTCTCTAAAATAGTGCAAGATATTGGGAAATTCTAGACTTGGGCCAATTTAGGTAATACCCATAACCTAATAAGTACAGTATTGATGGGATTAGAGTTGGACTTTTAATTTAATTTTGCTAATCATTTTAGATGGTCGGTGACCGCAGTTCTTTACTCGGCTAAGCAGATCTCTTCTTATTGTGCTGCTACTGACTTTGTTCAATCCACATCTAAAGGTAACGTGGGATCCCTTTGGAACAATGTATAGAAGCTGACTATCCCTCCAAAAATAAAAACGTACGGCTACGGAGGTTGTGCAATGAAATCATTCCAATTCATGCAAGACTCATGACAAAAATCCCTCTAGAGGTCACACATTGTGTGTTTTGTGGATGGGCTACTGAAAGCAATTGGCATCTCTTCGTTGAGCGTAGCTATGCAAAAAAGGTTTGGAAGCTGGCGAGGAGAAGGTTTAAATGGGCATTTGTAGGGAATGAGTGGTTGATAGAAGTCCTTGACCATCAACTAGTTCATGGTCAGATTATTAGTGAAGCAGAAATCTTGCAGATTATGTCCTTACTTTGGAGTATATGATTGGAATGCAATAGGAGTATTTTTTTAAGGGAAGGAACATTCGGCGAAGTTGACTATTCACCTTGGTCTCAACCAACTAGAGGAATTCCAAAGAGTTTGTATGGATTAGAAGCTACACCAAGAGGAAGCTATGCAGCGCTCTAAAGCCAAATGGATTTCTCCAAAGGCCGGACAGATAAAAGTGAACGCAAACGAAGCTTGGAAGTTGGAAAGGGCGAGCGCGGGGCTGTTGCTTGCAATTCAATAGGTGAATTGGGTTCTTTTGCTCGCCCAGCTGAGAGGTGCACTGACGCGGAACATGCAAAGCTTATCACAATGGAGAGAGGGGTCTTACTGGTGAGAGAACGCTGGACTGAACATTTCCTTATAGAATTTGTCTCATGCTTGTCCAACATCTCCAACATGATGCGGAGAATTTATCTCCAAATGGTCACATGGTGCAACAACTCTGGCACCTTGCAAAAGCTTCCAATTGTACTAGATTCATATACTCCCCCAGAAATGCCAATTCTATAGCACATGCTCTAGCTCAATTTGGTAGCAATTTATATACTAATGTCACTTGGGTTGGCTATGCCTCCCCCCAATGTACTCTCTTCTCCCCAATCAGAGTTTCTCCATTAATAAAATGGATTGATGTTTTTCCTCAATAAAAAAGAAAAAAAGAGCATATCTCTTCTTAGGTGTTTGAAACACCCATTTCCGATAGACCATTTCGTCAACTAATTTAGTATGGTACAATTGCATAGGTTATTTTATCAATTGATATCATTTATTAACTACGGGTAATGTGTGAGAAGAGTGAAATAAACATAATTCATCGTCATTTGATTACAAATGAAAAGAAATAATTTGACCATAAGAGTACATCAAAGAGTTTTGTAATCACATTCCATTTTGATCAAAGATTTTTTGGTCAAGAGATAATGTACAAAGATATGTTTCTTTTTAAAGAAGAAGTAATGGATTCCTTATTGAATGATCACATATTCTTATATATCTTATACAAGTACTTCAAACTATCTTGTAATCCCATATATTCGGAATAGTCAATAGTAGTAAGTCATTGCTAAAGGAATATAAGAACATATATCATCTCAGGTCAAAGGAATAAAACTTCATAATCCAAGCTGGTCCAGCTAATCAGACCCTCCCAATGAGATGTAGTTTCCTTTTTACTTGTTAATTCTGTTTAAGTCGTGTTCAAGTCATTTATCTCTACAAATAACTTTCTTATTTACATTGGTACGAGATTCATTTTTCATCCCATCAATATCTTTATACTTGATCATATGGAATGTAAACAAGACTAGTCCAATCCTATGATTAGGAATTACTTTATTATTAGTCTTGATTATTATTTTATCTCAATATCATACTCATATAAAAATAATAAACAACTGATAAGTGGACATAATGAAAAATAATGCCAAAAATATTTTTATTATAAATATCAGATCATTACAAATAAATAATGCTCTAGGGCACATCACTAACATCCAATGCCACAGAAATGAAGCAGACCCTTTGACAATATGTTGAAGCTTTTGGACAGGTTATGAATTTCAAAATATCTTCGATCTTGTRTGATAGAAGGMTTGCTAGGTATGTTTYCSAGGAGATTGGGGAATACTGGGGGTTGCTAGGTGTGTTAGCAAGGAGATTGGGGAATAATGGGGGTTGCTAGGTATGTTAGCGAGGAGATTGGGGAATATTGGGGGCAGTTGAGGAAGATGGAAGTAGGCATTATCTAGGTTGTTGTGCTTCATAGGGAGATCAAGAAGGGAAATCTTTGATTGTATTAAGGGAAGGGTGTGAAAAAAGATGGAGTGGAAGGATAAATTGCTTTCACAGGCAGCTAAGGAAGTCTTTATCAAATTTGTTTTACAAGCACTTCCGCAATATGCCATGTCATGTTTTCTTTTACCTAATTGTCTTTGCAAGGAGATAACCTCTTTGATCAACAATATTTTATGGGGGAAAAGTGAGGAGAGTAGGGGGTTTATTGGAAAAAATGGGAGGAGCTATCTTGGCCTAAGGGTTGTGGTGGGTTAGCATTCTAAGATGTTGAAGCTTTTAACTTTGCATTGCTCACAAAGCAAAGCTGCATGTTGATACTTTACCCTTCTTCACTAGTAAATAGGGTGCTTAAAGCAAGATACTACCCTAACATAGATTTTCTACATGTCAATCTAGGAAGAAGCCCATCTATGGCAGAGTATTTGGGAAGAGTGTTGTCAGTTATCATTAGGTTTGAGATAAAAGGTAGGGAATAGTGGGGGGATTAGGGTTTGGATTGCCCATAGCTGGAAATGCCATTTGAGTTTCGAATTTTAACTTATAGATCGCCCAAGTGTAGGAGTGCTCTGTTTCAACCTAAACTTTTGCGATTGAATAAGGAGTTGATTGAAGAGGTGTTCCTAAAAAGAGATATTGAGAAGATTTTTAAAATCGTCTTTTCGTTGAAACCGTCCAGATAGGCTTATATGGCTCTATGAAGCCTTGAGCTTGTTTTCGTTAAGGTTAGCATATAGGGTTGGTATGAGTTTTTTGAATAGGTGTAAGGAGAGGAACTCTATTGCTTCTACTTCTGGAAGAAGTAGCAACTCTCTTTGGTAGACAATATGGAAGCAAAAAGTCCCTCCAAAGGTGCGTGTATTCTTTTGGAGGATTTGTCATAATATTTTGCCAACTCCTGTGAATCTGAGACAAAGAATGGAGTTGAAGACACATTTTGCCCATTCTATTAAGTAGAGGAGTCAGATGTGTATGTTTTTGTAATGTGCTTATATAGCCAGAGCATTTCTAGGAAATTTGGCATGTGCTTTACCTCTAGCTTGGACGATGTGCATGCTAAAAGTCCTAATAAATTTGTTCATGTATGACGAAACTACAATTGAAGGTCTAAGAGAGCTGGTGTTGATGTTGCTTTGGGGGATTTGGTGGGCACGAAACCAACTTGTTTTTATTGTGAGGGTGGTTTCAGTGGAGGAAGTTCTCACAATGGCTCGAAATCTCCTTATTGAATTCTTGAAATTCAAGGAGTGGAGGTGGATGAAAGCTCCTAGTCTAAAGATGGGGAGAGGTATTGGCAGCCGTTGATGGAGGCAGATTTTAAGCTCAATGTTGATGGCACATTCACGGTGCATAAAGCTAGTGTTAGAGGGATCCTTTATGATCATCTAGGGAGGATTATTGCAGAATTAGAGGGGTCCCATTTGTGAGGTTCTTGGTCTAGAACATATCGAGCTCTCGACCGTGTTTAAGGGGATTGTTTGTTGAAAAGAATGGTAGTGGAGCGGATGATTATTGAATCTAATTGCATGGTAATTGTGCGCAAGTTGTTAAGGAGGAAGATATGTCGTCACTTAGTGGGATTGTGCAAAATATTTAGGAGCTATGAGGTAATTTTAGCAAGATAGATTTTGTATATTTGCCTAGAAGGCTCAACAAACCTGCCCACTTGTTAGGGCAATTTGGTTGCACTTGAGGTAGCGAATTAAATTGGATGGCAACAGCATCTCTAGATGTAATTCATGCAGCTCCCGATGACATGACTTGTTAATATAAAATGTTTTGGTTTCAAAAAAAAAAAAAGAGAAGGAGATTGAAGATAAATTACTTTACTATTGCTACTATATAGAGCTTCACAATTATGCATTACAAAGAGTAAAAGTAAACCAAATAATATGAATTTCAAAGTAATTTTCTTTAAGTAGCAAATTTTCTATGACATCATCCAATGCTGCATCCTGCACTCTTTGATCTACCTCGGCTCCATCAACTACTACATCCTGGTCTCTCATATTTTCATGGGGGTTTGACCAAAATGGGCTACTTTTGGAAAAGGACATCCATAATGGACGTCATTYTAGAAAGAGTGGCAGAAATGGACCAAACGCATTCCTTGAATGCGATGGGAAATTTTTTTCGAATTCACGGAATGTGTTGGTACTATAGCGCATTGTTCAAATGCATCATAACATAACACATTTGTGAAATGCTTTGGTATTGTATTTTCGCATTTCTAATAACGTGTCGTGTTACTGTTGTATAAAATGTGACTCATGAACTTTTCAAGATTTATGCTATCAAAAAATACCAAAACATAATAATACATAATATTAACTTTCCATTCTTTTCAAACAATATCACAGCATATACAAAATGAACGATTACAATGATGAATCARAAAAAACAACAACTCATGAATGTTAAAGATTTGTAGTAAAAAGATGTAGATCAATATTTTTATAATACTATATAAGATCAAGATTTGTAGTCAAAAGATTATATAAATCATTTATATTACAAACAACTCATAAACTTTGTTCATCTCCTGAATAGTGCTGTAAAAATAAATCTATTATTATTTTGACAATTTCACCTATTATAACCAAATTGATGGCAGTTTGAGCATCTTGGAGGTGAATCGGGAGTTACGAAAATCCATTTTTCCACGTATTCTGGTAGTATGCCTCCATCCCGGATGATTGCAGCCCTTTATAAGTTTTTCATTATATTTAAGGATGAAAGGTGTAGGCCTCTAAGTTGACTCATTTCCAACTAGATAGAAATCATAACTATATYTGTTTTTATAATTATCCTTAGAGTAGAATTCATTGAATAGATTTATAGCGTCCCAATTTCTTTTTGACAGACAACAAATATATGGGAACACGATCTTCTGAATAAACACCACTTCTGAAAATCACACGTATTCTCGCTCATGTTGACCATGTAAACATGGTTACCCCTTCGACCTTGTCTCCGTGGAGTGACGACACCAAATAAACCAGCTTGTATATTGTATTGAGTGACTGAGTGTATCTTTGCTTTGCTTTCAAGATTAGTGTAAATCTTACATATTCTAGTGGAAATTGATCTCGGTATTGAGCGACCTCTTCTCAGTGCAAGCAAAAGTAATCAACAAGTTTTCTAAAGCTCATCTCAACCAATACTTGCAGTGGAAGTGCACGTGTTTTCTTCAGAATACTGTTCATAGATTCAGACAAATTAGTTGTTAAAATTCCAAACCTGTGTCCCTCATCATGTGATAGAGCCCACTTGTCGAGAGGGATATTCATCAACCAATTATATGCTATTTGATCTCTTTTCCTTATCTCTTGCATGTACATATCAAACTTCTGCACTTTTAATGTACTTCCGGCCTGATACATTAGCTTCTTTAACATACTGTTCTTAAAAATGATATTAAAGTTGGCACGGATATGATGGAGATAAAATCTATAGACAGCCTTTGATTCTTGCCAGTCTCAACTTTGTACCACTACGCTCAAAATACCCTGATGTCCATCCGAGATTGGACAATCAAATCTATCTTTAATCACGTAAAAACACAACAATTGCATAAATCACCCCCCACTTTTTATAGACTCTTTATTAACAATGGCATAGGCAAGTGGAAATATATTATTGTTAGCGTCCCATGAACTAGCAATGAATAGCACACCTTTGTATGTGCCCCTCAAGTGTGTCCCATCAATAGATATTATTGGCCTACAGTAAGTGAATCCTAAAATTTGAGGCCTGAACGTCTAGAAAACAAATCTGAAAAATTTAACCTCCTCAGTACTGTCTTCGTGATATTTCCACTTAGCAACTGCAATCGAATTTGATTGCGATAATGCTGCAAAGTAGCAAGGCAGAATCAGGAATGTAGATATCCAAGAGCTAAACAATAGCTCAATGCATTGTTTTCTTGCATTCCATCCTTTTCTGTAAGTGATTCCACACTGAAATATCTTCATCACCTCTTGCTGAATAACCTTGACATGCGTCTCCGGATCATCTATAATCAGATGGGTGATTTGTTATGCAATGTACCTCCAGTCATGATAAGTATAAGGATGAATATCAAACAATTTATATTTGCAATTGAAATTAAGTAAGAAATACAAAAGGTGTAATCATATGTAACTTACTGGGTAGTCAAATTCCCATGTGCATTGTTTTGGACTCGAACAAGATAGGTATGTTTAGGCTGTAATATAGTTATCTCCATTGGCTATGAGTAGATCTCTGAGTAGCTCTAATATACAACAAATATAGATTTTCATCGGTTGAATTTTTACATGATGCTGTCTACTCCTTAATTTTACTTCTTTTTACCTTGTACTCACGCCCCATTCTGATTGACTAAGTAGTGATAGTCTCAAATCTCATGTGCAAACGAATATCAGGTTCTGCTAGCATCAACAAAATCATCTTGTGGTTCTCCAAAACTCATATTTTGGAATGCACTAAAAGACGTATAATTAGATACACAAATCGATCTTCTACCTCCAACAATTCCTTATGATGTACTAGCAATTCCCTGTGATATACTAGGCATGTGTTAATGTGGAGGAACTCCAATAACATCTTCATTACTATCACCCCCTCCTTCCAAAATCTCTACATCCTTAGGCTCGATAGGTAAATCATCCAAGTCAGTTGTATTTGTATGCTCACCACAAGCTGCATTTGCATTTATCTCCATGCAATTTCTACAATTTGTTTGTGCAACAATGTCTGGAATATCRTGCTCTACTGCWCTTGATGGTCCCGGTTSACCAYACATGTGWGGATGCCAATAASRTGAAGGTATAGTATGACCTTTTGTTACTCCTAGAAATGTAAAATCCGGGATATTTGGTTGCTGATTCATCAGTAATGTCGTATATGCACCCAATACAAATCCTGATGGTCTGCATATCCATCCATACTTGCTAAGCATGCCTCATCAGGCACCGGCTATAGCTGTGGCTGTGGCACATTTTCTAACTCGGACTATTTGTCTTTTATTAAATTTAACAAGAAGTTGTAGTGATGTGATTGTGCTTCCTCGGGCATCGCCCATAGCCTTTATAAGTCATCATCATCTGAAATAATCGTATGTATGAAATGAACTTCTTTGCTATAAATTTATGGCATATGATAGATAAACTCAAGATGATATCTTTCTTGATCAAAATTTCTTAAATTACAAACTTTTCTACATAATTCTGAGTATGAAACAGGCCATCGTATTATCCAACACTTTTGACTAGGTCCATCAATGCAATGAGAACCTCTAGAATCAAGTGTCATTTTGCAATCAATGCAAATATATTTTAAATGGTTGACTGAAAGACATTGTGGCAAATCCTATTCAAATATAATTGAAGAACATATTAGTTTCATAATATCTGGGTTATGACAAAATTTAACCCATAAACAATTTCAACATTAAACAAATTTAACCCAACAACATCAAGTCAAAATAGAGGCTGTGTTTCTAGAATGAGTGGAATATCTATTTTATTGAAAGGATTGCACAGTAACCAAGTCGTATGATGTAGAAAAATAAGAAATTCAGTTGCCAAGAAAAAATCTGATTCTTAGCATGAATACAAGTTCATCATGCATGCTAAACAAGAAAAATAAGCATTATAGCATGCACACAACATCAATAATTAAGAATATAGTTGCCAAGCTTTATCATGCATGTTAAACAAGAAGAACTCAGCAATGCAAAGCCAAACACGAAGAATGTGCACTTCCTTAGTGCAACTCACATGTTTAAATAGTGCAAAAAGTGACAAAAATTTGCATTTGAGAAATGTGTGGCGACTTTTGGAGAAGTGAAAAGTGCTACAGTGATCGCATTTGATAAATGTGAGACGGTTTTTAAATGTTAATGCATTCAAAGAATGCATTGAGAGAAACATAATGCATTGCTTACCTTGATGCATTTGCCCAATGCATTAGTCATCTGCATGCCATGCCTAAATCGCACAAATTACTGCAAGCCATCCTACACAAAACATGATACTCTATCAACATACAAGGACTACAATCAACATCCACCAACAACCACGTTTCACAATAATCTTAAACACACATCCACCAACAACCATATCTATACAACAATCATTAATCAACAAATGAAATAAACACAATTTAGAATAGTTTAATAAACATTAATAGCTAAAAAATTTTAAAAATTCAAATACAAACCCTAAAAGTATAGAAATACAAATGTGAAATACAAAGTCAGGCATCAACATCCTAATAGTCATACGATGATGGAGTGTAATGCGAGGGGCCTCTACGGGCACGAGAACCTCTACGGCGAATCAAAGCATTAGAATTCTCATCAATATCACCCTCATCATCATCTCAAGAATGGCGTCGTATCGGTGCAATAATATCACTAGATGAAGGTGATGTCATCGAAACATGCGTGATGGTCCAAAAATCAATTTGCGTAGAAGGCCTCGGTGCATCGATATATGTAGACTGTCTCGATGCATCTGCATATATAGATGGCTCAGCTACTGCTCGAGCTGATGAACATCATCAGGAACCTCTGGCTGTCCACCAACATTAGCCTCGGGACCGGTAGGCTATGGTCGTGCACGAGGACGTCTACCACCTTGTTCTTGTCCAGACGGGCATCAATCTTCCCCCTAGGGCGACGAGAAGTCAGAGGAAGTGGTGCTATATCAACATTCTCCCTTCTACGGCAGCCGAGAGATCCTAGCTACGAAATTGTTCTCCACATCTTCTCCTTAAGCAGTGCGAATGCCGACCAAGAATGTGGATTTGCATGTGGCATCGCTTGATCCACGATATCCAAACATTCCCGACATGTCGATGCCGACCAAACATGAAACAATAGAAACAACTTCAGGAAATAATAAATATAAAAAATAATTTACAAAAATTAACAAATTTCAAAATAACTTCAACATGCGTTCCGTGTAATATAACTGAGAGCCAGTGGACTGTTAAGCCTTGTGGTCATGCTGTCTAATCGTGGGATTTCCAATAAGCATTCATGCCCGATGAGTATACCAGATCCATGTATTCTGGACTAGCCTCATGTAGCTGATTTGTTGGCATCTGAATGACTATCCTGGCTCTRCGAGCATCCTATTCACCGATATGACTTCTATTCTCGTCTCTCCACAGTATATGAGTGCCACCTCCACGTATACTATGAGTGCCGAAATGATCATGCAAGACAGGGATGCCCTGAGCAAAGCCGAATTGTCGCATTACCCTATCAGGGAAGCAGTACTCCACATGTTCCAGTAGATCAATGACACAGGGGATGATAGCCATATGTCTGACCCCTCTAAGTAGAGGGCTAGTAGTTGATGAAAGATGTCTATATCTGGCATCCAGGTAAGTGATAAATAATTTCGTAAGTAAATTAGTAAATAAAATATTATTKAGTAAATAAATAAATGAAATTACTTCAAACTTAATCAGTCTACTAAACGGACCATATCGGTTGTTAATGAATCTAACTGATCCCTATATGTCACGAAGACATGTGCCGACAAACGCAAAGATCATAGGGCCGGTTCCATCTTGCTCTATATGGAGCGAGATGTGGCAATATATAGAGCGGCTGGGCCCGAACTGGACATAGAATAGGAAGATGCTCATACACCCACAGCTACAAATACAAAATATGAAGAAAATACCTTAGTAATTGAAATTATTTGTAAATATTAAATATATTTATAAGTTAAGATAAGCAGGAATGTATAGTTTAGCTGTACGAATAGCATTGCACCATAAATCTCTTTAGCAGAACCCAATGCCGCATCGCATAAACATCTCTAGAAGTACGATAAAACACTAGTTCCCCAACTCAATTGCCCACACCTACACAGATTCTCAAGCGATAGATCGAAGTGGAACAAATTTGCCGATTTATCAGAGAACAATAGGCCACCAAATAAAAACATGATAAGGCACCTTGCTRGACACTCGATGTCATGGTATATGGCATTGTTCAGAAATAGTGTCTCCAAACGTGATTCTATCGCCCTCGCCATCAATTTGTTACCTTTTATATCATGGCACTAAGGCCTAGAAACAATAATCTCCTCCTAACCTTGCACAGTATTACAAGGCCTCTAATGATAGGGTCACCATCAACCCACAAACCCGTAATGACAACAATGTCCTGTAATATCAAAGTAGTCTCCCCAATCGGTAGATGAAATGTGTGTGTCTCCGGGTGCCACTYCTCAGCCATAGTAYTGATCAGGGCATGATCAACTATAAGATTTCATAATCTATAAACCCCTTGAAAACCTGCTCCATCTATGACATCTCTAACCCTTACATCAGCCACATCATATGTTGTCCAAAATCTACCTACTTAAGTCCTATACTATAGTCCTCTAGAGGAAGAGGGCTCCTCGCCAGCCCATATCAGCTTAGACCTATGCTATCCTTGTCTAGACAACAATAACGCATCTGATGGCCCCGGATGAACATCTATAGGAACTCGTTCCATCTTATATTAAAAAGGAACATTGCAAATTCGTATATATGAAATTAATAAATAGATGAATATGAACAAAGAAACTATTAGCTGCAAGAAACCCCAAATGGCACATTCATAAAGTCCACTTATTTTTTTCAAATAACATAGTTATAATTTATTCTATAATTTCTAGGGTTTGGGGTTGTTAGGTTTAGACGTTTAGAGTTTTTGGTTTTTAGGGTTTAGGGTTTAGGGTTGAGGATTCAGGGTTTTGGGTTTGGGGTTTCGGGTTTAGGGTTTAGGATTTAGGGTTTAGGGTTTAGGATTTAGGGTTTAGGGTCTAGGGTTTAGGTTTTGGGGTTTTAGGGTTTGGGGTTTGGTTTTTGGTGTTTAGAGTTTAGGGTTTAGGGTTTGGGTTTGGGGTTTGGGGTTTGGGGTTTAGGGTTTGGGTTTTAAGGTTTAGGGTTTAATATAAAAATAATTTGGTTTCAAAATTATTTCAAAATTGCATGAGGGTAAATAGTATGTACTTCTTCTAACAAAACATTAAGAACTAGAAGTACAGAGACCCCTATAAAGAAATCGAAATAAGCACATATACTTTAAAACTCATTGCAATAGTGCTTACGCAGCACCAATCTCTCATAGTTTCCAAAATATCTAATCAAAAAAATCTTGTCCAACAAGTTATGATATTCAATACGAAGTATGCATCATAATCACCTTTCAGCAGCACCTCCTATAACTATATTCTTTTACTTTGTTACATGGTTTACACATATAAAGCAGATATGACAAAAATTGCTTATTGCTTGTAGTTGTGCTCCTAATCCATTCCAGAATAATAAGGGAGCTGTTGTATAATTTATGAATAAAGAAAAAAAACCATATTTTCATCCCTCTTAACAGAGGAAATTTTCACAGTAGAATATTTTGTTTTAGTTTTTGTCTCTTCTATTTCTTGATTAGAAAATTCCATGACTCTATGCTCCTGTCTCTAAATTGTTATTTACACAATAGAATTTCACTTTCAATTCAGGCTAATAAATGTAGTGAATAAGTTTACTCTTTGCCCTTGTCACTGCTAATTTTATTTTTTATCATATCAAATTAGGGAGAAACAATAAATTACTGAAATAAAATAGGTCCCAATATCTATTTTCAAACTGCCCCTTGATGTATCAAAACAAAAATTTAAGCAGAAGATTAGCAAATGGATTCCAAATCCATATAGATAAATACTAGTCGGGTTGGGAATTAAGAAAAATAGAGTCATGGATTTACCATACTTTGAGGTGAATTGTTCTTTTATTTCCAACGCATTCTTTTCATCTTGTTTTTATCTATAATGGTATCTCAAATAGCTTAGGCAATGCGAATTAGTGGAATTTGGCAGGGCAGGCATTTGGTGAGCATGTTAAAGAACATTAATTCAAACATGTTCTGGCTACTATGTTAAAGATTGAGGCAACAAGTTACATTTGATATTTTTAAACATAGTTAGTATTGAACTTTATTTTTGCTAATATTTTATAGATTGAAGGTATCAAAAGCAAWAGAACTTCTGCATGCAGWGTAAATGCTTTTCTAGATTGGCCATTGATTGCAGTACTGGTTGAGCATATGGAAAGACAAAGAGACCTTATTACTGACAAATCAATTTGGCATCCAAGTAATGTGCAAATCAATTTTGACCAACAAAAGAACA
Source organism: Rhazya stricta (assembly GCA_001752375.1). NCBI lineage: Eukaryota > Viridiplantae > Streptophyta > Magnoliopsida > Gentianales > Apocynaceae > Rhazya > Rhazya stricta. Next base: position 1,040,508 of record MEJB01000005.1, read on the forward strand.
AGAAAACCAAGTAGCATCAAGAAAAGTATTGCAGCCAGTCAATTCCCAAAACTCATGGGAGAAATGCACAAGAACCTTTTGGAATATCATTCCTATTAACCAACTCATTYCTTGATTCATTTCTTCTTTCTCCCAAATTTCATTTAAATATTATCAGTCAGAGAATATTTCCGAGGAAAAGGACAGCCCATAACTCATCCTATATTAATTCTCCTAATAGAAATTAGTCCTTTTTTCATTTTCAACTACTCATTCTTCATTCTTAACTGCTTTGTCAACATTCTGATATCAACTAAAGAAAGATATAAGAAAAGGTATCAAATTCATCCATCATTCAGATTTTTTTGTTTAGAGGGATGAAAGATTCCTAGAAAAGCTGCCAGCAAATAACGTCGCATAAATCTAACTTCCATTAAATGGAACAATGGAAAACAAAGGAATCTAGAGTATTGGTCCAAAAATTATACTGTTTCCAAAAGTTACTTCTATTTCATGTAATTGTTATATAGAAGAAAAAGGTCATACAGGAAGGAACAAGAAATATTCAAAAGAAATAATTCATAAAAAAGTCACAAATTAAACACTTCAAAGAAATTATGAATAGAGAAAAGACATTTGCAAATCAACACTCATTAAACACTTCTAAGTGATGTGCAAATCAATCAATTGCTATAACCATTTCTTCTTAGATATCTATTTACAGGTTTGGAACACTCAAGGATGCCGAAATCAAGAAAAAACAAAAAGAGGGTAAACCTGAGTTACAATGATCTATTGATGCGATTGACGAAGGAAAGGTCGATGGAGACGATAGCGGCAAGTGCAGCGTACCAGCGGCAGTGAAGTCTGTGAACTAGCGGTAGTGATAGCGGCAAACCATAGACTACCTCTGCACGGCGAACATGCTGCGGAACACTTGTAAATGGAAGCCCAGCTCCGGTGAATAGATTGAAGCAGAACAATTGATTGGACTTTCACAGTGGGGAGTGGGAGTAGCGGAGTTACATTGAAGAGTGGGGAAAAGTTAGATTTTTTTTTTTTTTCAAACAGAATTGGAAAGGGAAAGAAAATGGTTGTTTTTTTTTTTTAAACTTTTCACACCGATCGCATTCTAGGAATGCAACAAAATTGAAAAACTTGTCGCATTATCAGAATGTGTGGGAATTGATTCTCGGACTTAGAGCCTGGACCCAACGCATTTTGTCAATGTGTTAGATTTAGTGCCCACCATATTCAGTGAATGCATTTGGTCCATTGCTACCACACTTTGCACAGTTCCATCCATTTTGGGCAAAAACCCCATTTTCATCGTCCACTTGAATTCCCTATTCTTATGCTAAACTAACACCCATAGTTGGGGTCTGTGAATGGCCCACAAATCACAATCCAAAATATGTTTTTAGCTTTATTTCAATTCATGAAACTCAACCTTAATTCTATTCTTCAARTTCTTCAAACGTCCATATATCRTCTTAACCCTGTTTTGTAATTTTCCTATCTCTTGTTTGTTCAACTCATAAACTAMTTACCTCAAGTATAAGGAATCCAAGTTATATGAAAGGGATAGGGTCGAGTATCYAACCTACAAGAGTTGATTAACTGACTTCCATAGTTTAGGTAATACAAATGAAAAAGCTAAACTTATGCGCAAGCTATCATTTACCTGTCACTAATCCTCTTGGCTTCACGGTGACTATGAGCACAAGRAAGGTTTCAAATTGGTTTTTGAAAATTTTCAAAATACTAATCGTTAAAAATATGTAAATAACGCAAAGTAAACTAGATTTTACCAAATGAGGATGGATATTTGGAGTACTAAGGATACCAAAACTAACAATGTAASAATCAACCAAGTTCAATGTCAAATAATTAAGATCTTCAAACAAATTCACCTCTTAATTTCCCTCTCGGTTTCACTAAGGCACATGCTCTTTGATTATACAACCTAGACTCTCTCAAGTGCTAAGTTGCCTACTCATAATATTTGCTTAAATGGGATACAATGTCAAACACACAGAGCTAGGTGCAATACACTCAAGCTATGAGTGAATCAAATTATAGAAAATCTTCTCTCGAGTAGCCATTGCAAAGTTACACCATAGCCACACATGCTTAAACARATTAAGGTTACCTAAATTTATAAAAATTATTTTAGGCTGATATATCATTAGTACAATTTGAATTAATAAAAATAATAATCAAATAGTTTTTAAAAATTAATTAAATATTATATATTTTTCATTGTGGATTATTATTTTAAATTTTTGAAATTGTCTTTATTAAGAAAAGAAACTTAAAAAGAAAAGAAGCCTAATTTTTTAAAAGAAAAGAAGATTGTCTGATTATACAAAAGAAAGGGTTTACTTGTTGTAGTCTTATTATCTGTTGGTCATTTCGTTGCTTGCCTCGAGAGCATTGTCGATGAAAAGTGAAAAGTTGGCACGGCCCTTACAACTTCTAGTCTTCTCTCACAAGTCACAACCCTTCTCTCAATTCCCACAGTCATATCTCTCTCTCCAGCTCTTGCTCCACGCTCTTAATCCTCACGTAAGTTTCTCCTTTTGTTATCTTGCTGGTGTTTCTTCTCTTGTTTGTTTCTTTTATCTCTTCACTATTCTTTTTCCTCCCAACATGCATGTTAGTTTTCTTCAACATTCATGAATATTTATGAAAGATGAGGTTTTTCSAGTTTCTTCTCTTCAACATGCATGAATATTTATTAAAATTACTCTTTCTTTTATACTTTTTTTGAGTTTACCAAATTTTTCTATATTATTTGAGTTTTTTTATTTTTGTGTACATATTTGAATTTTTGAGATTTTTAGTAATATGCAGTGATAAGAGTTAGCCAACTCTCACAAGTAAGTTTCTCTTCTCGCTTATCTTGCTATTGTTTCTTCTCTCTCTCTTCACTATTTTTTTTCCCGCATGCATGTTAGTTTTCTTTGGGTTGAACATAGCTATTTTTTGACATATCATAGCTAGTTTCTTTGTTTGACTTTTGAAGTATACAGATATTTTGTTGGTGGATTTCTTGCAAATATTCTTGAATACATTTAAAATGGTGGATGCAAATATACTTCTAATTTCTTTATGGATGTTGCAACTAGTAGTTAGAAAAAATATTAAAATTTATCCCATTTCAACAAAAAATGTGATATCAGAAGAGTCTTGGGAAATAGGAACATACAAGTTTCGATTTTGCAAGTGATTCAAGGTAACTCTCCAACATCTAGTGCACAACTAATGTTGTTCTCAAGTCTCCACCTTTTGTCTCTAAAATTGCATAGCCAACACTTAATGAATAAGAAGCACATTGTCCTAGTAAATACTTCGTTCATTTTTACTTAATTTTATCATCTATGTGCCTATTTTAAAGATTCCCTGCTTTGTGGGATAATTTTATCATTTAATATCTTCCTGGGATTATCATTCATTATTTCCTTGTGGAGGTCCTTGAGGTCTTTTAGTTAGCACCCTTCTAATTTCTATTTTTATTAGTAGTTTATCGATTGTTTTGGTTCTATCATTTTTTTTTAAACATACAAATATGAATTTTGTTGCAAGTGACTCAGGGTAACTCTCCAACATCCGGTGCATAACTGGTGTTGTTCTCAAGTGTCGACCTTTTGTCTCTCAAACTGCATAATCAGCACTGAATAAATAAGAAACACACTGACCTTTTAATATGCTTCACTCATGTTTCCTTAATTTTATCATCTATTACATGTTTCTAGTTAAAGTTTTCATGTTTTTGGGGATAATTTTATCATTTAATATCTTCATGAAATTATCATTCATTATTTCCTTTAGGAGGTCCTTGAAGTCTTTTAGTTAACTTCCTTTTAATATCTGCTTATATTAGTAGTTTACTGATTTTTTTGGTTCTATTTCTTTCTTTTATTTAATTTTCTCATAACTTGATTTTTGCAAATATTTTTGTAATTTCCAGTGATAAGAGTAAGCCATTCTTTATTTTGGCCCATGATGATCATGTTCTTCATCTTCCTCTTGGTTGCTCTTGCTGCTATTATGAGGATGCTATGGGAAGAAAGGGAAGAAGATCAGGATGTTGAAATGGAACGGCCTCCCCCAGCTCCTAAAATGGGAAAAAGCAGGATTGCACCCCTCTCTCCTAAACTTTAGCCCAAGTCTAAGCTTTTCTTAGATAGTAACTTTAGGATTGTCACTTATAAGGTGTAATAATTTAAGAACTTTTTATATCTTATCTTGCAATGTGATTTGAAATTTACACCTAGTACATATGTGTAGGGTGCAAATTTGAAATCAATCTTTCATGCAAGTTATCCAAGTTGTGTACTTTTGAATTTGTACACAAACTTTATTACGAAGTTCGGATGGATTTTTTTTTTTTTTTTTTGGGGAACGGAAAGATGGTGCGATTAAACTTTATTATGTATAGGGTGTTTTGATTTAAGGACATATTTATAATTAAATTTCTCTTGAATTAGACTTTTTAGCATTTATATATGAGATTATTTATGTATGGTCCAAAATGATTTATCTAACTGCAAGTACTCATGTTTTTATGATTTAAGTAGATTAATTTTGACTTATGGAATAATATTGACTCTTGAAGAATTTTAATTCCTCTTAGGAATTACTCATTTATTTACGTGCTCCACCATTGACAAGCAGAATATGCAGGGGGTAGAGGTGGTCAAAGCAAGAATGCCATTTGCTAAGGCCATTTTATATTTACACATGTGAATAGCACCCTTATCCTTGATATCATACTTTTTCAAAAGAGTTTAAAGTTGTTTGTTGATGAAGTGAGAACTCCATCACTAATAACAACACGTGGCAGTTCAAATCTTTCCAAAATATTTTTTTAAAGAAACTTAAGCACTACTTTGTGATTATTCATCTTACAAGCTATGGCCTCCACCCATTTTAAGACATAATCAACTCCAACCAAGATGTAGAGGTTCTTGTACGAGTTAGGAAATTAACCTATGAAGTCTATCCTCAACAATCAAATATTTCAACTTCAAGAATAGATATGAGTGACTTTTTGTTTCTTAAGGTAATGTTTCCACTCCTTTGGCATTTGTTACATAATTTAGCAAACTCATGAGCATAGTTAGACAAAGAAGGCCACCAAAACTTTAAATGAAGAAGGCTACCAAAAGTCACAATTGGGTATCTTAAAAGTCGTAMTTTTCCCACCAAAATGTCCACCACAAAATAAAGAGTGAAAATGTGTAAGTATGCTAGCAACTTCATTTTGAGAAACACATCTTCTTACTAGGTCATCCTTGCAAAATTTAAACAAAAAAAGAAAGAGTTTTTTTTTTTTAAAAAAAGCAAATATAAAAGTATAAAACAAAAAATCTGATTTTAGTTTCAAATAAAAGAGATTTGGTATTAAGTTTGGGGGAATTGGATTTGTGAAAACTATTTAAGACAAATGGTTCTTGAATGTTTGATTTGAATGAAATAATGTTAAGAATTTGATACCCTTTAACCTTATGCGTACCTTTGACATCACTTACATAGCCAAAGTCAACCAAAACGAGTACCTATTGATTCATAGTTTTATGCATTGATGTGTGGAGATGAGAAGATGTAGCAAGCTTATGGAAATATGTGCATATGAGTTACTGTGAGTGCTTAAACACTAGCCTAAACACTAGTGTGAAATTATAGAGTGAAATCTTGTGAGTTTAGCTAGTATGGTATCAGACATACTTGTTTACTCTTAATGCATTATGTAAACTCCTAAGCATTGTTTTGATTGAAAATCCACTATGTTCGTCTCTTTTGAGTTATGTTGACATAAGAAATAAATCTAAAAGAAAGTAGATCACATCCATGGTCTTAATACATTTTGCACATATTTGATTCACTTAACTTGAGTAAAAAGGAAAAAAAAAGATGGAATTAGGTATTTCCTTTTTCATCGTGCCTACTTTTTTGTTTGAAATATGTTTTAAGACATTGTATGTTTTGCTTCGTATAGAAAAAGCTTGAAAGTGATATTGGAAAGCTGTGCTTTATCATGTCGGCCAAAATCTATTCTAGTTTAGTTATTATCAAAATCCAATGATATTTTAACTTTTGAAGGCCCAAATCAGCCCGAAATCGCTTGAGATCATTTTTTTTTATTTTAAACAAAACCCTATCCCCTTTTGGCCATCTTCTTCTCCATTCTTTTCCTCTTCTTCATTCCCGACACTTTTCTGTTGTAATAAAAAAGACCATCTATAACAAATCTTCCACTAATCCAAACCACATATGCACCTTTCACATTTTAGCAACTACCATTGCTCACCTCTATTAAAATGTGATGAGAATCCAGTGGTTGGATAGAGAGAACAAGCTCTATGAAGGTGTTAAAGTTTCATTGTTCTTCACCACTTTGAAGCAACCACTTCTTGAGCATTTTCTACCCTTAATCTTGTTATTCTTGATGTACTTGTTCATCTTAATGTTATTGGGTATTTTTACCATGTGTGAATAGTCAATTTATTTGGGACTAAGTATATGCCTTAGCCAATGATGTAATTGGAACTTCTATTTTAAGTTGAATGTCAATTTGTGTTTCAAGTATGCCATAATCATTTTGTATTGTCATTTCTCTTCTATGGACTTGTATAATTTGTATTTAAGAAMTGGTTTCATGTGAAAGATGTGTTAGGATATAGTTAGCTTTAATATGTATTATAAGCATGTGTGATACTAAGTAAACTGCATTTTAAGCAATATGTAAAGAACACAAAGTGAACTAGATTTTATCAATTGAGAGTAGATTTTTGGGGTACTAAGGATACCAAAACAAATAATGTAACAACCAATCAAATTCAATGTGAAATCATTAAGCTCTTCTAACCAATTCACCTCTTAATTGACCTCCCGTTTTCACTAAGGCACACATTCCTTGAATATACAACCTAAACTTTTTCAAGTGCTAATTTGCCTATCCAAAATACATGTTTAAATTGGCTACAATGTCAAATATATAGAGATAGGTGCAATACYTTTAAGATATGAATGAATCAAACTATATAAAATCTTCCCTCAAATAGCTCTTGCAAAGTTATACTATAACCACACATTCTTAAACATATTAAGGCTAGCTAAATCCTAACATATCATTCATGAAATCACTTCTCAAATACAAATTAGCTAAGTCCATAGCAGAGAAATGAAAATACGAAACAATTATGACATGCTTGAATGATAAATTGACATTCAACATTTGAGTTAGAAGTTCGAATTACATCAGTGGCTAAGGCATATCCTTAGTCCCAAATAAAGTGACTACTTACACATAATAACAATACTCAGTAGCATTACAATGAATAATTACATGAAGAAAAATAAGATTAAGGGTAGGAAATGCTCAAGAAGGATCGCTTCAAAGTAGTGAAAAAAAAAAAAATGAAACTTTAGCAGATTCGTACAGCTTGTTCTCCCTATCCAATCATTGGATTCTCCTTAAATTTTGTAATATAGGTGAGCCATGGTAGTGAAATAAAATGTGAACGCTGAAGTTGTGGCTTGAATGAGTAGAAGATGCGTTCTTGAGGATTTTTCTTACTACAACCAAAAAATGATAGAATGGAGAAGAAGATTGCCAAAAATTGGGTAGGGTTTTGTTTAAATCAGATAGAGAWTGATCAAGAGATTGAGGCTGATTTTGGCCTAAAATGTAGGCCTCCAAAAGTTAAAAATTATTAGGCTTTGACAATAAATGAACTAGAATAGATTTTGGCCCACAYGATAAAACATAGATTCCAATATAACTTTTGAAGCTTTTGCTCTCCGATTGTCTCTTACATCCTTCACAAGAAATTTTTATTGGCATGTCTAGAATATTTATGCAAATTTTTAGTATTTCCGGAGTTCATTTGATGTGCTTATTGCCCTCATTTTCATGCATTGTATTGCCAATATTTAGCCCAAATAAATAATTTGTATATAAAATGAAAATGTTTGAGTTTCTTGGACATTAAAAAACTATCAAAAAAAAATCATATAATTAAGGTGCTAAAATATATTCAATATTTGACTCATCACAACAAGCGATTTCCCAACAGGCGCTACTCCTCCCTTTCATATTCTTGTAGTTAATGCATTAATTCCTTCCATGCTTCCTAATGTTTTATTGAATTTTCTAGTAATATGTGATGGATTAATTCTGGTTATATAGTCACATTTTTTCAAAACCACACAGGGCTTTCAACCTCTAAGGAAGCCAATGAGAATTGAACGGTACATGTATTCTTGTATCAAGAAGCATTCACATGTGTAAGGAGCAACAACTTGTTGGCTTATTTTAAATGATAGATTTCCAARATATCTTYAGAAAAAACTTTTACGTTCCATTTTTTTCCCGATAAATTTAGTTCATGTTTCACAATTATCAACTATTGGATACTATTTTAATTTTCACTATTCAATTGTGAAACTTCCAAAGAAAATAAAGTTGCTTGTTTTGGATTTTTTGATGAAAATTTATTCAAATTTAAAATAGATTTTAACCCTATATTGTAAATGAATGGCAATCCTTGATGAATTCCAAAACAAAGACTTGATGAGTTCTATATTAGTTGAGATCATAAATATAGAGTTACGTGGACCTCTTCATACTCCTTGCTTGAATGTTGAGAGATATTTTATCTTCTTGCTTGATGACGAGTATTCTAGGTACATATATCTCTACCTTATGTTTAATAACTTTGAAGCACTTGATGGAAACAGAGGTAGACCAAAATGTCCATTTGCTAAGTTCCTTAAAGATGAGGCATTTATTGCCTAATATACTATGAAAAAACACCTCAACAAAATAGTGTMTTAGAAAGAAAGAATCATACACTAATGGACATGGTAAAATGCATGATAATTAGTAGGTCAATTTTTACATGTCTCCTTATGAAGTGAAGTCTAAAAGATCGTTCTCTATGTTTAAATAGGTTTTTTTCCAAGTGGTAGACAAAATGACATACACAATTAAGCATCACTCATGCAAGTATACACGATCTACACAAGTAATATAAAGTGAATAGAGTATCGTTTCCACGAGGATTGATAATTCAAAAGTGATGGTTTAAATTCCCAATAAAATCAAATATTCATTCATGATTGTCATGAAAATAAAATAAAATAATCTAAAATTATCGAGTCATGGAGATTTGGGAACAAATCACAGCAATCACGTACATGAGATGATTAAAAGTTTAAAATTTAGGCAYAGTTAAGAATCCTAATATAGTAATATCCAAGAAGTCATTTCTTCAATGCTACAGCATCGCAATGCTGCAAAAATGATATGACAGAGATTGACAACACTAAAAATGCAAATCGAGACAAGTATTGATCTTATTCTTTTAGTTTGTTGGTCCTTGGTCCTATTTCACTAGGTTGTTCTACCTATTAAGTTCCTTAACTTAAGGAGCTCAAACAAATGAAAAAATCTCATGTGATTTTATTGGTTAAACATAGATGTCTCTAGTGTTAAATGACATATCCTTTGACATTTGACATTATCCTAAGATATTCAAACCTATATCTACTCAAGATTTTTACTTCTTTAATTCTTTTTGGCTTTCAAAAAGCTCAGACAAATACTATTAATGACCATAGAATAGCGAATATAGATAATAAATGCACTTGAATAGAGCATTAAAAGAGAGCAACCATTGCTCATAACATTCAATGAAATATTCAATATATTAGTTCATCAAAGCCTTAACTTTTAGAAAGTTAGTTCATGCTCTTAGATGTAAGAAAATATAAAAAAAAAAATATACTCAACATCTTAAAATACATTTCTGAATAATAATGAGAGAAGAAGAAACAAAGCTAAAGAGGTTGTGGTGAAGCAAATTGGTGAAGTTCCCTTCGGTTCTTCTTCTGTTTCCTTCTTTGCTCCAATCTTCCTCATCTTTGGCCCCTTTTTTTTTTTTTTTCTCTTTTCTCTTCTCTATTTTCTGCCCGAAATTTACCTCTGTCCAGATCTTGTCAATTAATTCTCTAAGTTGTTTCTCTCCTTTTTGTCATATGAAACTTCCCTTGGAAGCTTGGCAAAAGGTTGTCATAAGCATATAACCACTTGTCAAATGCCTATTGGACTAGAAATCCACTTGCATAACCACTTTATATTTTTGTTTTATAAATTTTTGCTTTTCTACTTTTTACTTTCGGGCTCCAGAAATGATGCCTTCTTTGTCCTTTAACTTTTTCTGCAGTAGTCATTTGCTCATCTACTCACTTTGCTATTGTTGCAACAACGAATGCTYTAGCAATGATCAACACTMCAATTCTTCATCAAGCAACCTTCTATTTCAAATATAGAATTTTTTTCCTACAAAATATGATATTTTATCTTAGTAAATAGTACATAGATTCTATAATTTCACATTATAGAACAAGTAAAGTCACTTGCTCGAGTTTAAATAATGTTGAAGGTAAAATAATACAAAATAGTACTTCATTATATCAAAAAGGGTTAAAATATACACATATATACTTAGTAAAATCAATGATTTTCACACACARAAAGATTGTCCTCAAAACACCTTATCAATTATGAACTGAGTGAAAATCTAGTTTGAAAACATTTACATTTTTGAGGATGTCTAACTAAAGTAAAGTTATATAAGAAACAATTAAAGAAGTTTGACAAATGTACAATTAGCGCTTACTTTATAGGCTATGCATTTAATTCAAGAGATATATATATTTTATTGTCCATCTCCATGAGCTCTAAAAATTATCGAAATGAAAGTTCTATGTTTCTTGAGGAACATGAAGAAAGTAGGAGTGATTTGACTAAAAAAAGTGAAACTTGAAGAAAATAAGGGAACTGCTCATGGTTCCCCCTAAACACTAACAATAAATGTTGTCCAACCTAATTCTCAAGAATTTGATTGAGAGCACCATCATTAATTAAAGAAACAACTTAAGAACAATCTATTTTCCATGAATGAGTTGGTGAAGATCCATGTATCTTAAGCAGTGTGGGTGAGACATCCTCAAGAATGATGAAATTAATAATTTCTAGTGATTGTGCTGTATATTTTCAAGAATCTTATTATGATTTTAAATTAAAGAACGATCAATGTTCGTTTTTTTACAAGTCATGGATTGAAAATACTCTACACTTCGTTATGAGGTTATAAAAGATTAATTGGAATTTATGACTCCAAATAAAGTTAAACATATGAGTTAAAACAAGCATCTATCAATGAACTTTTCAATTTCTCTCGTTTGGATACGCTACAAGCTCTCTAAGATACAATATAATATTATAATATTTATCTTGTTAGAGTCAATGGCAATTGGAGGCCGTTTATTATCCCTCTTGAAGGCTTCCGTCATAAAGGTTTGGTCATTCCTTCGGCTGCAATGGATGTCTGGTAACATCCCGCAGTTGATTATTGATCGTTTGGATTCCTCCCAGACCCTTTTCACTGTTTGAGCGTTTAGCATCAAGAATCAATCATGGACTCCACTGAAACGGTTTCAGCACCAACCATGAATATCCGGAAGGCAGATAGCTATGATGTGGACAAGGTTAATGATTTCTGGGCCAAATGTATAAACTCTCCCCTGCAACTTCACCTTTCTAATACTGATTCACGCCGACACCTTGAGCCATTTTCAGACACATAGTTAGCAAATTTCTAACATTTGACTTTCTCTCTGGTCCTCATTGGCAAGTTTTGTCCTCCAACAGACATGCATCAATAAGTCAATAATATCAACCTCTCCAAGCTTGCTAGTATCATGAGGTTGTTGTAGGCACGTTTTCTGATCCATCTTCAAAAAACATTGCAAAATCATTAATATTTCTTAATATTATCGTCCATTTTTCTGACCCAACATTACGAAGCTCATGGCGCAATTTGAAACCCATAAGATAAGATATAGATTGGATKCGGAGATCAGACCATCATGTTCTGCGACAGTTACATATAGTCATCCAACAATTGCTTTTCTTTTTTCTTCTTTTTTGGATAAAAGTCATTGCTGATTCAAGCAACTCAGCCTCAGCAGTTAAAAGAACATCAGATGGCCTAGTTGCCATCCACATTACATCATTAATAATCAATTTTCAACCTCTCTTAGACAGCAGAATGTGCCGGCAGGTTTGCCTTTCTTGGTTTATCAGTAAAGCCACTGCAGCATAGTGTTTGGAATTTGGTTTATAAATTAATTTGAAGTCATCCAACAAAATTTCGACTTCAAATTTTATGCGAATATTTCAAACTCAACTTGGCTTAGATTAGCATGTCAACGTTGAAATAGTATAGGAGTTACATATATTGACTTGTGAGATGATCGATATCCACCACTACTCAAACTGAAACGGCAAAACAGGAGGGTTGCGATGAGTCCATTGCCTGCAACAGAGTGCTGGTAATAGGAGAGGAAATTATTAAAACCCATARATTAATGTTCCATATGGAAAAAGACAAAGAGTGCCTTGAAATTTTAGCTTTTTCATGTCTGTGGTTTATTCTGCTGGTACATGATTTCATATTTTCATTTGAGAGTTGTTGTTGAGTGTTGACTTTCTCTATAAAATTACAAAATCTTTTAAAAGGCGGGTTTAGCTGAACACTGCTGATAATACCTGTGCATATATACACTTAGCATGCATATGAATTCATTAGAAATGTGCTTCCTTTTTCTCATATAAACATTAGTTGAAAATACGTTGAATCTAATTTAACTTTAAACATGCAATTTTATAAATTATTAAGTATCTCGCACATATCCAGTGATTATATCAAATTCTTTCGCATAGATTTGTTGCGTTTAAGACTAATGCTAAATTAGATATATGCCCTTTTTACCACAATTAACCCTAATATGCGGTACCAATACAATATATCAATATTGACTATAGATTTAATAAACTTATTGCCGCTTAGCTCTGGTTGTAATATGAGAAATTTAGAAATTTAAAATGCGTTTACCAACAAAATTTAATTACTATTTTTTCTMTTATTAAATGGCATTTAGACAATAATTGATTGTCCAAAACTTTAATATTCATCTCACCGGTTGTGCCGACCTATAAAAAATATATGAATAAAGATTAATTTATTTAGATTAGACATGAGTCAGAAGTTAGAATTCTTATTCATTTGTCAAACTCAAATACTTGTTTAGTACAAAAGGTAATGACGATGATCTTTAGAATCATTCATATGCATGAAAGTCCTAGAGAAAAACTGTTCTTCAAACCCTAGTACATTCTTCAATATTCAATCTTGATGCTTGATGTAAGACTCCATGCTTATTATTATTCAACAATTTGCAGCATCATCATCTTACATATGATGAATTAATCTTCATTAACTAGGGAATCAAAAGTGTCAGCTCACACAAAATGACAAAGATCAACTTTTCAATGATGCTTTTATGCTTAACTATCTAATTAGCAACCTGAGCTGTAGACATGAAAATTTTTTATAGACTTGAAAATTTGCGACCTCAGTGAAAGGTAGTGTTTGTTTTGTTCCCTTGTCTGAGATGCCGATCAGAGCTSTTGACGGCAGCATTTGCCGATGTGTTTGATAACAAGCCAACAGTGAGGAAGGGCTTTAAGATTAATTCTAAAAGACAACAGAGTTTTGTCTTTGAGGTAAAACATTAGAAGAGAAAAATTCAAAATGTTACAATTGCACGCTTGGTTGGCAAATGGTTTGTTGTTTTCGTTCTAGCTAATTATATTTGAGCCAAATCCTTTTAATTTATGAGTCCTTACTCACAATGACATGATCTCCATTACTGATTGTTCTTTTTCAATCACAGAAATTAATGCTCTCTCTCTTGTCAAACAGGCACACGTGTGGAGTGAATAAATGTTTATGATTGTTGGTTCAAACATGCTGGTGATTCTTGAATGTTCTTGCATTCGGGATCATATAAAGYTTAATAGACCTTACAAGAATAAKATTGTAGCTTGCACTTCCATTTGAAAATGTTTCAAAGGAGGCTGTGAATTGGAAACCCTGCTTTGAGACGCAAATTTTTTTGATAGCAACACTAGACATGGCCATGTGATAGTGAAAATCTGCAACTTTCGTTTTCCTTTTACCAATATTTTATCAAATCCCCAGCCGCCAATCAAAGGAATAAAGAGATAAATAAATAATAATAAAACCGACTTTACTGCAAATATTTTATAAGAATCGTGGGACCACCTAGTTTGACATTTTTCCCCTTGACATATGAGTTTTGGCCAGAAATTTTTAAGCTTTGCCATTTCTGCCTGCCTGCTATATGTTTTTCCTTTTTTCTCTTTTAAAAGATTTAATATCTTTAGATGTATCTAAAGATGTAAAAGTGAGATGCGATACTCTGATTGGGCAAACCCAAACTAGTCTCCAATAGAAAAGAAAAAGAAATACTACCATATAAAGTAACAGCTGCCTCACTTGTGCACATGAAAGTCTATCCTATGATGCACGCTTGCAATGTCTCTAAATGAAAATTTAAGATCCAAAAAGTCATTAGTAATTCGATACTTGAGGAGGAGGAACTTGTTCGGGCAGCCAGTTTTTTTCTGAATACAASTGCGAAAGAAAAGCCCATTTGGCACGGAAGCGGGGAAATAAGTTGGTCATGTTCACATCAGTACTCATTCCCTCTAAATTGTTGGACCATGACAAATTGGAGTCCAGCCATTGATAGCGATATCTATATGTTCATAAACCTCATGGTCTTTAGGTCCCAAATTTTCCAAACAAAAAGCCACCGTTAATTCAAAGAAATTTAGTGATGTGTTCACTGCCTACATGCATGAAATTACTAGGAAATATTGGCCGGCTGCTTTGTTCGTTCCTCCCCGGCCCCTCACCTATCCACCTAATTTATAACCACGCGGCATCCATTCACCAGTTTTAGTTATAAGCATAATAGTAGCAACACCATCTTTTCTTTCTCTCTCTTTCTCTTCATTTTCCAATATTCAATTCAATTCAAAAGCAAACTTCGAATTTTGACTTAACCCAACTAACTTGATTCCCAAGCTCTCTTCTCTAGCCGTCASTCCTTCCCTTTGTTAATTCTTCTTCTTCTTATATATACCGTTAACCTCGTCCTAGACACTCCCATAAACCTCTCTCCGAATACCAAGTCCAGAAAGGCAAAATCTCTATCTTTCAACAACCAGAAAAACCTTCGGAAATGTCTAGCTCAAGTGCAGTATTGTTCGCGTTCTTGGTGACTCTTGCTTGTGTAGCATCAACAATGGAAGCAAGAAAGCTGTTAGAAGTCCAAGAAAAGGGGAAAAATACGGTGCCCTCTTTAGATGAAAGGCTATATCTAAATGCCCTTCCTAAGGGCAAGGTGCCAGCATCTACCCCTAGTAATAAAGGTCATGCACAGATCATAAGCGAGCAATTAATCGCCCGCCATCTTGCCGCCATCGATCGGATTCTCCGGTCTGTTCCAAGCCCCGGAGTCGGCCATTAGTCTCTCTCATCATCCTTAATTTTGTTCTTTCTTCAAACAAGTCTTTCTCTCCCCTTTAGGAGATTTTGGTGATTAATTGGGGAGGTTCACAGTCCTAGAAGCTGCAGATTTTAGAGTTGTATACATGTAAGTGTATAGGCCAGAGACTAATAGGAAAATCTTGTTTTACTTATATTCTAGTGTATGCATTTTTATTCTTTCATAGATAGTAACTTTGTACTTGTGATATACCTTAATATGGATATCATGTAGGGAGGGGATTTTCAAGAATTTCTGGAGATTTCTGATACAAATTTCAGATTTGTAATTAACAGAATAAGTGTATCTTTCCATTTCTTCTGCAAAAAGAAAGAATGAAAATTTGCTACTTTGAGATTTGTAATGAAGTGAAATTTAATTCAATTTCGATTTGTCAGAATGAAAAGTGCAGAAAGAAAAYGTGAAATGGAACGCGTTTTTGAGACTTTTTCTCCATCTCTAATCTGTCGGTAGCTTTTTGTAAAGTATGGTTCATAATACAAAGCTTTATTAGCTTATTGTTGCATGGCCAAGGGCCATAAGACGATGACTAATAGCCAGATGCTTCAAGAACCTGTCCCAGTTCCAATGGATTCAATCTTCTTCTCAAGAATCAAGTATTTGAAAAACAAATCTTTTTTGGGTCCTAGAAAGTTTACTCGAACCTTGCAATAGATTCTGAACTTGAGGAGGAAATCCCTGAACCCAAGAAATTGGCTAGAAGTGGCTCCAAGGTCCTATTAGTCAAAAAGATGCTCCTCGCAAAGTTGGCCATTCGTGTAATTTAAAGTTGGAATAATGACCGGAAGCTCAACATGTAGTCGGGTTCGATTAGTAATACAAGTGTTTGATGTATAATAGTTAAGTATATTTTAATTAACAAACAAAATGATTTGATATGATATTTGTTCTAACGAATARAATTATTACGCGTACACTATTCAGTGAAAATTGGAAATAAAAATTAATTTTCAACACCAGTTTATTAAATTAATCCTATGCATTCATTAAGTACTTTTCTTATTACTATTATAAGGTATTTTGGCAGTTCTCAAAATATATATCATTTTAGAACAAGATATTTTTATACTTAAATTACCTAAAATACCATATTCTCTATCCTTCTTTATATTTTTCTCTCAATCCAAGATTAATTACTTACTTTCCTCCCATTTCTCTCTCTTTTGTCTCAAAATCTCCTAACGATAGTCAAATATAATAAATATATTTTTTATTTTTATTCAAATACCATAAGACTCTTAAAATCAATTTCAAAACATATAAATAGGAATAAATTGAAAATAAAATTAATAAATATAAAATAATCTACGTTGTGYGAACTTGACTTACATTTTAATGAGAAGATATCGCTATTATAATAAGAAATATATTCAATTTAACGATTTTAAAAACAAAGAAATAAAGCCGTGATTTAAGAACAAATTATTGGAGATATGGAAGGGTAAGTGCTTAGCAGTCAACTTCCGTATAGTAACTTTTGAAGAAGAAATATCATTCTAATTCAAGATGGTCACTTGTCAATCAATTGAGAGTCCTTTCTTCTCCTTCTTCTTCACTTCATCATCAGATTCCGAGACTAGTCATATAAAGAAACTTGTACGTAACATGCGCTCTGAACATTTGACTTTTTTTAAGTTATGAAAGGATTTATCCAATTAACAAATAATCATATAATTTTCAAGACAAAAAGGAAAGGAAAAAAATGAAAAACATGCTACTTTGACTACTCTTATGTTGTGTATGTTATGCCTTGCTCACCTCCCCCGACCCTCGCAATAATTAATTGAAGAAGACAAGCAACAATATGCTCAACCATGCAGCTTCAAGACGGATGAGAATTCATCTCGCAAAGTCCATGAGAACAACTTCCACTAAGGAATTTGCAAGCTAAGTTAAAATACCCTGCCATTCTCAAGTCAATATCTTGGAATTAATACTTTTTTTTTTCCAACTTGCAAGGTTATGGTATTCGGATATATATGTGATTATATGTACCGTAAAAAAAAAATATTTGATGATCATTTAAGGTATGTTACAATACGATTTTTTTCTATTATTAAAAGTGCATCACATTTCACAAATTAAGATATAATTAATTAAGTATTTTTTTTTTTATTCTTACCCTTATTCAATTCTCAGACCATCACCCCTTCAACTTATGGAGTCAGTCTCTCTTTTTTTTTTTTTTTTTTTCCCTATCTTCCATTCTTCATGCAATTGATCATTTCTTTTTTAGAATAAGGATAAAAATATTATTTTAAAGGTAATTTTAAACTAATTTATTATCTCACTTATTAATGTAATTTCTATTTATTGTGACAGCTGATGGAGTACTTGTTTTTACTTCATATGCATAGTTAGGCCGCAGCCGATTTTATCTCTGAAAGGATGAATATGCTGCCCACATTGCATGGAGGAGAAACTTGTAATTTCGATTTGAATTACTATCGATGCAGTGTTTCGTTTTACCAACCCCACAATTACATTAATGCTTTAATATGCTTGACCTATTATTGTGATACCCCAAGGAATAACATGGCTTCCATGTTCCCAATCCTACGTCCCCTCAATTTGGAGAAAATCAATGATCCACACTTAAACATCAATAAACAATTCTGGTGACAATCCCACAAGTGAATCTCCTATCACTAGCATATGCTTTTAGAGTTTAACATTTTATATCTAAGCAGAGAAAACTTCTATCGTTCTTTTTCCTCTGAAAAAGACAAAAAATAACCTTCTTTTTTAAGGATGTATTTTTAAGATTGAGGGTGTAGATTTAGTCCATGCCAAACTTCTATCGTCCTTTTTTCTCCTTTTAACATAGAATTAAAAAAAAAAAAGAAAAGAAAAAAGGGGTATTCATGATAATCAGAGTTCCATTAGATCTATCCAAMTAATCACTGAATTTGATGAAAGACAAGGGATTTTTATGGTTTCGGTTACAAAAATGAATAGAATAGTTTTCTTTGGCAGATGAATAGTGCTGTGTATGCAAATTTCTTTAGCTGATGTGCGTGTAACCCATCTCATAGCTCCTGCTAACGTTGGCTTGCCTGCTTAAAACCAACAGTGGGGCTCCAGTGAATGCTCTTTGCTGGTTCTTTTGTTTACGGAAAAGTCGCCTCTTACATGCCCTTTGCCGAGGAAATCATATCAAATTGAGTAACAGTACTATGCATTTAATTTGGTGGGGTTTTGTGTTCACACCGCATAAGATGTCTTCTTCGGAGAACAAGTTTTGTGACTGAAAATTTGTTGCCTTAAGCTGAAATGAGAAGGCATATTAGCTGTACTCTTCGGCACTCAAAAGTCAAGTTCACCATATCATAGCATTAATTAACTCGAGGACTGCAAGCAAGACATACATTTTCTCGCTCTAATTCTTTGCTTTTGACACGTTTTAGAGTCATCAGTCAATACTAAAACCAGTCTACTCCAATGCTTAAAAATTTTCCTAGGTTAGTGCAAAGAAATTATACATGTCCTACATTTCTTGAATATATATATTAAAKAGTTTTATATACCAATATGTTCTTTCTTATTGGATCAAGAAGTTTTGTGTATATTTACAACCACTCTGGATGTTTATATTTACAACTCTTTTCTTCTTTTCAGTGTATACATCTTTTGAGAAAAAACAGAAAAAAGAAAAACTATCTCTGTATGGACATATATCCACATGGTTGATGAAGTACAACCTATAGTGAGAACAGGAAAATGGACATTGTTTTCTTCTGAACATATTACCTCGAGAGATTCTTTGGTTAATGTTGAGCGGTAATGTTGACTTCAGTGAACATATTACCCTTCTTTCATTGCACATGTAGAAGAGAATTTCTTGGAATCATGAGAACTATATGAAAATGAGTATTATTGATGAGATAAAGTCACAAAACACAGTTAAATTTATCCCCTTTTATGAGCAGCACCTAACACGAATCAATGTCAATATAGCAACAAAAAATCCCTAAGATCAACAAGTACAAGAAAACCTCTCCAAAATGAGGGATAAAGAACTAGTAAGCCTCTTGAACTCCACTAATATAATTAATGAGTTACATAAGTTCTCTTTAGAAGCAACTTAGAGGATTACAAGCTACTACAGCTCGCACAAGATGAAATTCATCAAACTAAAAAGTTTGGATCGTAATAGAAAAGTAGCAAATGAGTAGACGAATAAGCCATCCAAACCAGTAGAACTGTAGCTTAGAGTTCTGCGAACAATGATGTGCCCAATCCTTCGAATACCCAAAAACCCTTCAAAAGAATCCTACGTAGGGAACCATCCCCCTGATTCAAAACCAACTGCATTATTTATTGCTCAAAGGTCATTTATTACAGTAGGAATATTTTACTTTTTAACAACATATTAATTATACTTACTTATTAAATGAATTTAACTAAAGTTTCGGAGTCTCTTTTTAGCTAGGACAMCTATTCACTCAAAAAATGAAAGCAGATAAGTAATATAGTTCATTTTATTTRTAAAATATAACCCAATAATTGTTGTTTAGCTTTGGCAGTTTTATTCATTCATCCTGGAAAAATTAGACATGATGTCCGATAATATATTAAAGGAGAAATTATACATACAATCACTTGTTTTAATAGCGGAATTTTGAGATGAAAGTATTTCATCACTAAACAGAGGTGAAATAGAGACGATTTAGATTTATACTAGTAAAATWTTTTTATTTTATTAAAAATAGAGACGAATTAGAGATGGCTTTAATATGCCTCAAAATTATRCATCTTTGATTTATCTCTACACATGACAGAGACAAATTTTAGAATAACTTAAAGACGATATGCTGTACGTCGCTAATGTTTGAGACGACTTATAGACAATAGTTGTTAGTCTAAAAATTAATTATTCACTGGAGACAAAATGGAGAGGATTTGAGATGGTCCCAAACCCTCGCAAATATGCAACAGATTTGTGATGGTAACACTGACCGTAATAAACCAACGACAAATTTGCAACGGCGCCCCTAATGGATAGGATATTTGCAACGTATAACATAATATAGTAAATAATTATTAGTCAATTATATTCATATCCACTTTATGGGATGCATATAAAGAAGAGTGTAGAGGAACTTCGCCACGCAAAGCAAATTCAATTACCCATCGTCAAATACCACCAAGTCAAAATAGATTGGAATGAAAAAGATGATACAAAAGCTGGGCACTATGAAGACAAAAGAATAGGGAGCCATCTCATAACAGAAGACTTTTAGTCACTGCTATATTAAGTACTTCGATGAATTAGACTCTCACTCCCCTGAAAGGCTTGGGTTCTTCGCCACCATAACGGTCTATGTTAATATAAACACACCAATAGCAGAATACCTATCCCCATCAACTATGCCCTCATAACTTTACGTTGAAAAGATAAGGAGCAACGGGGGACAAAGAAGTTCAAGAACAAAGGAAAGAACTAAAAATATTACCTTCAAGAAAGTTAGGAGTCCAGTTGCCGCGCTCTCATTAAAGCAGCTGTTAGCTCTGATAAAGAAGTCAATGCTTTTTCTTCTTCTCCTTCCTCCTAGCCGACGATAGCCTAATCCCATAACCCTTCAAGAACCTGATAGTAAGCATGTGCTGGCGAGTCAACCGATTTAAGTCTTCTAACTGAGATCCGAGCTAACCAAAGCAATCGAATTTCCATCTTTTTGGCAGATAACAGGCGTAGAAGCTTTAGAGTCTAACCTCTATAAATGAAGAATTTTGGTTCACATCAAGGTTACTGATAATCAGTCTATAATTCCTCTCTACTTCTCTTCCTTCTCTCCCTAAACTTGCTCTCTCTTCTCATCTAACTTTATGACACGTTATTAGCACGATTCTCTACCTCTTGAGTCTCTGCCAAATTTGATTGAACATGAGTCTTTATCGAATTTGATTGATTTTGKCGAATTTAATTGAACATGAGTCTTTTTCCGAATCTAATTGAATACGAGTTCACTACCTTCTAAAACTTCTTATTAAGTTTAGTTAACTTTCTTATTGTCGATTCAAATTAATTGAAGTATGTAATAGATTAAACTCGTGTGGTGCTTTTTTTTTTTATTTTTTTAGTACTAATTTGCAAAGGGCTAGCGCTTGCTTTGTATATTGAGTGCAAAATGAAGTCTCTAAATGAGTTGAAGAAGGGTGCTTTATATAATATAATGTGGTGTTTTTTATGTATCATATGTTCTTAACATTATATTATTAACACCATATGTTCTTAAATTATTTGTATTGCTTGAGCAAAATGAAGACTCCAAATGAGTTGAAGTATTCACTGATAGAAAAGTTGTGTTTGACTCTCATCTTTGCTATCCAGAAGCTAAAACACTATTTTCAAGCTCTTACGGTACATTCATTTGAAAGGCAAATCCAACCAAGTATGTAATAACTAAACTCGTTCTTTCTAATCGCTTGACAAGATGGTACTTGCAGTTGCACCAATTTGAGATAATTTATATCCTTCAAAAAGTCATGAAAGGGCAAGTTTTGGCAGATTTCTTTGTTGATCACCTCTTACTTGCTAAATGAAACTTCGTTGATGATTTTCCAGATGAAAATGTTTTATTGGTTGAAGTCTCATATCTATGGAATGTGTATTTTAATAGAGCTGCTCATCGAAACGGAGCTGCAGCTAGAATAATCTTTGTTATACCCGAAGGCAATGTCTTATTAGATTCATTCTATTTGACTCAATAATGTTCAAATAATATTGCTAATCAAGCTCTCATCCTTAGGCTGAAAATAGCCATGAAAATGCAAGAGATGCAACTTAGAGTCTACAGAGATTTGAAACTGATAGGTAATCAAGATCTTGATATTTATGAAGTTAAAAAATCTAAACTCCTTCCTTATTGCAAGTATGCAAGACAAATAATGAACGGTTGGGGGATGCAACTATAGAACATGTACCAAGAATGAAAACAACCAGGCGYATGTTTTGGCAACATTAGCTTCTGTCTTCTCATTGCTGGATCCACAAAATCCAATATCAATTTTTCAAAATTGGATTGTGCCTCATTTATCAGAAAATGAAGATGAAGATAGTAATGGAAAAGATACAGATAGCATAATCAATGTTATTTCAGCCAGCGATGTCGATAAGGAGGATTAGCGTCAACCAATCATCGATCACCTTTGTTACGGCATCCTACTTGAAGAACCACGTAGGAAGAGTGACATCCGGCGATGAGTTTTGAAATTTGTTTACTTTTAACATATCTTCTATCAGCGTTCGTTTAAAAAAGTCTTGTTAAGTTGTTTAGGAGAAGATGAGAAAATGCAAGCATGCATAAGTTCATTCTGGTGTCTATAGGGCTTATTAATTTGGAGCCAAACTACATTTTCATATTAAAATGATAGGATATTAATTGCCTATCATGGTAAAGGATTGCCTGGAACGCACTCGTAAAGGTCAAGCTTGTCAAATTCATGACAATTACATCAGTCAGGCACTAGAACCGTTGCATCCAATAGTTGCACCTTGGCCATTTTACACATGGGGCTTGATATAGCTGGACCATTGCCAAAGTCATCTGTTGGACATGTGTTCATCTTAGCAGCGACAAACTATTTTTCAAAATGGCCTAAAGCTGTGGCTGTAAGAGAGGTAAAAAGGCAAAATGTTGTTCATTTCATGCTCATAAACAACATATATCACTACGGAGTCTCAAGATATATCATGCTCATAAACAACGTATATCGCTACGGAGTCTCAAGATATATAATCACTAATAACAGAAACTCTTTTTGCAATAGTGCAATGATCATACTTTGTGAAAAGTTCAACTTCAAGCATTATAACTCTTCGATATATTATGTAGCTGCTAATGGATTAGCTGAAGCTTTTAAAAAGACTCTTTATAATCTGTTGAAGAAAGTTATCGACAGGCCAAAAAAAAATTGGCATCTAAAAATTGGAGAAGATAGGCATATCAAACAACAATTCYGACTCCAACATAAGCTACATRGCATGCATTGGTTTATAGCATCAAAAGCAATTCTTCCTCTTGAGCGTCAATTAGGATAGCTGTCAAAGAAGGACTCAGAGAAGAAGAAAATATTATGTCTTGAAGAGTTAGAAGCACTTGATGGAAGAATGCTGAAAGCGCAACAATATTTGGAGTGTTATCAAGCCCATATCTCCAGAGCCTTCAACAAGAAGTTCGTCCTTGTTCTTTTCAAGTGGGTAACATAGTACTCGCAATTCGAAGGCTGATCATATATTCTCAAAAGATAAAGAAGCTCATAGCAAAATGGGATGGTTCACATGTTGTGCAAGAAGTGTATTTAGGTGGTTCATACAAGCTTGTTGACAAATATGGATTAAGCGTTAYGCCCATCAGTGGCAAGTATTTGAAACGCTACTATATATAAATTACCAAAAATTCAATATGCTCCTTAGTGTATGAGTCTAAACTAGACATGCTCCTTAATAAGAGTTAAACTGCCTAAATGCCCTAAAGAAAAATTAAAGTCYCTCCTAGCCTACACAAGCTAAAACTGTGAAATGCTACTACCAAATTATCGCATATGGTGAAATTGCTAAAATACCCCAACAAGTCTAAGTTGGTTCAAATGGATGCTTCTAGCCTGCATGAGTTAAACTGCGAAATACAACCACCAAATGTGTTGCATATGGTAAAACTGTTAAACGCTCTAACAAATCCAAGTTGGGAAAAATGAATACTCCTGGCCGGCCCTCCCTATAAATTCTTTCACATCTTTAAACTATATTTTTGACTTGATTCCTTTTAAAGGATATGTAGGTAGCTCGAAAGTTAATTTTTGAGTTCAATCATAACATAACAAACTAGATAATACTCAATTGAGTAAACGGTTTATAAATAAAAAAATAAACAAAAATTGAAGAAGAAATGCATACTTTATTTATTCATTATATGTAAACAAGTGCTTGAGTAGGAGGCATGAAATAAAGTCCTTTCAAACATTGAATTTAAAGTTAACTATCTTTTGCTTGTTTGCTTCAAGAATCTCCTTCCTATCTTCCAAGTTCTTCACAGCCTTGTCAGATTGAAAGGGAGTATTTTCAATGACAGCAACCTCATTCTCTTGGTAGAATGAACAAATTCCACATTCTCCAACTTTTGGCGACTCTTCTCAAGTTCGACTTGAAGTTTCTTCTTCCTCTCCTCAAGAGCGTCAAGTTCCTCTTACAAGTTGTCAATCTTCACATATGTTGTCTGGTGGCTCATCTTGGACTCCATTAGTTGTAACTTAGCTCTAGAAAAAGACTCAAAATACAACCTCCTTAGTCATCAAGTCATATGCAGAGGATCTTAAAGAGTCATATTTATGAGCTCCTTTAAAAATGTCAACCAAATACTCCTTAAACGTAGAAAGATCAATGGGACTCATCTTCTTCATCTRTTCAAATACTATATACAATTCTTCTTCAATAGCAGAAATGGACTTAGTGGCGTTCGCGTAAGCTTCTCAGCAACTTGGTGTTACAAAAGTTGAAGATATTGAAGTTAAGCAGTCTTTATAATGTCAACTCCATGAAACTCAAAAATGGCAGCAGCAACAGATTGCCTTTGAGAAGGTCATTGTATAAAGCAAGAGGTGGACCACTTGTCTCTAAAGGTATGCTAATTGGTTTGCCAACAGGACTGCGAATCAATGACAGAGCAAACGTAGGAGATTAAGCAGTAGCATATTATCATTCTCACACAAGTCGATTTTAGGTAATGGGCTCTCAATCCCATCTGTAAGAAGAAGAACTTCATCCATATTCAAAGAACCTAACTATGAAAATCAAAGAATTCGAATAAATCTAAAATTAAATGTATATATATATATATATATTGGAAATGATATATTTATATGAAGTGCTAAAGTCTGAGAAGACATAGTCGAACTAGGTACTCCTTCCAAAAGGCTAAAAGAAGTAGTAAAGCCACCTAATGTCTTCTTCTTCTTCAAAGGGTGATTCCATGGACGATCTCGCTCAGTATCACTTACTGTTCTATTTTCACTGGAAATGGTATCAACTTTCTCGCTAATTGTAGAAGAACCCACAATTCTAGACTGAAATTTTGCTGCAAGGATATGCAACAATATCTTATTTGTTGGAGAATTTGCACTTTCTTTAGAAGTAGCAGTAATACCACCACTAGAAGAGGTCTTAGAGGATTGGATATTGTTATACTCTTCCCTTGGAAGAAACTCTYATAATTCCACTTGAGCGAGAATCCTACCAATTAGTGTTTTCTTTGCAAGTGGCTTTGATGTATTCGCTGGAAATACAACTAGAGAGCATGTTTTAAGCTAGTAGATGACTTCCAAAGTCGATTCACATCCTCTAATGTATGCGAATACGATTTCTCCCTCAAGTCACCAAGGAAATCTTGACAAAACCAAATTGCCTCAGCATCTATACAGACTATAAGGTTCTATTAAATACATGGTATCCTGTTGAAGGGTTAAAAAGTTAGAATGTAAACTAACAAATTAATTAAACCAAGTCGACGATAGAGACCCATTATCCACAGAATATCGCTCAAAGTCACCAATCATYCAGTTACATCTCATGGAAAAAGGATCCACATGTCTGAAAATTGCTTGTGCTTCCAAAAGATAGAAATATGTGGCCATCTTCTCTCCATGAAACTTGACCACCCATGCAACCGAAGAGCAATTATTACTCTAGTGATGGGGGTCAAAGTATTGTGCAATCAACGCTAACACATAATGAATTGGYAAGGTTGCACGACACTCCTTCAGAAACGGAGACTAGGAGACCTTGCRCAAGCCATTGTAGATACTTGTCAAAGATGGTATAGCTAATGAGAATTTTCACCCGAAAGTCATAAGGCTAGCCAACTTAAAGACACCAGAARYGATGCAATTAACTTCTRTACCTAGAAGAACAAATTTACATATCCAARAAGATAAAAATGCATCCAAGTATATCTCCRCTRTAAAAGTCTTTCGAATATTAAGTATATCAAATGGTTCATTTTCTCCRTCCACAGCTGCCAAACAAGTACTATTGATAATGCGTTAGATTATGCAATGTCCTCGGTTTTGCTGTAGTTTGCCTATTATATAGTCTTGGAGGAGGGCGCGTATCAGGTTGGTCCTCTAAACCAAAACTAGACCCAGTCATTGAAGGAAACTCCATGTGGGTCGCCATTTGCAGGCCTTACAAAGGCGAAAAGAAAACCTACAACTTTGAGAAAGCAGGTAATTACCTTCATTATCAGTCTTGTAAAGCTTTGTGACTGAAGGGATCACTTCATCATAAAACGAGCCATGAATGGGAAGACCCCCAAGACTCCTTAGGTCCCAAAGTGAAGTGGACAACTTGCTAACCAAAGATTGCAATCTGTTCGTCAAGGGACACTAAAGCTTGCAAAAGGCATGCATGACATGCCATAGCAATCATATGTAAACAAAGAAACGTAGATAACATCATATATTTTCATGTCATGAAGTAGCTTCTTATGTTTTATAGCAGTAGGACTTTTCGGATCGATGAGACGAAGGATAAGTCAACTACTTTCTTGAAGCATTATAAAGACCATCTATCAATGTGGAAATTTGCCTCATTAGGACATCGATCCGCATTTAAGTATTTCGATACCTCCAGGAGAACATCCAAAGTCATATGTTTAAATTGATATCCCCTTTGATTGTCTGAGATGAAGATGTATGGCTTTAACTTCTCAAAATCCTTAATCTCCATCTGTTAGAAATTACGAATTATATGACCTACAAAAATTTTAAAAGGTATATACGTTGAGATTTACGAAGATAAAGGATGTCAAAGTTGTCAAACAAAAGAGTTTAAAAAAAAAAAAAAAAGACATGCAAAAAGGAAAAAGAGATTGCAAAAAAAGGGAAATAGAAAGAGTTCAAAAAAGAAAGGCATGCAAAAAGAGCAAGAGAGAGTTCAAAGAAAAAAATTGAGAAAAAAAGCAGGCAGTGGAAAACAAAAAAATAAAAAAAAAGAAAAAAAATGCAAAAAGTGGTGCCGGCCCAACAAGTCAACAGCCTGAAGAAAAAGAGAGACAAACAAAGTGAGAAAAAATGGGCCCACTCAAAGCCAGCAAAAAGGAATGCAAGGGCCCAAGCCCAACCAGGTATGGGTCAAAGCAAAAACATTGTTCACCACTGAAATAATCAAATCCGGCGTTCTTTGAGTTGCCTCCGATCTTGGCAACTCGGGAAGTTCTTAAATACTGGAAGCTCTTAAATAATCAAATCCAGCGTCGGCTTCAATAACTAGGTTGTATCATTATTCACCACTGAAATTGCCCCTGTAAGGGACAGAGGTGTCAATATCTCTCTTCAGTTGCTGATCACCTTAGGAATTTTGGCTGCAAACTTGATTAGCTACAAACTGCAAAATACATCCTTATGGTTGGAGGATTTCGTT
Source organism: Rhazya stricta (assembly GCA_001752375.1). Classification (NCBI taxonomy): domain Eukaryota; kingdom Viridiplantae; phylum Streptophyta; class Magnoliopsida; order Gentianales; family Apocynaceae; genus Rhazya; species Rhazya stricta. The sequence goes on from MEJB01000005.1 coordinate 1,068,421, forward strand.
AGGCGGACCTGCCATACCTCCTTAGCTCTCTGATTTTCGTTGAAACACCTGCTAGTTTAACTGAGCAAGGCAAAACAGAAGAAGGCAGACAGGTTCTTCTGGTCGTCATCCTCGCTTGCTGCCCATCGTCTTGGCCATCGCCGATTGAAACAGAAGGCAGAAGACGAAGAACAAGCCACCTCAAAGAAATGGAAATGGAAACAGACACGCTTCCAAACGGTAACTCACCAGCATCCACTACCACTGCATCTTCTACCGCAACCTCTACGGCCGCTTCAGCCACCGCAGCCGCAGCTGTTAKCGCCGCTACTCCGGCATCCAAGCTGAGCCAGCTGGCGGAATCTCTAAAGCTGGAGCATCAGTTCCTAAGAGTTCCATTCGAGCATTACAAGAAGACGATCCGCGCCAACCACCGCATCGTCGAGAAGGAAGTCTCTGCTGTCATTTCAGGAGTTGCCGAAGCCGCTGACTCAGCTGACCTCTCGCGCGACGACGCCGTTCAGCAACTTAGTTCACTTGTTTCTCGATTGCAAGGACTCAAGAGGAAGGTAATTCGATCGCTTTTCTTTCTTTAGAGAACGTAGGGAAGGTAAAAACAAATAATTTCTAGAAAATCTGCATCTAACCCCAAAAAAAAAAAGAAAAAAAGAAAAAGAAAAAAGAACGAAGACATGAAATTTATCAAGTTCAATGAAATGATCTGAAGTACGGTTTGAAGTTTGCATTTTCTTTAAATTTTTATTTGTGACTGTTCCTTGGTTAGAAAAAGGACTAGTAGTTCCCATTTCGACTCGGAGTTTCTTTCATAATCCATTCAGATCTTTTGGTGCTGTCAAATTGAATGGATGAGCTTCCTTCCTTTACAAAAACCAGTAATTTTGTCTATAAATTAATTTGACAAAGCTGGATTGACACTTGTATCTACATATTGGGCACTGAAATGAATATCTTGGTTGTCAGTAATGAAGTAAGGGAATTAGAATAGTTGGATATGAATATGTATGGAATAACTCTTTGTGGTTTTAATAATCAGTTGGAAGATGGGACTAGAGCTGAGCACTTGCAAGCACATAGATGTCGAGCAAGGTTGGATCATCTGGAATCTGCAGATGCAGAAAACATATCAGAGTGGAACAGTACACGCTTGAAGCGGATACTGGTAGACTACATATTAAGGATGTCTTACTATGACACTGCTATTAAGCTTGCACAGGAGAGCAATATTCAGGTGATCTTTTGGCGCATTTCATGTAGGCGTAATAGCTTGCTTTAGTTCCTTCCCATTATCTTGATCTCCTCATTTTTTCATGTGAATGGAAGTGGATTTATAATCACCATTAAATGGATAAAATTATGAACCCATTGGATTTTTTCCACTCCATTGGACTTGACCAATTAGTCAGTTTGGTGYAATCATACYATATCCTTTTCCATTTTCTTAATTAGTTTGATGACTTTAGTCTGATGATTTTATGCTTCAATTCCAGGTCGGGTGATATTTGAATAAACACATTTGGTTGTAGTAAATTTTGGTTTTCAGATTGCTTTTCTCCGGACAGGAATGATCCATTTACCAATAGTTATTGTTGAAATGGACACATTTCTTTATGTGCATCACTATGTTGTAACATGTGGACGTTGTGACATGTGCTAGTAATGTATAATACTGCTTCTTGGTATCAGGATCTTGTTGATATTGAGGTATTTTTTGAAGCAAAAAAAGTAATTGAAGCTCTTCAAAACAAGGAGGTTAATCCTGCTCTTGCTTGGTGTGCTGATAACAAGTCCAGGCTAAAGAAGTCAAAGGTATATTCTTTTTCTTTTTTTTTTAAAAATAATTGCTGTTTCTAGTTGAAGTCAAGGCTTCACTGCCTAATAGTATTGGCACAGGCTTCCTCATTCTATAGTTTTACTTATCTTTCAGAATAGATTCTCTTTACTATCCAACTTTGTTATTTTGTTATTTCATTTACTGCATGTAGTTTGGAAAATTTCTAGAATGTATTTTGTCTTGTTTTTCTTGCTATGAATTTGAACTTGCTTAACTATAGTTTGTAGAATAACAACACACCTAGGCATTCCTAATATTGTTTCAAATTTGATTACTCTAAAATATTTGGATCTGGCCCAACATTGCAATTTGTAGTAACTTGATGATCCAAACGTATTGTTGGAGAGATCTTTTAGATTTTCATTTGCTTGGATGGATGAATGGTCCCATTTACTCCCCGGAGATTTTAGAATACAGCAGTATGTATGATACTTCTTCTTCACCCCACATAGTGGTCAAGACGAATACTACTATAGCTTTGGCGATATAATGGACCTTGATATCTGATTTTTACCTTGTTGAAATTGCAAAGTTTGGTTGCATAGCAGACTGCATCTTTGGATATTCAAGTTAGGTTTTTGAATTATTATTTACCAAAATTTGAAAGGTGGCAAATCATGGAAATGGGTACAATTCTCTTCAGTTACCTAAACTGAGTCAACAAGTCCAGCCTGCTAAAGGGAAACTTTTCACTCTCTAACCTTTATTTTGAAGATTATGAACACGTCTTCTGTAGTTATACAGAGAACTTGAAATCCCTAATGTTTCAGGAATAGAATTGGTGCCACTGAAGGCATTTTCATCCAAGCCTGTATATTTTTAGCTGCAAAAGATTCGTTAAGCTTAGATTTTGGTTAAAAAAATGATTCTGCCGAGGTTTCATCTTCATTGGATAAGTTAGAGCTGGTTTCGTGTTTACCCAAGGGTAGGTATAACTGATGAAAAGCTAAAGGGAGTTTGAAGCATTTGAGGCAAATACTGGCAATGTGATTTCAATAATTTTTGGAGAAATTCTGCTGGCATGGTTCGCTACCTTGAGTGATGTGCAGTATTGATGATGCAGCATGACCTTTCTATGCTCTATAGAACTTAGTGGTGTGGCACTCTAAGAACTGATAAGTGCAGCTGCCTCAAGTTTTTTGCTACAGGAAAGAAATATTAGTTGGTCTTTGCATTGCAGCTTTTYCTAGTGCCAGATTTGAGTTYAATTGACCTCCTTGTCCCTACTTAAGAATGCAAAGGTTGATAAAGACTATAGGCAAAGTCTAAGCATAAAGGCAATCCATATACCTTGGATATTCCCGGTTTGGTTATCGCTTAGCCCCCTCTGGTTGGTCTGAAACCATTTTAAATAGAAAGAGTGGTTTGATGAAGAAATATTACAAGCATTATTCCAATTTGTTTTCTACTGTCCTACAGAGAGAGTAATTTTACAAGCATTAGTGATGTATGTTCTATTCTCCATCTCAACTATTTGAAGGAGAAAATCCCAAGCAATTGTTTCCATTGCGAGAGAAAATTCATAAGGTGAAGCATGCTTTGATAATGCCGCTCTGCCTTTATTTATTTCTGTGTTGGTCACCAGTGAAAGAGATATGTAGGGTATAAACATTGCAATGGGAAGAGATTGAAGTGATAAACTACATTCATATCTTTTATGTTTTCAARTGTGAAAAGACTCGAATAATCCAGCCTGTACTTATGGTTTAAGGTTATGATGAGGAAGTTAGAACCTTACCAACGTGGTGATCTTGTCTTACATCTCTGCAGGGGAATATGACCAATTAACAGACCTCCCTTGCCTTCGGACTGCTACGGTTATGATGGAATAATTACACGAAGAAAGATTCCGTTATGTAGGATAGTTAAGCAGTACCATGTATTTGAACTATTACCGTGTATTTTGATTTCTCTGAAGCTTAGTTTCTTTGGATCTTAACACATTACAGGTTGTACACATACTGATTAGATGGAGATATTTTCACTTGTAATATGGAGACTCCCCAACTTACTAGGGATCCAGCAAAACAACAAAATGAATTCAATTATGTTATATCATTGTATTTCTTTTTCATGATTATTTTGCTTGAAAAGGGTTAGATTTGGGATGAACTCTCCTTTTCCCACTAGGTCATCATGGGTTATGACATAGTGATTGATTCTTTCTCTTTGGAGGTATGGATGTAATGACATGCATATTTAGCACTTCTGAGAATTAGCTTTGTGCACTGAATTTGTTATCATGTCTCTTACTGCTTATCCTTTTGGAGTTCTTGTGATGAGTATGTCATCAACACAGTCTAGAATTTCTTATACTCAAAATGCTTTTGGAATTAGGGGCAAATTCAAAGTTCAGTATTGATGTGATAATGCTATAAATGTCAAATTTGTTGCCCTCCAGCATCATATGCAATGGATGCTGCTGGTTTTTCGCTGCGTCTGCATTCTGAATCTAAATGCTGGCAATGATCCCTTTACCGTGTGATTTATCCAAGCTAGATGAATGGATGGAGAATTCTAGGTGGCAATGCCAGGTTATCCACTTTTAATACCTTAAAACTGATATTGTGAAATTGTGGGTCATAGAATATACTAATACTTTCTATAAATATCATTTCCCTGGGCTTACAACTGTAGAATTCCTGATCTCGCTTTTATGTTGATGTTGGTAAGTTCTTATCGAATTAYTTGCCGTAATGTAATTGAAGCTTATGGCTTATTGCTTCTCTTCATGGCAGAGCAAATTTGAATTTCAATTGAGACTGCAAGAATTCATAGACTTGGTAAGATGTGAAGACAACATGCGAGCTATTACATATGCCCGGAAGTATCTTGCACCATGGGGAGCTACTCATATAAAAGAATTGCAGCGAGTAATGGCCACACTTGCTTTTAAGAGTAATACTGAGTGTCCAACATACAAGGTGAATTTCATTCCCTACATGCATCTTTCAGCACTAGTGATAAATCAGTCCAAAACAGATACAAGCAATGGGACTTTATATTGGTTATAATTTCTCTCGACAGGTTTTATTTGAACCAAAGCAATGGGATTACCTTGTTGAACAATTTAAGCAGGAGTTCTGCAGATTATATGGCATGACTCTTGAGCCTTTGCTGAACATATATTTGCAAGCAGGCTTGTCTGCACTGAAAACTCCGTATCCTTATCTTGACGTGTATACTCAATATTATAAAGTTAATCTATCTTGCAGGATCAGAACATCATAGTATTAGCATTTTCTTTGATGCATTTCTGTTTTCTCTTTTTGATCATCTGTTCATTGGTAGGAGTTATGAAGTTCAAATTTATATGGTGGAGTTGTAGCACTTTCTAAAATGCTTGCTCTTCCCTTGACCTGATTTAGATTCTGTTATGAAGATGATTGCACGAAAGAAGATCCTCTTTCTCAAGAGAGCTTCCGTAAATTGGCTTTACCACTTCCATATTCYAAGCAGCATCATTCGAAACTTGTTTGCTATATTACCAAAGAATTGATGGATACTGAGAACCCACCACTAGTATTGCCAAATGGCTACGTCTACAGCACTAAGGTTTGCCTTTTTCTTGATGACAAAATTTCCTTTTAGGTGGTGAAATCTAATCTCTGCATCTATGGCAGGCTCTTGAAGAAATGGCAAAGAAGAACAACGGTAAAATCACATGTCCAAGAACAGGTTTAGTCTGCAACTACACTGATGTGATCAAGGCATATATTTCCTGAGTCCGCCTGGAGATCCATCTGGCAAGGCTTGTACAGCACATTATGGTGGACTTTTTCATCATTTTGGGCAGTTCGCTGGTTTGATGATTGGCATGCATCAAATCCTGTAAAAGTCTGGTCTGGTGCTTGGTTTCGTTGGTGGACCTTGTTTTAGGAATGGAATGCATATGCAAATGTACATATACGTAAAACAGAACCTGGATCTGTAATTTTTTTTTTTTCTTTTAGATCTATATTTAGTGTAGGGAATTTCCAATCAAGCTCTTCCTTCCAAATGTAGCATCGGCTAATTCTAATTCCAGGCACAGTAGTCGAAATTAGCAATTAGCATGTATCAACATGTCAACCTCAAAGCAGCTTAATGTTTATCCTTCCCTCCTAGGTTAGCACGGCACCAACTGTGCCTCAGAGTCGTATCAGTGAACTGAAAGTGTATCCCGAATATTAACATTTTTATAGGTAAATTATGGTTTGTCCCATTGTATTCCTTTTATTGGTATTGATTACTATATTTTTTAATGAGTTAATTTATCAGATCAATAATCATCTATTGAATAGAAATATATCAAATCACAATATAAATGGTAGAGTTATAATTTAACATGATTCGATATAAATATTTATATTCGTAGGATCACATTCATGCATCAATACAAAGTTTTTTGAATCTCTTGTAAAAGCTTTTCTTTGAAACTCTGATTCAATGAATAGGAGCCAAGTATTGATAATTATTATAATTCATCCATAAGATAACCATGAGTATTGATAATCTATACACATTATGAAAATTAAAAAAATTAAAAAAATAATAATCAAATAAGTATCATAAACTATGACAATTAARGACTAATAATTTGCTAGTAACATGCATATRCATCGAAATAGAGACTCAGTCAAGTATCTYCAGGATAATCAGRAATGTGTCGAATAATCAGCGATTGGCACATGGAGATTCAATCTCAACTAGCTCAGATGTCGGAGTCTCCCCTGAGATGATGTCGGAGACTCCCCTTAAACAAACCATTAGTAAATAACAACAAATAGAAAGGAGAGAAAATTAAAAAAAAAATTAAAAGAAACCACACATAGACTCTAGGGAAGGAAATTCAGAAACAAAGAAGGAAAATAGAGATAATTTCAAATATCCTAACCACACTTAACCCTAGATAAAAAAAATCCACAAAGAATATTCAATCAATAAGATCAAATCATATAGAAGAAATCAATGATAAAGAAAATCATGGATGATTAACAAGAACAAAAAAATGACCCAGAGGATTCAATTCCAAAATATGTCAACGAAGCATTACAAAGGCTGATTAACATAAGAAACGTAAGAACAATTCTAAAGGAGTCTAAGATAGTCAATAATAGTTATKAAAAATCAACTGCCAACTACAAGCAAGATAGATGTGTGCAAGTGTCCTCATTCCCCCAAAATATTAAATGAAGCACCAACAACAAGAGACATGAAGTATGGTCTCATATATTCCAAAATAATATTTCTATGATCCAAATTATATTTTTGTGATCATGAAATAGGCGCAACACGGTTACAAACCACTCATAATATCCAAACTGTGATTTTCACTCACATATTAAGGTAGCCTTTTTCATGGTACAACAGTCATAGAATAAAGGTTGCTACACCAAAACTACTTACTCGAGGTGACTTCCAGTCATAAATAGGTGGTAGCCATCCAGCTGAGGTCTTGGCAAAAAGTTCTATGGAGACTAACAAACACAATAGAAAAAAAAATCTGCAAGACATCCTAGACATAATACAAGTCTTATGTAAAAGAGCACAAATCAAACTCGATTCAATGTGGCCACACATAAATTTTGAACRAGAAACCAAAAAATGAAACACTTATTACATGATTATCGTCTATAAAATATGACTCACTATAGTAAACAAACTCCATCAGACTTTCTTAAATCCAAAAAGTTTTGAGTGGAKAGTGCTTTTATGTTTTCATCACCATGAATTGAACTTTTAGGAATCCATTTTATTTTAGCCATTTCTTTCCCTGTAGGTGAAGTAGATGAAATTTTTGATGCATTAAACATCCTATGCACATAGAAAAGTAGCTTAAAATCTTTTGGCCTGATATGCCCCTTTTTACCACAAAAAATGACAAGTAYGATTAAAGTTGGGTATCTTATAAGTTTCTTTTCCATGCTGAATCTTTCTATTTGCAGTTATTATGGCCACACCAGGTTTTGTATGGTCACTCTAGAAGCTAATTCCAGATTTGTCACCCATTGGTTTTCCCATGAGTAAGGCTTACTTGTGGTYCTTATCTGGAATTTACTCAAGACACTATTAGCATTTTCCAGTCCTTGCAAGGTCTAAACTAGTTTATGTTGTGAACAGTTGAGCTTCTCTTGCAAGGTTTTGACTTTCTCGTCCAACTCATGATTCTCTTTTATTAGTTGGAGATTGTCCATTTCTGTGGTTTTAATTTGCTTCACAACTTTCAGCCATGCGTGTACATGTCTTCATATGTAAATTGAAGATCTTCGACATCAATATKATATTGCTCTTCCTCATACTCTATTTCAAAATTATTTTTTACTTCCTTAGTCTTCGTCACCATAAAAGCTAGGTAATTTTGTTCATTCACACCATTGTTATTTCATGTGGTTCATCACCACTGTCACTCGAAGAAACTGTCATTGCATGCCCCTTCTTTTTTAGGATGTTTGCATATTTTGCCTGAATATGATCAAATCCTTTGCATTCACAACATTGAGCCCTTATCTTTTTTGTGACCTTCTCACAGACCATAATTTTTTTGATGTTCCTCCTTAGATATTTGTTGAAGTTCGTGGTTAGCAATGCACTTATTTTCTCATCAATACTTTTCGAGTCCATGAAATATTTATCTTTATCCCACCTCTTCAGATTTTGTTCATACATCTARAATGAGCCAATCAATTCATCTAAGTCGATTTCGTCGATATTTGTACATTTTTTAATGGAAGTAACCTTACCCTTGAATCTCTTTGGAAGTGAACATAGGACTTTCCTGACAAGTTTAGCATTAGAATATGATTCACCAAGAACAAAGCATTCATTTGATAAATTACACAATTTTTCATAAAAATCAGCAATAGATTCATTTTAAGACATTGACATATTTTCAAACTCAATTGTTAGATTCCTCAACCTTGACCTTTTTTACTTGATCAGTCCCTTCATTTTTTGCTTCTAAATTTATCCCATGCTTCCTTAGCAATTTCACATATAGTAATCACTTGCATTTATTTTTTTGTTTCTAATTTATCACTTGCATTTATTTTTTTTGTTTCTAATTTATCCCAGTACTTTAGAGTTTCAATTAGCTTTATCAAGTTCATCACTATCCCATTCAGGTGCTAATTTAAAAGTMGTACTACCATTCTTAGTGATTAAAGGGGGACTATAACCTGTGACTACGGAATCCCAAACACGTCCATCTATAATATTCAAGAAAGTCCTCATTARGGCTTTCCACATAGAGAATTAGTTRCATCTAACAAGAAAGGTCTATGAGTGGAAKCTCCTTCACAGAAGTTACGGAAATCATCCATAATAATAAAAATAGTAGTGTCAGTGTGTGCACACAGAAACYGATGTGTTCACAATRGGAGAAAAGATTATCAAGATATAGTTAGAAGCCAAACATTCAACACTATTTAGATCTAATATTATGCAAAAGTAACATGCTCTGATACTACTTAGTGGTGTTGATTACTACTTCTTTTAGTGAGTTACTTTATAATATTAATAATTCACAGTATTAATAATCACCTATTGGATATAAATATATCAAACCACAATATAGATGGMAGAGACACGATTTAACATAATTCGAAATAAATGTCTACATCCATGGGACCACACCCATCAACACAAAGTTTTCTAAATCCCTCATAAAATTTATTTTTTATAAAGTCTGGTTTAATGAACAGRAAGGCAAGAGCTAAGCACACAACAATAATTAATCAATATTGAATAAACATTACTCAATATTAATCTATGAACAAATACAATTAAATATGACCCTTGCCAACTTAATTTTCTTTCTCTCTTTTGTTAACCAGTCCAGGATTAAATAAATTCTAGTTCTTATAGTAGATCTTGCAGGAAATCAAAATAGAGATAAATTTATAAATCAAATCTGCCAAAAGGATATGAAAATCTTTATTTCATTATAAGAATGGATCATAAATATATGATAATCTAATAATCAATAACAACATTATAATAATTTAAGATAACGATATTCAGTAGATAATGTAAAAAATTAAAATCAAATCCCAGATAGAGAGTATTGAAGATGAAAATTTTTGTATTTACAAACCTTTAATGGTTCAACAAATATATAATAATCTTCGGTGCGTGAGATTTCTCTCCTTTTATGAAAAGTTCATCGATGGCTTCATGACACATCAAAATCAGGCCCTCAAAGTCCGAGAAAGGAATTTCCCAATGCAATTCTAGTAATGCGAACGATTTTTTAAATTTGGTTTGTATTCCTTGGAAATGCAAACGAAAGGTGAAAAGTTAAAAAGAGAAAGGAACCCGGTCCCCTTTCTTCTCCTTCCCATTCTATAAAAAAAAAGAAAAAACCTAGGTCCCTCCCCTTCCCCTATAACTCCCAACTGCTCTCCCCACTCCTACTGTAAAAGTCGACCTTAATTGTCCAATTTGTTCACCCGTCATTGGCCCTTCCCTTTGGAAGCTAGTTAGCAAGTGTTTCGCCACACCGGTTTATCCACCAGAGGTAAGTCCGCCTGATATCGTCCGATCATTCGCCTGCTGGTAGCCACCGATAGTTCCGCTACACTCGCTGCCCGTTCATCCTCCACCAAGCCCTTTTCTTGTCATCCAAACCCGCGTCCAACAGATCACAATTTTAGGTTTTGGCCTCTCTTTCTATTTTTTTTCTTGGGATTTTGCTTCCTTGGAAAATTATTTGGATAGTTTTTTTTTGTTTGAGAAAAATTAATGAACCATTTTTGGCTTCCTGGAATTTCCCATTTGTTTTTTATACCTTGATTTACTTGATGGCTTCTTGTTCTGTGGCTGTAATTTCAGGTTCAGTGTGGGTGGGTAAATTTTTGTATGTTAGTTTAGCTCTGTATCTTAGTTTAGAATTAACCAATATTCTATAAAGCAATCAACGAATGAATGACATAATGATCAAGAAAAGTGTATCATAGTTTAGCTTTGTGTCTTAGTTTAGAATTAAACAGGAAGGTTATGTTTCGTGCGAGCCATGTACTTTGAGTTTCCCAATCCCAGTAGATTAGATCTCTTGTACTTAGATTTGGTAAAATTTAATGGATTTAAAGCATTCTGATCAAGAACACTAATACACAAGATGAGTATGCCGTAGCCTTAAAAATGAGTTAGCCTTAAAGGGTTTAGGGTTTACTTTATCCTGTTAACCTCATATCATTTTCTTTTTCCAGAGTACTTTGCATTCTCTTGTACTTTGATTTGGTAAAATTTAATGGATTGAAAGCATTCTGATCAAGAACACTAACACACAAGATGAGTTATGCAGTAGCCTTAAAGATGAGTTAGATCTTATGGACAAAGAAGAGAATTTTTCAAATGCTCTATATCATATGCTCTATTTGCTGTTTTTCTATTTACAAATGCTYTGTTTCTGAACGATTGTATGCTGAACCAAAGAGAAAAKCCACTCTATATCATAATAGATACTGCAAGTTTGGAGTAAAAGGAGTTATACTCCTTTTTTTTTAATAGTAATATCTACCCTCGTAAATGGCATCTAGAAGTGGGTCGAAAGGTTARATGAGAATGGCATATGGAAAATAAATAATTTTTTTAACAGAATRGAAAATAAATATTTATGGCATGGTTCAGTTTCAGTGCAAAGAGATGGAGTAAAAGGAGATAGGACAAAGAGATTGTTTTTGGAAAATATAAAATTCCATATTACTGATAAAAATTACCTTAATTTTACTAATTTTAAAAATTAATTAAGAAACAGAAAAAATGAATACAAAAAATACTATGAAGTAAATGATTTTGTTTTCTTCTCTTGTGCCAAATTAGAACAATATAGAAGAAAATACTTCCTTTAATATGGAGAAAATGTAAAAATCACCTCATCTCTAACATTTATGATATTACTTCACTGAATTTTGTAAATTTAGACAAACAAATTAAGACTTTATGAATTGGTGACATCCGTTCCAACATAATTTGCTCAATTTAAAAAATTACTATTTCGTTTCAAATTAAACCCTATACTCACGCGGTTCCAAAAAAGCCAAAGCCCAAATCCCAAAAACCAAAAACCCAAATCCCAAATTCTATTTTTATAAAACCTCATAAAA
>MEJB01000005.1:1086447-1137468 GCA_001752375.1 Rhazya stricta
TGTTCCCTTTGTCTTTTCTATATGTCAAAAACAGAGGTTGGGACGTTGTGGAATCCTATTCATGAAATTTTACTCAACGAATTACATTAAGAACCCAGAGCAGCCTGTGATTTTATCTGTTGGGAAACTGAGTGCCCCTGTAAGCCTGCCCCTTCCGTCCTAAATATATATGAACAACTTATGAAGGGCGCCGCAATCATCCTGAGACGACGGCGTCTACGGATAGAATGGTGAAGAAATGAATTTTGTTGCCCGATTCTCCTTCCCCAAGGAATAGTCCAAACTTCTTTACCCGATCATACTATGGCGAAATTGTCGGAATAATAATCCGTCTTTAGTTTCACATCACTTATTCCAGAAATGAACATAGTTTATGAGTTGTTATAATGTAAATGAACAGTTATATAATCTTTCTACACATCTTGATCTTATATAGTATTATTATCACAATCTTGATCATTGATCTTTTGACTACAACTCTTCAACTTTATGAGGTTTATTGGTTTTTTGTACATTCATCATTGCTCACCCGTTCATTTTTCCTCTATGCTGAATAGTTGTTGAAAAGAATGGAAGTTTAATATTATTTTTATTAAATTTTGGTATTTTTGATAGTAATAAATCTTGAAAAGTTCATGAGTCACATTATTATATGCCATAATATTGTGATGCATTGTAGGAATGCCGAAAATATGATCATAACTCACTGGAAGAATGCAATATCTTTCCCACGTATTACTGAAATGCCCTCAAGAATATAACGCATTCTCCAAAATGCAATAATATTGCAATGCATTTGGGAATGTGAAAAAATAATTTTGCTTCGCATTCACTGAATGCTTTTGATCCATTGCTATCACTCTTTTTACAATGCCATTCATTATGGACGTCATTTCTGAAAGAACGTCCATTTTGATAGAAACCCAACTACCCACAATAGAAGTCAATGAAATCTTTCTTTTTCTTTTTTTAATTTCTTAAGTCATGTTAATGTCTGCACAAGCATGTATGACGTTGACATGCAAAAGTGAATAGGAGTCAAGTTGTTCTATTTTCCTTTTCCTTCTTCTCTTTTTTTAATTATGTGTAGTGTCTGTTTAATAATTCATCTTGCCGCCTACCTTCCTTCTTTAGCTACATACGATTGCAAGCAGCAGTTTTAGCCTCATTTTTAAATTACCCAACACAGGCTTSGTATTGTCAATTTTTCATATCCTGCTCGTTTTGTTTTTAGTTATTTGTTTTTTGTGTGAACTTTTCAAAGCATCCTCACGGCACCATTTATATACTTGCATATAGAGATAATAACCATGCTCACAGAACCTTTTGAAAGGWACTAAAGGCAAGGATATCTGGCTTTRGTTTATCCTCATCTTGTACATATGATAGAACTCGTAATTATATTCGTCAATTTACTCTTAACAGCTACTGAGAAGAAGGTAAGCRTCTTCTCGAGTCTTGGTTTTAAGCGATAAAYTAAGCTTCTTTCCGATCCTACCTGTGGTCCAAGTCCCTGAACGTGTTTAAGCTATCTCTGCGATTGAATTGCACTGGTAAGCTAATCCCTTGGAGTCTAACTTCCCGTTTGAATATGTCTAACAAGCTAGATTCTTTATAATGCCATAGACTTGATATCTTATCCMATTCAACAATTTCATGCTAGAATTTCAGGGCTATTGTATTTRAAAAAGGAACTATTTTTTTTTCTTTAAATCATTTTACCGTTTCTTTTTTAATCTTTTACATTGWATATTCTTTTCCTTAACAAAAATGATTGTTTTTTGAAGGCTGTGCAACTCTAAATTTCTTGAACAAAAACACCATCTGGCCATTTGGAGTGGGGAGAGGCTTCAACTAGTAACTTCAACTCTTTTTATAATGTTGACACTTAGTATAAAGAATTTGTAATTCCTTAAACAAGCAAAATTTTAGTCTAAAGAAGTTATAGGTTCTTTTATAGTTAACAAACAAGCYAAACTTATTTAAAGTAGTTATAGGTTCTTGTATGYTTGAATTGATGAATATASTGAAATCCAATTTAGTGAAAACGACATCATYAGTAATTTTGATCCTCCAATTTTWTCTCAGTTAGGGCARTTGAAAATTCTTTGRACATGGATGGTAGCAAGTGAGGTCATAAAAGATTGTCAACTTCAATATATTCAACTTATGTGGCAGTGAGTTGCAGATAAATTTGCTAGAACTCCGACTGAGTCCATTTCTTCTATTGAAGGGGGATGAATTCTCTTGATCTTTATAGCTTCGAAATATATTTAGTTGACATGGTTATAAAAGGAGTACATTTTGAATCTCTTTCTAAAATCAAATCACAACGTGCAAAACTTGAGATGAGAAAACAGACAACATCAATTTGGGTCGATGACTTATAAGGAGAATTCCAAATCAAGCTAAATATCTTAGAGAAGCATCATCAAGAAGTGTCCACGTGTATTCATCAAGGTCGAGAGAGTTAAAAAAAGTGCACCTTGATCTATCTACCAAGAAATAAGAGATAGTTGTCGTTGAAAATACACCATTTTAATATGATGAGGTGATGCGGAACTTGAAAAACAAGCGAAAGCTTCTTGAAGCAAGCATGATTGATTTTAAATTCATTATTTGAGTTAACCTCAGCCCATGCCCCTCATTTATTTGTTTGTCTACATACAAAAAATGATTAAAATTAGATAAAAATCCATCATTTTTTCTTTCTTTTACTCAAGTATTAATTTACGAGTTTATATTTAAATAAAAGATGTTTGATTTATGTTGTTATGAATGAACTCAGAAATTACCCACTAAGCTATTTACCTACTAAGAGGGAATTAAGTCAAAAGATAATTCAAATGTYTGAAAGGTGATTTGTTGGGGAGGGTAGTACAACCTGTGGGGAGCCTTTGTAGCATTGTTCTTTGGAGCCARTGATGATATTTAATTTAGTTTTATTTGAAGAGAAGAAATAAATGACAGAAATTTTCCTATTKGATGCGTCAAAATTTGTGCGTCCAATATTCTCATATATAAAATATTATGATAAAACAAAAAGAAGGTAACAAGTAATAATCTATAAATTTGATGAAAAGATTTAAAATCTTCATAATATTTTGAGAGCGAGATCCTCAATTGTAACACGATAAATGAGGATATGATCGATTTGGATGTTATAGGATATATCTCATCATATCAAATACTATTTGCTCTCAATATATGCCGATATTTTATTGATCGAGTTGTCCAAATTTGACAAAGTCAATATCTTTAATTAAAGATCCATGTTTACAGTAAACTAAAATGAAAAGTAGGACTTGGCAATGCTTCAGAAAATGCAGCAATGCAAGCACTCTGAAAATTTAAAGAGAGGAGAGAATTACTTGGAATTTAAATCTAGCCGCAAAAGGAGCAAAATAACTAAAAACAGTTTTCTCATCTTTTTTACTTTTTTTTTTTTTTTTTGGGGTTTGCGTGTACGTTAGAGATGCCGCGGGTTTTCTACAAGAATGTCGCTCCGCGTCCTACTGACTAGCTCTTTAGCCTACTGATTTCTCCTTTCTGAAATTTTACATGCAACATTACGGAATATCGGTTTAAAAGGGAAAAAAAACTAAAGAATTATCAGTCAACTAGCACCTGTAGTTCCGGTTTGCTCTATATTCAACCACAACAAACTAGCCAACATTCTTTTTCGGTGGATGGAAATCGGATACTAAATGACATCCACRCGASTATGCACAAGATTTTTGAAGCAACCGTCTTCCACACGCAAGGACCAAATTATTACAGAGTACTCATCAAATGCAACGATGTTTAAAATCTCAAGGAGATGACAATAGGCCAGTTTCAACAACAAAACAATCCACTGAACAAAATAAAATTGAGATATTCCTTTGATTACTCGCTGCCCCTTGGTGAACCATCCTCCACAGGACTCCCACTATCTCTAGGAACGGGGGTAGGGCTACGGCTACGACCATTTTCCTTGATAGGACTCCTATCTCTGCGGCCAGCYTCCTTCCCAGTACTCTCCCTGGGGCTCCGGCTATACTCTGATCCATTTGCTGGCCGACCATCCCTTGGTGATGGTGTGTCCCTCTCTCTTGGGCTTCTGTCCTCAGGTGTTCCGCTGTGTCTCCTCCCTTTGGATGGTAGTGGCGAAGACCTGAGACGCTTAGGGCTCCTGGACCTTCTCTCCTCCTCAATACTGCGCTCCCTTCTTGGTGGAGACCTTGATCGACTGCAGAACATGCATAGAATAAGATGCCAACTCGTCTAGAAATGTGGAAATGAAAAGTAACAAAAGTGGCACCTCCACAAGTTCACATTGGCAGATAGGCTGCCATATGAAATTGTAATAAAAGGATCAAAGCATGCACAACCACACGAAACACAATATTCCGAAGGAGAAAAGATTGCTAGAAGAGGGGAAAGAATGGAGTGGGAATCTGCTTATCACCTGTAGCTGCGACTCCTGCTGAAACTACGGCTCCTACTTCTACCACGGCGAGGTGATGGTGAACGAGAATAGCTGCGCCCTCGTCTTCAAATAGAAACACTATCCAGTCAGTCAGTGTAAAACCAAAAACAGAAAATATTTAATTTCTATCTGAAACGAAGTGAAGAATATACTTTATCTTTTGTGGACTATTTTGACAGTTCCTTTCTATATGGCCTCGCTCCCCGCATCGATAGCACTTGTTCTTCCAGTCCCCAGCCTTACAATCACGAGCCCAGTGACCATCAATTCCACAATTGAAGCAGCGTCCAGTGCCTGGAGGAGGACCTCTTCCAGGATAATCACGGGATCCACCTGGACCACGTGGTACCTATGTTGCAGAAAAGAATACCTTTAGTCTTGAAATGATCATCAGAAATTGAATTGAAAAAAACGGAATTCACAAAGACTAGAAGGACCAAGAAATGGCATACCCTGCAGGTGTATATCAAATATACTACTGATTCTTCAAAGATTATACCATACAACTACAACTTAATATCACCAGAAACTTCAATGGAATTAAAGAACAGAAAGAGCACACAGAAGCTTTCCAAGAAAAAGTATACAGGCCTCCAGAATATGGCAAAAGATATTAGCAAAACTCAATACATATTCATACTGAGTATTGAATAAATCAAGAAAAAATATATCAAATGAATAGATATTGAATAAACTGATAACATCACTGCTGAAGCATTAACTTCTAAGGTGCTTACAGCAGAGTTGGCTCCAACAGTACAATGACCTACTACAACATATGCTCAAGAAGAATACCCACTCACAAAAAGAGTTTAGACTTGTGKAAGTGGACATGCAAGAAAATTTTCATGTTAACATTTGCAATGACTGACCATAGCAGCACAAAAGAGATGTTTCAGTAGCTCAAGCAACATGCATCGTGATCGCTAAGGAAAATAACTGATTCGAAAGCATAAACTACCAAGTCATTGTTATGAAGAGGAAAATAATTAAACCGTGGATGAAACTTACCCCTTTTGCAAATTCCACTATAATGCGACTTCCATCAACTTCTCGCCCATTCATGCTATATCTTGCATCATCAGCATCTCGAGGATCACTAAATTCCTATAATCAACAAGAATGATGAAACGGGGAAACAAAAGCCCCATTTTGCAAGAAAATATCAAGTTCACATAAGACAAGGAAAGACAACAAAGATTCCACTCCCTATACATTTTTTTGTTATCCTAACTAGCATTTGCTGCATTTGAACATAAAAAATAGGAAACCGAGAGAAAAGAGAGTGGAATGGCGTACCACAAATGCATAATCACGCTTCATGTCCACATCACGTACTCTGCGTAAATGGGTGCCAGAAACAGTAAGGCCATCAAGACATTAGAACGGAAGGGTTGATACCTCGCCCCTCAAAGATGAACTAAACACCAGTTTGAATGATGGTTGCCATTCCATCAAAAAAAATTGTAATAACATTATAGATAGAATCGCCAAAGTCCCCCTATACATTCTGCAAGACAAGCGATCAATTCCACCAAGGGCAACCTCTCACCACAGACCTCCAGGTTGGGCAAAAGCCCAGAAACCTTCAGAAACATCATTTCAAGTTAAAATGAAACGTGGGACAATTTCTCTCAAATAGATTTTGAATAACAATTGGAATTTCAATGCCAAATGTCAGAAGAAGGTTTTCAACTTTTCACACAAGGCCTTTAATTCCCCCCAACACGCCTGACACAGATAAACCTCAAACTCAGACCACTACCACGATGAGACGAAGACTAATTTGGAGGATAGAGTTGTTCCCACTCATACGAGGAGAACAGACACCATGGCTCTGTACATTTACTGTTTCTTCAGTTATAAAGAGTAGCATGATTACCTTCCATATCTGCTAAAGAGATCCTCCAGGTCACGCGACCGTGTCCTTGAAGACAGGCGACCAACATAGAGACGTGTTGTACCATGGCGATCATCATAACGAGGCATCTTCCCTGAAAATAATAATAGACTACTATATTTTAAGACCCTCATACTATATTAGACTACTATCCATAAGACACATGCTCGCGAGTACAAATTAAAAGTTCATTATTTTAACCAAAAAAAGGTGCTAATATTATGAACTCCTAATTATTTAACAAATTAATGGAAGAAAACTACAAAAGAAGTCTATGATAAAAATTAATTACATGAAAAAAATCTATATAGGCAAAAGTTAGATTACTGAGGTGCTTATACACTGGGTTCTGCTTGGTCGATAAAAGAAGACAACGCCACTAAAGCCAAATTAAATCAACCCAAATTCACTCTTCCGCATAGACTTTACACGGTCAGTGCTAATAGCTGCGCCGAACGGCCTAAAATCATAGAATAATCGACTAATATGCTGCTAACCTGTAACTAGAATGTAAAAAACATCAAAGAATTATATACTGCTGAGAAAAGCGAACAATCATAGCGGCACATCCACAGAAAATTTCATGTGCTTAGATACACAGAAGGAGCTGAAATGTAAATCTGGACGAAATCAATCAGAAAAAGATCTACTCATGCGGAAAATGCTCCAAAATTTATTACGAACAATAAGAGCTACGAGTGTTCTCGAAGATTTTGGCCGGTGAAGTGTCAAAGCGCGTACCTGAAGACAGCGGAAAAACAAAACAAGGAACCCTAATTTTAGATCTTTCTCACTCGTTCGGTCGGGGAAAGGAATAACTTACGCTGCTTTACTTGGTTTATAAGGTGTGGGCAACAGGGGTGTGTGGGCTTTACGGGCTTGATCTCTTGTCTCTATTGGGCTCAAATAAGAGTCCAAAAATTTCCTCTTCGMATTTCCCTTTTCTTTAGGGCAAATAGATTTAACTTTTTAAAAAGATCTTTCCTCGGGAATAAATAGATTAAGTTTGGAGTATTTATTTCTAATAATTACCCGTATAATAATACACTTAAAATTTTGGTTCATTTTTTTAATACAAAAATGAATGTAAATATAAATTTATAACTACGAATATATTCCTAACACTTGTCCGGAAGAAACGTGTCTTAAAGCAGCTTCATCCAATTGTTTTCAAAGTTTCCAAGATGCAAAATCCGAACTTTAAACCTAAATCACCCACTAAAATTAAATGATCTTTATACAAGCTGATAATTACTGGAACATCTTTAACCACAAGATGGGCGAAAGTTGCAATCGAATCATCACGTCCAGAGAGTAAAGAAAATCTTAAAATTCTCTCCCAAAAAAAAAAAAWTTATGAAAACTGAATTCGCATGGAGAACAGGAAAAGCCTCCCTTGAGGGAACATTTTCTGACCCGGATAGACAACCTCAACGTAGCTATAAGAAATGCAATTACATACAAGGAAACAATCATGGTCTGAACTGGTTTCATTCTCATCCCAGGGATCAGTTCTTCGGCTGTTTTAGGTCTCTTTCGCTCCATTGTCTCCCTTCAGTGGTCATCTAGATAAATATGCATCTCTCAGTTACTTGCCTCTATTCAGCGTGTCAAAGAAATGCTCCATGTGAAAATAGGGACTTGGTTGCACGTCAATTTAACCCCGTCATGAAGATAGAAACCAGCTTTAACTTACAAGGTACAGAAGGAACCCAGTTGAGGATGGAAATCTTCATCTTGATGACGATAAATTTCCTATCCTTCTACTAAGGATGCACAATAATACTTCAACCATGCAGAAGCAGATTTCAGAACCCGAAGCTCACCAATAAGAAGATCATGTGCCATTTGCCTTCTTGAAGCACATTTCTTGGTCGTTCTATGAGAGGTCGATAGCTGTCCCAGAGACTAATAAAAAAGTGCATGCCAGAAAAAGAATGCGAATTAATTGAAATGGCAAAGACCTCAAAATGAAGGTTAAATATTTTTGCACATACTTCAATGATGTCATAAAAGTTTTAAAGCACAATAAAATTGATGACAAAAAAATAAATAAACAAATAAAGAAAAGTAAATGTAGAATAGTTTGCAATACGCAAAGCTGGCTAGGAGAAATAAAAACAGTAATGAGATTCCGATGAGATCATTGATAACAATGAACGTCTGCAGAAAATAATCAAGTCAATGAGCTTGATTTTGACCATATAAAAAAATACTAGAAAGAAGGAATGATGACGCAGCGTTTCAAGTATTACTCCATCCCATGCATAAAGAAACATTTATAATGAAATGACCAAATCGATTCTGAAGATAATGTTCAAACCGTCAAACGTCAACATCTCCCTTAAGGCCGGTGACCAATAATTAAGGAGACAACCATTCAATAGTTAACACTATTCTACCAGCATCACTTCACAAACCATTCTTCTATTCTTCGCCTCTCCCTTGAAAACCTTTAAACGAATCAATCGAGAAGCATATTTGCTCTAGTCTCTAGGTATTATCAGGATATAAATTTCTTCATTTAGACAAGGACTTCTGGTTGATGTCCGTTTATTCATTCTTAAAATCATTGAATAATACAAAGAGAGATGGTAAGCTGAGAAAGAGCTAAAGATCAATCATCATATTTGCTCTTCTTCTCCTTTCAGTTAAGAAAGGGAGAGAAAGAGTGAGTTATTATCACCTCAATAGATGCATCGTATTCTTTGACTAGTTGAGTTATCTTGGAAAGCATTAACTCATGTGCTTCAATCTCTCTGCTCTTGCTCTTCAAAGGATATCGAGCCAGCCTACCATCATTACGCTCAGCCTCCATCACCAGATCATTTAACTCTATGACAAAGATTTATATTCCAAAGAAATGAAATGTAAGAACAAAGCAACGTGTGCAAAACCCTAATGACAATTTAAGTAGTAAACTAGGAAAAAGAGAAAGGAAAGCTAGTCTATACCTTCAGGAGATTTTGAACAGAGAACGCGAGCAAAAGCACGAAATGATTGAGGGATTCCCCTCCCTTTAACATTTGCAAACTTCACTTCTCTGCAGGACAACCCGGAGTAGATGGGAACAAGTACTTAAATGCTTGTATTGGAAATGCAAAGCTTCTTTCAAAGTACATCTTTCAGCTAGATGTTTTTCATACAAGGTAATATGAGAAACCAAATATATAAGAAATAAAAGGGCATAAACTATTTAGAAAAGCCATTTAAATGTAGTCTCAAATCTGTGCTAAAAAGACCAGAAGAGAAATTTACATTTTTCTATGGGAAGGAAAATATGGAAGGATTCCTGATGTCTAAGTGAAATAAGCTTTCTTGATATCGTAATGATCTCCCTCAGTTTGCCAAACATTYAGATATCAAAATAAGAGTAAGCTTTAGCAGGAATATCTGGAGAAACAATGAGTGTGAAATGACTTCATTTAGTTTACCACTTTATCTAACTTTACTGCTCTCGCTTTTTTTCTCATTCAGTTACTGACTTAATTTCATCTTGTTAAATTAACACTTCATTAAAAGGTTAAGCTAGCTAAGAGAGAGGAATACAATTCACTCTAAAATACCCCCTAGTGTGAACCATGCCTTTTGCTAATTGTACCCAAAACATGCACACATCATACCTTTTTGGAAAAAAAATAAAACATATCCTAATGAGTTGTCACAGGACAAGACTATGAAACCTCCTGTTCTAAATTCCCATGCAAATTACCAGCTTGTGTAAAAGTAGTCTGCAGTATAATTTACATATTAAAATATGCTTCCTTGAGCATCAATAACRTTCAATAGTAAATAGTATCATGTTCACCGGGACCACCTATGTTCAGAAGTTTGACCCAACGCAGCAAGGCCCCAATTTATATTGATGGCTGGTCCTTTTCGTGCCGCCCCAGTCAAAATTTCATGTGCAGGAACTGCATACTATCCTTTGTAAACTTAAAGAGTTCCAGAAATCACCTTATGTTGACTTATATCCTTTATGTGAGCCTCAATTTATGACCCTCTCGCTGTGTCCAGAAATATTTACAACAGAATAAGCCATTATTAAGACTGCATGGTTGCCTTAATTTCATCCTGATACATTCTACAAGTCTTTCAATTAACTTTGATCATTTAACCAATCCTCTTTAAAAATATACTCACTCGCTGTTTCTATGCATAGAGAAACTAGAAAATCTAGTAAATCTAGTTTGGGCTAATTTAAGCGCGGCATGATTCATGAATCAATACCAACTTGATCGTGAAGAAATTCTTGGGAGGTCCAGAAACTTTGACATCTTTAATGACTGGTGTATGATATCTGTGCAGAAGTTCCAGCTTCATTTTACGAAGATTATCATGATGAGGAATGTTGAGTTCAACTTGGACCTGAGACATACTGATGTCAATCATATTTAACCCAACCAAACATGGTTAAAAGCAATAGCTAACAAATGATAGAAGATCATGAGGGGGGGGAGGGGGGAAGCAAGATAGATCTACTATTAGATAAAGGCAATTAAGGTCTATGATACATATGTTTTAGAGGCTTACCTGCAGTAKCATATCAGCATCATCAACATGCTGAATACCATCAAAAGGTTGTTCCACAAATAGGGGAGGGGAGCGACAATAACAGCAGGAGACATATATTTTACCAAGAGAAATTCAATGGTCCATGTGAATACAGTTGAGCCAGTGATAAATAGCCAATTTCCAGTGAACTTTTTGTTACTGATTTCTTACTTTATTTTTCTGTCTATTTGTAGTCATGCCTTGGAAGATACATCTCATACTCACGTGGAACATGTTATCTAACGATATGGCACACTCCTCAGAAAGCACAACCGTACAAGTATTTTATCTACATGCTCCAAACTGATACCAAAATAATGAGATAGCTAACTGATTCTTAAGCAGGCAGCAATAATACTAAAACTGAATACAGAACCCTTGCACTCCATTCGAAACCTTCTTTTAGTACTTGCACAAATCAGATATCATCGTCACAAAGAAGATCTATGCAAAATATAAGTCTTTTACTTGCACTCCGAATTATCATGGTCCTGGTCATGTATAGGAATTTCAAATTTCAAATCTGAATATGCAATTAGGATTGACCAATGCAAGTTGCAGGTTCCTGCATTGAAGATTACATGTTTCTTATTCTTTTTTCCCCCTCCCTTTTCTTTTTTCCTTCTCCCTTTTCCATTTCCAGCCATTCCTTACTTGGAGCAAAGTTATTAATCCTGCATTGATGATTACATGTTTCTTATTCTTTTTTCCCCCTCCCTTTTCTTTTTCCTTCTCCCTTTTCCATCTCCAGCCATTCCTTACTTGGAGTGAAGGTTATCAAACCTGATGTTCTCTCTCCCTACTGCCTTGAACRSTACGAAGCTCAACATTGCCCTTAAAAATTTCAACGTGCATCACCATGGCTGAAGGAGGGCAAATAGGGTGGGGGGGGGGGAGTTGAATTGAAAAGAAGAGAGACTAATATCATCACTGATTAGACATATTGCAAGCTGCCGATAAAAGAAACAATGTTAATAAAATGCCTGAATAGTAATACATGCAGGTACTCTCTTAAAAACATACCATAATGTGAACTCTGGATCTGAAAGACACCAACCTGGTCATAAGTGTTGCAAGGTTGTGTGAACCCAAAGTCCAAAAGGAGCATACCATTAGAAAATTTTCCGTATCTTATCTGAACCTGCAAAAGAAGCTAAGCCATCATAACTGAACTTGTAAATATCAAGAGCAAATATAATTGTACAAGAATTTGTAAGAGAACTACCTTTACGGAAATATGCTTCGAGTGCATTGAATCTATGTGTACAACCACTATTTAACTAATATACTTATGTATTTACTTTCAGATGWAGCAGAGCAATCAGTTAGTCAGGGAATACTGGAAGGAAAACAGACAGTTTTCTGAATTTGATATCAAAATTGATGATCTAAGAGAACGAATACCGAATAAAAAACGATAGAGATCATGTTGTCATGAAGAATAAAGATCAAAGCTAGGTTATTGTCACCATCTTGTTTCAAAGAATGATAACTATAACAGAAAAGTCGTGATTACTACTAGTACAACAAAGTACCAATACATACAAATATGCGCCTATGTGTATGCAATATATGTATATATAGACGATATATAGATAATAGAGTCATTGTCTGAAATTCTTTTATTTAAGTAGCATCTGACCTGATCGCCAGGAGCGTAATCACGATCAGCAATAACCTGCACAAAATAACTGAAGAGTTGGTAGTCAAGCCAAAATAAGCATAAAACAAGAACTTTAGATTGCACCAACAACAAGCCACATGCAAGCTCTTAGTGGCAGAAAAGGGAACATGCTAGCAAGATGATGTTTGAACGAATCAGTATATCAGAAACAGGTAACCTCTCTGGCATACACCACAATTAGATCAAGTCTCCACATGGACCTATGTATCATCCTAGAACTGGCAAAATGGATTGGTGGACCTATTCACAGGGATGGAATAACTTTATGCTTGCAGCATTTAAAATATCCAAGACCTTAAATTTGTTACGCAAAATTTGGCCCACATCATTTTGAACTCTAATACAGCTAAATTAGGCGATATTATCAGTTCAAAAGAGGGTCTTAAACAAAAACCTGGAAAATCATAACTTGAAGCAATATGAAGGAAGGACATAAGAGCGGACTCTTAAAAAAGATTTGACCACTTCCTGTTGCACTAATGACAAATATGCAGGAAAAATGGCAGGATAAGGAAAACAAAGTAACTTAACAGCAGACATGTTTATATACAAGAAATATCATACTAATCCCAATCATTAGCAGAGCTGAATGTACGTAGGTCCACAGGGAGCAGAAAATGTAATCTGGGTTAAAGAGAAATTCAGCCTTAATTTGCTGAAATTTGTAGCAGACTAATGCCACATGATTCCTTTCACTGCAAATTAATCCGTACATACTACTGAAACTGCGACACTACTATAAATTCTACACCATATAACTTATATAATTAATACCGTTTCAAGTTTGYAGATAATTCTAGCGACAAGGCCAACTAAATTCCTGAAAATGCATTGTCAAAAGAATATATTGCTTGAAATCAGCTAGTAACAAAATTCATGCTCTTTCGCCAGCACCTAGATCAAATAAGACAAGGTGGTTTTGACTGGTTAAACTACTGGTAATTTGATGCAAGAGTAACAGATGAAACGGTGAATCAGTCCTCTGTTTCAAATTTTCCATGTTATCAAGGGAGGGTGTCAGCAGCAGGGTAAAGAGGACCTCTGAGAACTGTTTGCCTTCATCGCTCAAAACATAGGACTCTGATCTACCATCATGGTTTAGAAAATCTGCAAAAGGAATCTATAAAAGAAATCACTAGAAGATACTACGTTAAAATGTCTCAAGAATAACAGATTATCCTGCATAAAAATATGAAAGAAGCAAAATACAGAAATATCTTCTAATGGCAGTACCATTGAGACACCCCTTGAGCTTTTCCATGCTCGAGAAGTTACTGGAATGTCAATAAGAAACTCATAACTGGCAATGCCCAAATATTGAAGTCCATAAAATGACGGAAAATGGTAACATAAATTCTCACAGAACTTAGCGATTCATTCAGTCCTCAAATAATGAGGTGGCGACTACCCAAGGACATCGACTATGTCAGGAAACAGAATGACTCAACAAAATATGTATGAATTAAATGGAATATCTGCAGAATCATTTATTTCCCTTTAACCACAAGAAAACTTCCCAAAAGTTAATTCATTTGAAAAGTTAATCCAAGTCACATGACTATTTAAAATTTTGTTTCTATGAATAAATGCATTTAACCAAGGAACAAGAAATTTGTTATTCTTTGCTTCTCAGGAGATAGTTGTGTATAATAACCAAAAGTAACAAAAGAAACATGAAATAAAGTCTGTGCTATACATGAAACTTTAACCTGTAGAAAAGTATTTCCATTCTTACAGGTAAAAACAGGCAATCAAACTACAAAATCCTACCTAAAGCATGAGCATGTCTAAAGTCTTTCACGGTAACATCTTGAAAATGTTCAGGAAAGTGGTTCAAGACCTGAAATCAATGATAAAGAGAAAGAATAAGTCTTTCTGCACAGGTCAAGAACTAGATTTCTTGAAATATTAGACCCAAAAGAATGTTTTCTGCACAGGAAAGTGGTCATATTTTCACCACAAGTCTAAACTATGAAAGAAAGGAATGTTCAACATGAAGTCACTTTATTGATACTGAAGCAAATTAAATTAAAGTAGATATCTTTTGATTCGAACAGAAAACCTGTAAGATAAAAATACAGAAGACAACAGCCAGGAAGGCCCATAACAGTTTCTATCAGCTAAAGGACTCGATCTAAACTATCAGAACATATATAATTCAAATTAACTGATGCAATGCCAATTCAGTTGCAAAAAATTTCACCAAACAAAAGCCTGAGGACACACTTATGAAGTAACGACAGTAAACAAAAAGTAACATACTAACCGGCTTTATTGCCAAAAATTCCTTTTCAACGAGGTTCCTTTGTTTGATAGTCTCCTCATATATATAACTCTGCTGAATCATCTCCAATTCATCATCGCTCCAGAACATCTGCAATAGCTTAGACAGGCATAAGTTAGTCATTGTGGAAAACACATTGGACCCTCAAATATAAATTTCGAACTTATCAGAAATAGGTAGAGACACCTAATTGCACAGCACATGAAATATAAAGGGCCTGGTTAGAGAGAGGAGAAGAAACAACTCTAATATTTCCATGTTGAATATCCATAACAATTGGGTTCTTGGGTTTCATGYTTATAAAGTTGAAATCACGAAACAGAAACAGGGAAAAGCAACAATAAAGCTTATTGTAACCAGTATCAAAACATCATGCTTGTCCTAAGAGTCGAAGGCACATTGAGTGTCAAGATTCAGCAAGAGGAAACGGGATGGAACTGGTAAGCTAAAGTACTTATAAGAGCAGATCGCTTTAAGAGAAACCGTGAAGTGAATAAATTTATGATGTGCAAGATAAGAAAGAGGGAAATATACTCATAATGCAAGTTAATTCTTTCCATAACAATTTACTCTTTTATACACGAGTTTGAAACCAGATAGTATAAGAATCCTGCAYCAACTTATASCCCTACTAACAAAATGGAAGGCAGAAAGATTAAGATATCATATCATATTCCTTCTCTTTTTAATGAACCAAAAGCACTGATGATATTTCCTTCATGAAACAAACAAGCTATGCWGTGCAAGAGAGAAGTTTACAGTGTTATGGATTTCGGAAGGCCGTGGAAGTGTATGAATATAAGGGGCCCAATCAGATTTCTGCAGAAGAGAAGAGAACAAAGACAAGCAATCAACAGCTGAAACTATTCAGGAATCTTGCAGAACATTGGACAGAGAAAA
This sequence comes from Rhazya stricta, assembly GCA_001752375.1. Taxonomy (NCBI): domain Eukaryota; kingdom Viridiplantae; phylum Streptophyta; class Magnoliopsida; order Gentianales; family Apocynaceae; genus Rhazya; species Rhazya stricta. Next base: position 1,102,241 of record MEJB01000005.1, read on the forward strand.
CCAAGATTTTATTGCACCCAAAATGCCAGCCTTTCCAGAAGGACTCAGCTATTTATTAAGGTGAAAACCAGGAAAGCTGATGAACCTGACCCAGTTTCTGCTCATGTAGCAGAAGCACGGCAACCTTTCCAACATTGCTAACTTCATGCCCTAGCAAAGAATAAATCTCTGAAGGAAGATTATCTGGTGCCAATTGCTGAAAAGTAAATGAAGAAACTTAGAGCAGTGGAATTTAATTTCTAACTGAAGATACGGAAAAAGAAGCAAAAGAGGAAGAGTTCAATTTTGGCATAACAAAGTAATGTGGTGCTTCACAAAAATTAAATGACAGACAAAATGCGTTCCTTTAAATGTTAAGAATAGGCTTTCACATTTTAACTGCGACCAACGTTGGGAGACCTGTCTTTCAAGATATCTCGATAAACACTTTCATATTTTCTTTGCTTTTTTCTACATCACATACCACTCTATAAGGAACCCTTAGCAAGCAATCCCCAGCTTGCACTGATCTTGAAGCATATAGTGCCCTGCACTCAGAAGGTACAAATCTAGTCAGAATGTCTGAAGAACAGTTTAGTGAAGAGGAATCAGATTCCACTATAGTGTTTGAAAGACTACCAAAACCCAGATACAAGATTATTAATATCAAATGCTTGCAATAAACTCCTTAACGCAAATTCAAACAAGTAACAGCAGCAAAAAAGTAATGGCATGATCAACGTAATAGCAAGTCATGTCACAGGTATAATTTTACTCTTAATTGACCAAGGATTTGGAAAAAGAAAAATCTTGAACATGATATATACCTTCCATAAGCAGATTTTCCAATTCTAAGCACAGATGATATTTCTGTGCCAGCTTTTTGCTCCAACCACGGCAAAAAGTCACGACAGTCCTCTTCAATGCAGCTTAATACCTAATGAATTCATTGTCGCATGCTCATGAATATGTGCGCGTATAGTGTATATTCAGCACCGTAATTCATTTTATTCTTCCATAAGGCTGGATAATGCCCAAAAGAAAATTATATATATGCAATTGACATTCACACCTTAGCTGAAGAAGCAGTCGACGAAGAAGAGAAATTGGTATGGCASCGGAGACGACGGAGTGCCCACCAGGTGTTCGTGAGTTTTGCGGATACTGCTGCGACTACCATTTACGCTTTGTGGCAATACTTGGGCCCTGTGAGTTGATTATTCAAGCATGAAGGGAATGTTTTCACTGCTGCTGTTGCTGCATTTGCTGCGTACTCTCTGTCGGAGAATCGCCAAAACAAGTTGACGTGCCGGAATGTTCCGAGCCTGGGCTCAGGTTTAGAGGGAGAGGGACCTCGGCTCAATAAGAAAAGAATTACCAAAAAGCGTCCTCAAACGTTTGATAAAATATTATTATCATCCTCAAACTTTTATTTGATTTAATTTAGTTTGTATAAACGAACGTTAAATTTTTAGTATAATTATGTTCTTATTATACTTATCTTCCAATTTTTCAAGAGATATTTGTAAAGGTGAGTTTACCGTTTAAAAGTACGATAAAATTAGTCTATATTTTCAATTCGAGACTCCAACAAATGTTTATAGATGAAAATAGATGAAAAAAAGTTTGAAAATAAAATTAGCATTCTATAAGAAGTTTGAGGATAAAGTATAATTCTCCTTACTAAAATAAGTATATTAGACAAATTATAAACAAAAAATTAGTTTTATTTGAATTAAAATTCTATAAAAATCTAAACTAAATTAATTACATYATTTTAAAAGATTAAAATTTAAATAATATTCGACAAGATGCAATTAATAGACTGTYATCGATCTCGCAAAACATGTAGGACTAATTTGTAAGTCTCACATATGATAAAATAATACAAAAACATCTTTTAAAAAAATAATAAAATTACACTTAAGTAATACTTTTCTTAGTTATTGATTTAAATGACCTTGTAGTGTATATTGACACATCAACCTACAAAACTTTTAAATTACATTGAATAATCAAATGATTAATAATTTTCTCATGACTCGAAAGTATTTTGAAAATCTTTAGATTTTTTGGTTCTTTGCATTGGAAGACATTAGGGCATTTTCTTTATGTCTATTATATGATTCTTCCTTCTCCGTTTCAAGAGTTAATAATAGTTTATTTCTTCGATGCAAGCAAACTCTTAAACCATCATTCAAACTTGAAAACAATGTAATAATATTATCATATAACGATTATTTTCTCAATGAAGTATCATCTATATCTTTAACTTGCTCAAAATTAATTACCATTTTCATTCTCATTTTTTTATCTTTGAATATTATTGTGGATAGCTGAAAGGGTAAAATATATTATTTGACCTTCAMAATTGTCAAAACTTTTATTTTTAACCCTCAAATTTAAAATGTTAAATCGGTAACCTCAACATTTGAAAAAATATCAATACTTGACCTTTCATTAAAAATATCCTGTTAAGCCTTAACAAAATGATGATATGTGACCAACACATGACTTTTAGTGGGGATATTTTTATCCCTTAACATCATCACTTACTTTTAGATGTCGTTTCCCAGCAAATGCTTTTTCGAAACTAAACGAGCATATGATTAGTCAAAAAAAGAATGAAACCTATCCAAAAAAACAAATGTCCATCCAAATCTGATTTCTTCCAGAATCATCCATTATTTTGAGTGGCATTCAATATCTGGTGTAATTTTGAGCACATTTATGTCAAAATCGAGAACTCAAACAACATAGCTCCAATAAAGATCAAGGAACAACCATAGTTAGGGGTGTGTGCAATTCTCTTGGTGCTACAATTGTGCCTCGACTTTGCAAATGAAGGAGCGACCACGGAGGGAGCAATGAATACGGAAGAAGAGAGGATAGGGCTAGCAAGAGTGCGACGACGTGTGTCCACCATGGCAGCAGTGAGCGAGAGCTGTAATCAGAGTACTAACAAAGAGAAGAGACAAAAGCAAATTGAAGAACCTAGCGAACTATCAAGATTTATAAGGATGTATATCTATTTGTAACCATTGAAAATGGAATTTTAGACCATTAGTTGAGGTGAATGAGTGTCATATAAAGGGAACATATCCAGGGCAGCTATTGATAGCCATTACAATTGGTCCTAATAATGGGTGGTGGCCAAATTGCATATGCGATGTTTGTTGAGGAAGCAAGGGAATAATGATAGTGGTTCTTTGAGTTGTTGCAGACTAATTTGGAAATCCCAAATGAAGGATATGCATGGATATTGATGTAGGTGAAAACCCATTATTTTTATATGTAGTTATTGACTTATTATCATCATTCTTTAATTGTGTAGAGCACTTATGTATGCCATTTATCCTAGATATTGCTTAAATCCAAGAAAATATTTGTATGAATGTAAAAATGTTCTATTGTAGATTCCATGAGCTTTTATTGTTTAAAAAGACCTTATTTTGTAGGATCTTAAATTGTAACTAAATTAGCATGTTACTTAAGGATTATGAAGGAAAGTCAACCCCAAGTAGCGAAGTCAACGATGATGTTGCAACATCGTCCACCACATTTTGAATGGTGTAGTAGTATCTGTAATGTTAGCAGCTCTATAGAGGAGCAGAACTGGTGGAAAAAAAAAAAGAAAGCAAGAGCAAGAGCCAATGGGGTGCTGCCATATGAAATCCACATCTTAAAAGCTAAAGCAAAAATGCAAAAAGTGGGATACAAGTGGATAAATGGGTCTTGGAAGGACCAATAAGATGTTGTTATGTAGATTCCACTAGAAAAAGAAAAAAGCACATATTAGAATTTTGTCCAATAAAATTTTGACAACTGTTTGCCCACTTGACTTGGAAGCCTTTAGAAAAAAAAGACATCTGAGGATATAATGAGGCAGAGAACATTTTCAGAAAATAGAAAGGGGAGCAACAAGAGAGGACCACAGAGGAGAAAAATTGCAGAGAAGAAAAGGGTGAACAAAATAGAGCAAAAAGGAAGAGAGGCCATGGGTTAAGAGGAAGAAGAAGAAGAACCAAAAGCTTTTTATCAAAGGGCCAACATCTACTTTAGGCTTTGTTTCTTTAACCCTTTACATTTATCATTTATACAGATGTTGAACACTAAATGCTATATCATTGTTTGTATTTAAGAGCATGCACTGAATTTTGTGTAGTTAGGGTTCTTCATAAACCTAGGTACTTAATAGTTAATTGAATGTTGCAAAGTTACTCAATTTCATGTTTCATTCAAGGATGTTATTGTTATACATTTGATGTTTTCTGATAATTAATGTGAATGTGTAAGTTACTTAATGATTGGAACGTACAAGAGCAATGGATGTGAGTTTTGGATTTTTCCATTTATTAACCCTATAAGAATATAAGTTTAGCTTATAGGCCATAGAGATTTAAGCTTCTTTAGGTTTCTGGAAATTAGGTAATAAATTTCGAAAGGAAAAACAATCTAATGAAATAGAAGTAAGGATTAACAAATCGGAATGGTGAGATCATATTTTGTCTTGGCTTGCATGTGAATGTCACTTTACTATAGAGGTACTTCTCCAGCAGGAATGCTGTAACATTGCCGAATTCACGTAAGCTTCATAGGGTTCCCTACACTAGGTAAAAAATCCCGGAAGGGTAAACATCATAGTGTATTAGAAACTTCAACTAACAAATTGGAAGGGTGAGGTTGCATGATGTCTCGATTTACATGTTAGCATGTATACTTTGTTGTAGCGGTAACGTTGTAGCAGAAATGTTGTATTGGTGTTGTCTTATTTCATAATCTATAGTATTTAGGGGGTTCACTGACCTCAACTTCATTTATTACTCTTAAACATCTTCTGTGAAGTTGTTGTTGTGGTTTGTTATTAGTACCCTTTCACCTTAGATTTATTTTCTTTATTTAGTGACAATCAAATCAAACCAAAACTTGTTTTTATTAGAAATTTAAACCACCTTTCTTGAACCAACAATCCTTGTAAGATCGATACTCTATTCACTCTATATTACTTGTAAAGCATTTATACTTACACAAGTGAAGCTTAATTGCATAGGCGACTTAGTCTATCAGACATTTATATTAGATAGGCAAAATGTGAGATCTAATTTTGTTTATTGTAATGTTATTTTTCCTTTAATTGTTTATTTCTATTAACTCTTTTCAATCAAATGTCTTTAGGGGCTTGATGAATTTTTGGCAGAAGTGCTACCAAATTCTGATAATAAGTATTGTGTCAACACATGTATTGCAACTTCAAGAAGTTGCATAAATGGAAGGATTTAAAAGAAATATTTTTGAGAATAGCTAAGGCTAGTAATCCTTAACTTCATAAGGTTGCAATGAGGGAACTTGAGTAGTATGACAATAGGGCACATAAGTGGGTAGTCAATGGATCTCATCTTATGCACTAGTGTAGGGCTTTTTTCCTTATTAGACTAAAAGTGACATGATTTACAATAACTTATGTGAAGTATTTAACTTTTACATATTATCAACTCTAATCACATTGTTGAAAATAATTATAGTCAACTTGATGGAGAGGAATGGTTATATGAGGAATTGCATGTCTGAAGGCCYTTGAATATTGCTACCCTAAGATAAGAAAGATTGTTGAGAAAAATATAGCTGAGTCTAGGAAGTGGAAACCTTTTAGGAATATTGCTTATGGTTACCAAGTAGGTGGTCAAAAAAACCAATAATTTATTTTTGATTTGAGGAGGAACGCTTGTAGTTGCTTGGCATACATCTTTTAGCTACAATCTATGAAAAGGTTCGGGACCCTCATGACATGATAAATAAATGCTTAATTAACTGATGCCTTTAATAAATTATATACAGATATGTTGGTGCTTATAAATGGAGAGAGATAATGGCTAGTAGCTAATGGGATAAAACTTGACCCACCAATTGCACACAAGCAGGCTAACAAACCTAAGAAGGTAAGGGGAAGATAATTTGATGAGGGGTTATATAAATCTCAGAGTTTAAGAAAGATGTTTAAAGTTCATTGCAAGAAATTTAYCAAGGAAGGGCATAATAAAAGAATTTAAAAGTATTTTGTTGGGGGGGAAGGGGGGAATCAGCAAGGCCAAGACCAAAGAGAGAGTGACTAGCAGCAACCAATAGCCCCACAACATAAGAATCAAACCAAAACAAGAAGAAAAAAGGTGAGATCTAGAATGTCCAGTTTCTTAAATGTTTGGTAATTGTGTAGATCTAAAACAATATAAATTAATTTCTTGCAGTTACCTAGCAAGAGGAGAATGATAAATTCAAGCACGGAGKAAGAATCATCCACTATTTTTTAAGTTCAAAGATAAGCAAAGAAGGAACATGCCTCGTGTTCCAATGATAGAAGTGTATTACAGTTTCAGTACTTCAGAGCTTTAAAATCCACCTGAATTTGCTTTAGGATGGGAAAATTCTTCCTAATTCAAGAAGATGAGGAATTGAAATTTTGAAATTTGAAATTATTTTTTTAATTAAAATTTTTTGATTAAAATGTTATTTGGATTTATAATTAAGATTTAAAATAATTGGAAAAGAAAAWTGAAACAAGAAATTCAGTCGGTTAACATTTTAAATCTTAATCGACTTTGAAATTGTCATGGTCGATTAAGATCTGCTCTTAACCGGTTATGAATAATCAATGTAGAAATTTTGTTCTTTTCCTCCAAAAGTTAATTGTGAATTTTCATATAATTAAAAACACGAATTCTAATTTGTAAAACAGCAATAAATCCATCACCCTAAAATGCACACATATTATATATATATATTAAAAAATAAGAGTGTCCATTTTTCTTTCCCAAAATAGTCGATTAATCACCTCACATAGTCAATACCCTTCACCACATAATCGACTGTGTAGACTTCTGTTTTGCTTATTGTRAGAAGAATGCTCAATGTCATGGTAGTATATATTCGAGTGTGAATACCAAAATTCAATTACATCTCATTTCAAGAATTACTAAAGTGTATTAAAGACACAACAATAGTCCTAATGTTGGTAAGGGAAATTAGTCTAGTAAATTTGATTTCAAACCTTTTTAGAATGAAAAATATGAAGGTAAAGGTAAATTTGAAAAGTGAATGGCGAAGAAGAATCTTTACAGTTCACATTTATCTTTAATATAAGTTGTCAGAAAAATATAGATGAAAAGGAGTTTATTTGAATTAAAGAGTAAAATAAATGAGATTTTGGTTAAAAAATAATTTAGRTTTGAATTGTAGAAGCAAACCCAAATAGATTCTTAATATATTCAATCTAAACTGCTAAGGAACAATTCGAGAATCATGCTAGAAGTAAGGGACCATCCAATTTAAAAAAATTATATCTACGAATGGTATACGGTTAACCTACCATTAATAGTGTGCATTGCCACATCAGCGATCCCAATGAAACCCTAACTCTGAGATCCCTACCCTCAATAAAATATTAATAGTAAAGATCACTTTATTTTGATAATCGACGRGGATCCCTCTCAAACAACTAGTGAGCATAAAAATTCATCGTTTGAAGGCTGCAAATGTCACAAGGCAAATCTCTCCATTTGATTTAGCCTCGAAGCAAAGAAGGTTCTTTCTCTTTTTTGGTTCATATCTAATCCCCTTTCTCTTATTTTAGAGTTTCCAATTAATCTGTTATTTATCACCATTTTCCTTAGCTAGACATAGATTCTTTTGCTATTTTGGCTTTTAATTGTTCTCCTCATATGAACAATTTCTTGCATCCCGACATGAATTAAGGAGTCTATGAATCAGGGAGTCTATGTTTCATAGAAGATTTATCAGCTTTTTATTGTTAACTAGCTATCTCRAAACTTGTATTAACTTGAATTATTGATTTGTTGTTGGTGCAAATGAAACAGCTTTTAATTGAAAYTGTAGGGARGRGGAAAAATTGGTAAAGGATTGGGAAATGGAGGAGCAAAGCATCACCATAAGGTGCTTCGAGATAACATTCAGGGCATTACAAAGCCAGTTATTTGGCATCTGGCTCATAGAGGAGGCATCTGACTCGTACAGGAGGCATCAAGTGTATCATCAATCTAATCTATGAAGAAACAAGAGGCATGCTGAAGATCTTTCTCGAGAACGTTATCAAGGATGCTATTACTTACACGGAGCACGCTCACTAGAAGACGGTCACTACCATGGCTGTCCTTTCTGTGCTGAAAAAAAGATCGTACCCTCTATGGGTTCGACAGTTAGGGTTTATGAATGGCTGTTGATAGGAAAGGAATTTAGGGTTTTTAATTAGGAATGTTCTTTGTCTTTGATTGTAATTAGTTGGCTTCTTCTTGGGTCTCAAATATGGATACATCCATTTTCTGGATGAGTTTTCCTACTTCATATGGTTTAAGGAAGTTTAATGGATATAATATGTACTAGTTGGCAACTTTACTTTGAAGTGAAATCTACAATATTTTGTCACTTTGAGGTCTTTCAATTTCTTTGTGCCTTTTTACAAAAAAGCCAAAGACTGCTTGCTGCTTACCTATTCCACTCTTATCTTTCAACTTATTTAACAATGGAAATTGCAAATTAACAATGGTAATTGACAACTACCAATTAAATTCATACTCTTAAAGGTAAAAACTAGATTGTGATAGAGTAGTAATTTAATTAATTGCAAAATGGAAAACGCACATGTAAGGAAAAGGTAAATAAATAAAAGAGGAGAATTCAAAGYAAAGAATGGTACGTTGGACAATTGCTTGATAACTGTGTAGTATTGGGCAAGGGCCTTTTGACAAGTTAGTGTTCTTTCTTTATCTAATGATAGGCCCAAGCCCAGTGTAAATTTAATTTTCATTCGGAGTAGACTTTTCAATTCGAACGAGGGAACATCTGGATTCATTCTGATCAGAACAACCTAACTTATTTAATACTTTACTATCTAAGGGCACAATTAAAATYACATATGACTCAGCAACTAATTTCGAAGCTCAATATCCTAATCTTGAAAATTCCTAATTTTTAAATACTTGGTTAAGATTGTAATCACAAAACACGTGGTTCTATAATGATAATTAGTCATCGAAAATTCTAAGGGTTTACAATTAAAGACTTTAATCTCTTTTTTTTTCTCATTTACTTTCTCTCTTCTTATCTCCTCCCCCTCTCACGTACAGGGTGTTCATTCACTTTTTGGTTTTAAACTTCGATTTTAGTTGAATTTTTAGATTTATTTTCCATTAAAATCAAATAAAAATTCTCTAAAAATTGAAATTGATAAAACTTCGCTTCGATTTTGGTAATTTTAATTTAAACAAAAATAATAAAAAATCAAAAACAAAAATTTACATTAACATTGACATTATCATCTTCTTGGACTGGTATAACATTGGAAAGAGGGTATCCAAGCATATGCTCCTGTAGCTACAGTGTCACCAAACATCATATCCAACCATGTAACAAGTTCAGGTTCAAGTCCTTTTTAAAATTTTTCTAGCTCCAAGTACAACCTATAATATTTTCTTMCCAAGTAAACAATTGTTAATATCAAAAGAAAAGTTGCATTCGAATCATATGCATATGAACATATGCGGTTATTATGATAACTAACCTTYACTTTTTCATCCCACCATTCCAYCTATGCTTCAATTGTATGCTTCAAGGGCAGCCCAACTTAACCATGTCTCTTTACCTATTAAATCCTTCCAAATCTTTCTATCTTTTTTGAGTTGTCCCATTTACTTTTAAGTTGAACCTTGTCATAAATGAGTTCACCGTGTTTAGCAAAATTCTCAATAACATAATTCCAACCTTTTGTAGAGAAATGAATTCCGGGGCGCATACTGTTTTGAATTGCTTGAATACAAATGTCACAAAAAGTTTGTATTGTTCTTATTCCAAAAAGCCTTGACTGTCATTTTCTTTTTTACCTTGGCTTGCTTGTGTTCCATATTTCTCAATATCTATACATTATCATAAAATATCCAACATAATTATGAAATGCACAACACAATAAAATTAGTAAACAGCATAAATGTTTTCAATATAAAACTTATAATATGGTACCAGATTGCTAAAAATACTTACAAAAGATCTAATCTAAAACATGATTATCTAATTTAAAAACTTATAACGTGAAGCAACTTGCTAAAGCAATGAAAATTGTTTCGACCATTCAATGCATCATACATGTCGGTGATTGGTACACTGTATCCACTACTATCCACACGCTATTCATTATCTGTATTGAACATTCTTCATATAGTGCTAAGTAWAAAAATGTATCAAAAAAGTTCTTTGTGCAATCAGACATGAATTCATTAGTTAGCTTTACAAAGATGAGATGAACTCAAATAATTAATTGATCTAGTCATTTGAAATTAAGCTAAATTCAATTAAAATTAGGTAATAATCAAGTTTTTGGACAGACATAGTGATGTGGTTAGAGATAGAAGTTTCAAAGATCAGTTGAAAGGCCAAGAAATAAAAGAAAAAGGGATAGAAAATCCATAATTTGACCTTTTATACATCAATGTTTCCAGACATGCTTCCTAATATTTTAACCATATTTGTGCACATGAAATGCATTATTCAATTATCAATACTCAGAAATTCAACTAACAAACAAAAAGAAGGAACACCAAAATCTTAAACTTTCTAGAATAAAAATTATTTGTACTCTTGACAGAAAAATCCCAAGCACTATAAGAATGACTCCTAAATATGTTGTCATGTGCATAGGATATGTCATCTTTTAAGTTTCTTTATCAGAAAAAAGTAGAGGGAAGAAGAACGAAAGAGAGGCAATAAAAAAGGACAAGAAGYCCATCAATTGTTTCATGACTTGGAACTATTGCAAACAACTAGTGCAACCATCATATGCCACAACAATGCAGAATCACATATCCATTACCACAATATAGAGTGAAGTGACTCATTGCAACCAAACCTATATATAGATCAACCAAACAATTCCTTAAATCAACTAAACTATTGCAGTCAACTAGTGCAACTGCCATATGCCACAGTCCAGTGCAGAAGCCGATACRCATTATCAAAATATAAAGTGACGACAATCAATTTGTTCTCATATCATTCACCAATACTTTCTACTACATTTCTAGTCAAACATACAGTTGATAAACATCTTTAGAGATCTTTAATCGTCGAAGCCAATCATCTTCATATAGGAGGACGGATATGGACTTTAATGTCCGTAATAAAGAGGGAAGCAGAACAAAGATCACTTGATATGGAGCTGAAGAGATGACTAGGTTCTTTCTGGTCYAGATGGTTCACTTTCAAAGCAAAATGATTTGTTGACACCTAAAAAAGATGGGAACAATTGAACACTCATTTTGGCAGTTACATTCAAATTTAGGTGAAAAGCAGAGAAGAGAAAGGCTYATGAGGAAAAGAATGTAAAACCTGATATACTCAACGACAACAACAAAGAAAAGGGATGCGATGGCGATGGTGGTACGCTGATGGTGGTGAGCGGTGGTGGGAGAAGTCGTGAATGGACCAGGCAAGGGTGAGTAACGGTGACGAAGGGGAGAGGCAGAGACTAGAAAGGAAAACTAGTTAAATATGAGGTTTTTAAGGAATTAGGGGTAGGGCATGAAGTTACATCAGTCAATTAACATTTACCATATGCTTTCCCTAAAAGCAGCTATAGCTGCTTTACGAGAAAGCTTCACTTTGCAGCTTTCCGTGAAAGTAGCTAAAAGCACTTTCGGGGACAGCAACTAAGTGTTACCAAATGCTTATAAAGCTGCTTTTGGCTTCAAAAGTTGCTGTGGAGGAGGGGAAAAGTAGCTCCAAATGCACCCTAAGTAGTATTAGAAATATTCGCCACCTCGTCTCGCTGTCCCAATGCTTTATAAACACTTGATTTTGGAAAAGAGCAAGAAAAAGAAATAACTAGATTAAAATGATGGCAGATAAGAGGAGAAAGGCAATACAATATTTGGTAGCTCTACAATAGGGATTGGGTCTCCAAATACTGATGAAAATGAAAGCTCTTGCATGCGAACAACTGAGATTTTGCTCAGGCTARTGCTTGTGGCACTTCGTGTTGTGGCTCTGGCAGTAATGCTCAGGGATGACCRTGAGAATTTGGGGCCCTTAGGCGAAAGTCTATTTTGAGTCCCCGATTCTCTAATAAAAAATTAAAATATTACTGAAAAATATTTATAAATAATAATAACCAAATTTTCTACTAAGCAAAAACTTCCAAAGTAATAACAAAATAAAAGATGTTATGTTCATATCATATTTGGTCTTCTAACATTTTGATTTGAAAAATATACAATTAAGCTATTATAGTCAATATGTTCTAACATGCTATTTCCTATAGACAACATTACCAACCCATTCAACCTATCCCGAGACATTGTTGACTTAAGGTAAGATTTTATTAACTTCAAGTTTGAGAAACTCCTCTCTGGAGATGTAACCGTAACTGGTATGTTCAACAATATCCTATAAGCAATCCACACATTTGGAAAACAACAATCAATATTCTTTAAATAATCTAAGACTTCAACTGTCTTTTTTATATTAATTGGCAAATATCTCACAACTTTGAGTTCTGAAAATAGCTCTTGTTCATCAATATCATAAATCATATCATGTTTCAAAAATCATTCGACATTTTCCCATGAGTTCTTCAAACAATCATCAACTACAAATTGTAACTTTTATYAATTAAATATAAATTCAAAGTATTTTCATATTTTTTTAATTGTTCAAATCAACATTTAAGTGAAGAAAGAGCTTGCTCAATTATATATATAAAAAAATCAACTCTATAGGATTCTTCAGCAAAATGCATTATCTCATCACTCACGTTTTCATCAAATTGTTTTTCTCTACAAATAATTCATTTTCATGAAATGTAGGTTCAGTCTCCATCTGAATAGCAATTTCTTTAGCAACAATAATATCAGTTTGAAATCTAGTTTCCCTATAGTTTTCAATAAAGATATGATAGCTTTTAAATTACTAATTGCAGCACTAATGACCATATCTTCACTTTACAACAGTTTACTTACGCGATTAATAGCAGACAATAAATTGTGCCAAATAACCATGCTAAATAAAAACTCGAAATTCATCAAGTCAGATAACAAACACCTTAGCATATCTAAATGTTTTAGGGTCATCACATGTTTCCATCAAGTTAGATAATCCATGCTTTATTGTGGAGCTTGGAATCTTATTGCTTTAATACTAAGCACTCGACTTTCCCAACGTGTGTGTGATAGTGGTTTAAGTGTTAGGCCTTCCATTTTATCTTGCAAAATTTTAATCATTTTGTAGAAGACGAAAATAAAAAATATAAGCATTGTACAACTCCAAAAAGTGATCTAGCATTCGTACAAGAATTTGCCATATCACATAATGTAAGGTTTAAACTATGACAAACATATGAAGTATAAAAAGCTCTCGGATTTATTTCAAGTACTCTTTTCTGTACTCATTTATGTTTTCCTTTCATATTAGAACCATTKTCATAACCTTAGCCRCTTAAGTCTCCTATGCCAAGATCAAGTATTTGTAGAGCATTTATTAACTTGCCAAAAAAATCTACCCCTGATGTATCCTCCACTTTAAGGAATCCTAAAAGGTACTCTTCAACTTTAGTGGATTCACRGAGCCATCTACACATCTTACTATAAGTAAAATTTTTTCTTTATGACTTATATTAGGTGTACAATCAAGTATAATAGAAAAGTATTTGACTTCTCTTATTTTCTTAATGATTACATTCTTTATTTCACATGTCAACATYAGTATGAATTTATTTTGAATTTTATGACTAAGATAATGATTGTGAATTTCCTTCTTCTTAATTCGACAAACCTGCACTTTTATTATTGGGTCAAACACACCAACCATTTTTCATTAATCCTAAATAATTTTCATTATTTATATATAAATTGTTTCAGTAGCTCCATGAAATGCCAAATTATTTTTACCAAGAAGGCAAACAATAGAAACTATCTACACAAAAAGTTTGTCTTCGATGTTCCTTATCTTTGTTGATTTGATTTTGAATATCCTTATCAATTGTTAGATTATTTTATAATCTTTTTCTAATTCAATCCATCTTATCACATTATTCATGTGAATGGTACTTGTTTAGGGGTTTTTAAGCATAAAAATAATATTTTTCAGTCATTTATTGTATCGTTACCTAAATGAATGTTAGGCCCATCTTGTTAATGCTTAAAGAGCTTGCAACAAAAAATAAAATACTTTATCCAATGAAATCGAGTAAATCAATAATTTTCTATCCATCTTCTCACCATTTGATAAATGTCGAATGTAATGTGCAATAGAGAAATGTAACAATATGTATTAGTATCTTCTTGTTGCTGATTTTTATTTTCATCATCTGTCTGTGAACTAAATCTTCATTTTCTTCATTCATAATATTTTCATTTTGAATATTCTCATTTTCAAATTCTTTATTGACTAAATCGYTAACTGTGGCATTACTAGTATTGCGAGCAAGAAGTTTTTCCYTCGCCCCCATTTTAGATTTGATGAGCTCTTCATTTGTTTTTTCTGTTTCTTCATTTTTTTCACAACCAGACAAATATTTTCTAGTAAATATAATAACTGAATTAGATTATACACATACACGACTAGATTTTAAAACAAGATTATTGGCCTAATGAGGAACAATAGAACTTGAGTGTAATATGACTTTCAATTTCTTCACTTTTTGCATCCAAAAGTTCTCTAGGCCATAAACATTTTTTAGCAATTTCTTTCACCTAAAAATCAAAAAGAAATGAAGAAATCACGAAGTGCCCATACTTTCATATCAATTTCCTCAACTCCATTAGTTTTTTGCCTCTACATCAGTAGCTCATTACTTGGGATATAAAAATAAAAGAAAAAGTTCCATACCATTGCAACATTTTTTTCCCAATTTTGGCTATTTTTTCTTATGTCCGAGACTCCGATAACAAATGTACAATTTCTTACAAGAATGAAAATCATRAGTTCATCAGTGAAATTTGAATATGGTGGGAAAAGAACATTACAAAACTTAATTTTCCAAGACTAACTAAAGAAACCCTTTCACCAAATGCAAATATGAAAGATTAAGGAATATTAATATATGATGATAAAACTCATATCTTGAGAGCAATAAAGAAATTGTCAACAAACATTGCAAAAAATAAGAAAAAATTGATCATACCTATATTGCAATGGAGTCTAGAAATCGCACACCACGAGTCTTCTTCTAAACAAAGATCAAAAGATTGTATTTTTTTCTTTGAAATTTGAAAAAACAAAGATAAAGATAGTCTTCTTTTTGGATCTGTAGGAACAATGAGAGCCACTGGAGTAGAGTAGTAAGGAGACGTTAATGTGGTTTTGGTTTATTCATTGAAAAATATATAATATTTTGTTGCTAGAAAAATTAAATTTTTGCTTTGTTGGATTGTGGGTTTTTTTATGCCACATCTAGGACTAATTAATCTTATATTGGGCTGTAAAATTAATATATTAAGCTGTATAAATTCAACAAACATATAACTAATAAAATTTCGGAGCCTCTAAATTCGTTCTTTTTTTGGGGCTCTAGGTAGTCGCCTATGTCGCCATATCCTAGGGCAACCCCTAACTACTAATGCTCAAAGATTCTCAATCTAATGACTTTGGCTCCCTCYRCTACTCTAATSTTCGAGCCTTCATACCTAAAGTAGAGTGTTTTAGTTGATCATCTTCTTCTTTGGATTCACATATTTTTCCTTGAGACATCTGCATCTTTATATTGCTTAATTAACATGGAGTATAATTTATTCACAATTTGATTAAGCATTTGGTATGATATTTTTGTTGGTTGATCCCTGCTTTCAACGGGTGTTGTAGTTACATTGTCCATCAACCATGTCTTGAGATCCACTGTACTTGAAAATTTTTGTTGATTTCCATGGAGAAAGTCGGTGAAGGTGTTGTTAGAGATATGGAAGGAAGGAAAGCATTTYCTAACTGCATCCGAATATTTTCTCGAAATCGATWGTAAGGACCAAACYCATTCAACAAATTAGATGATTTTTTTACCAAATGCATTTGCCGAATTCGATRGGTCCATTTGTGCCACTCTTTCAATAGGTTTATCCATTCCGGAGTTCTTTTTGAAAGAAAATTTAGAAATGACGAAGACTTGTAATTTTGCATTTTTTATGTTAAGGCCTCATTTGATTGTCAAGAATTCTATATCGAAAAAGTAATATAATTTCTCATTATTAAATTTCGGTATTGGGGGAATTACTTTGATATTTGGGAAGTAATCAGATTCCTCGGATTAAGGAAAGTGGCTGCACAATCTTGGACAAAAAATATTACTAAAATTCCGATTACTCCTCTCTCTCGTTCTTCTCTTCTATGACTAAATTATTTTTCAAAATACCTTCAAACTTTTTCTCCTTAAAAAGTCTAAACTCTTCTTGARAAAACCCTTTTGCTCCTAGGCATCCCTAACTATTACAACCAAAATTAAGTTTTCTTGCAAGTTATTTAGATTTATTTTTCATAGATGGAATATATTGGATAAATTCACTTATCATGAAAAAAACATTTTCTTTATATATATAATTGTCGTCCTTCTATTCTAGTTAAATTCACATATAAAAAATGAAATATTAATTATATGAAATAAGTTTTCAATTTTTATATTCATACTAATATTTTGAACTTAAAAGAATGTCTTTATTTTTTCCAAAAGCTCATATATATATATATATATATATTTATGATCTACTCATTATTTAGTGGAACTATGATATTTGATTTAGTACAAATTAAATAGTTAGATTTTTTTACTCAATGCAAATAAATCTATGTTTAATTCATTTTATTTTAATGATCTGATAAATAGTAACTTAATATTGTTTAGTCTAATCCTTCATTAGTATTTAAATTAGACCATATCTACTCATGAGATTAATTCAAACAATTTATATGAATATAAATTTCCTTCCCATCTATCCTCATTTGTCTTCCAAATAAGATAAATGCATTTTTACAGATTATGATTTCGAATAATCATGATTCGAGTACGAACTTACTTTATGTTATAAATTTTAAGTGATTGTATTTTGACCTAACATACAAAAGACCTTAAATGTCAAATTCAGATGTATAAAATAAATTTTTAATATTTAAAAATTTAATTAATTTTTAAATTTCAATTTTTTGAACTAGCATATGTTAGACCTAATTTTATTTCTTTTTCTAAATTTTATATTGTAACCTATTTTTGTTAAAAATCAAACAAGTGATCAATTATTTTTGGGGTGAATGAGGCCACCCTAAAATTACAAGTACTAAAAATATATCAAAAAATATATAAAGGGTAAAAGAGTGAATAAAAAGGACGAGCAGAAAAATCTGCAAACTTGCATTGACGTTTTCGTCGAGCAAAGGATCAAGTTGCGTGTAAAGCCAAAAGCTTGCGAAGCTCAGTGGGCCCCGCTTCTTTAGCACGTCGCGCTCTCGTCACGTTCCACCAGTTAGCGTAACATTACCGCCAACACAAATGCGCCAAAATAGGCTTACTATATTACGAAGGTTCTGTTTGTTATCTCTGGAATTAGAAAACTGATTTATGAAAAACTTAAAAAAGCATAGGAGTTAAACGAGATAATAAGTCAGCTGTGTATTTATCATTCTTTTATAGGTAATATATGTAAATGACCAACATTTTCTTTGTTTGCGATTTTAGTAAAATCTAAAAGAAGATAGTAAAAGAAATTAAATCGAAGAAAATGATAAGTAAAAAAATGAACGATTAACTATAAATAGGAAAATGATAACTTTTTCCAAATATATATTTATTATTCTTTTATAAATGATGCATCGAAAATGATAAATATTTTTTTTACTTGTGAGCCTGTGACTTCAATAAAACTTAAAAGAAAAAAACAAAAAAAAATTCTAAAGGAGATAATAAGCCAGCAATAGGTGTAGTTAATTATAATAAATAAATGTATTTACTTTTTTACGTGTTATTCTTTTATAAGTAATAGAGCTAGATGATCAATATTTTTCTTTGTATATAAARTGAATAAAATTTTGAAAAACTAAATAAAACGAAAACACACAAAAAAATAAATAATTATGTTAGTGTTAATAAAATAATAACTTTATTCATTTATCTACTTGTTAAAATTTTCCTAATCTATGACCATGCAAACAATGCCTAAAGAAAAGAACCAAAGGAATTGAATAAAAAAGTGCCGCCAACCGCTTCTTCACAGTCCGCACAGGATAAAGAAAAATTCAGAAAAGGCCAATAACCCAATAAATAAGGCCAACAATTCGAAGGCAGCCCACAATTACAAACCCTAATCAATKTCAATCTCAATCATTCAATATTATTGTAGGAAGGAAAATGCTTGGAAAGCACACCACATTCTGAACCACACCAAACCCAACAAAGTCTTCTCCTCTATTTTCCTCTCTCTCCGTTGTCTTTCCCTCTTTCACGCCAAACTTGGAAGAAACAAAAGGTTCTCCGTCTGCTTTATGCTGTTTCTATGTGTCTACATTCAGTCCAGTTTTTGTTTGTTTTTGCTTATATTAGTTTCTGAATTTCATCGAGCTTTTCATGTCAGATTGGATCTGGTGAAGGTGAATTTAGTGATGGGCCTGTGGAATTTTTATTTCGTGGTTGTGTTTTGTAGAGGTGAAATCTAGATTCAAGTTTAGATTTTCTTTTATGTTTGTTTATCGACGGGATCAGAGGTTTACTGACGGTGGATCGTCGTTCTTTTTCTTCATCTATCTCTTTGTCCGTCTGTGTTCTTGTTCTTGTCAGGATCGCCTCTCTTTTTGCTCCTGGGCTCATTTCATCCTTAGGAAAATGTTTTGGCTGAATTATGTATATCTCCGTGTGTTTTAGGGCGACAGATGGAGTTGACTTATTTTGCCTTAATTTTCTGTTAGATGGGGACGTGTTTAATGAGCAAGGTTGTAAAGAACTTGYTGAATTTCCTTCAGATTCGTGGATAGTTCATCCATCTTGTAAAGTAATTTTTTGGTCAAAAGGGAATGCGAGAAAGATTGTGATACTTCCTTTTTGGGGAAGGGGGAGATTCATTTGATTGTTGCCATCATTTCTTAGCTTTTGAGCATTAGCATGAAGATGCTAGATTTCATTATTTTGTAGTTTTTCCGATTATGGTCCTCCAAGAATTCTCATGTTAAGAGTATTTGCCTAATAAACTCATTATTTGCCAACTGCTCGCCATTGATGTTGAATTGCTTATACTCTTACGTTGGAGAGTGCTCAAAAGTACACACTTTTTAGGTCTTGTTTTTGGCTTCCTTTCCTCTGCGGGTAAGGACCTCTTTCTGATAGCAAGTTTGATTTTCTGATTGCAGGCTATCATAGGGAAGCTCTCTTTCAGTAGTGTTCTAATTCAGCTGAAATTGTAGGAGTAGAGTTGATTGAGGATAGAGTTGTTTTAAAATGCTTCTGATGTGCTTTAGCACTTGGTTTTAGAGTGTGCGAATAAAGATTTTCAGATTTGGCCAGCTTTTGCACTCATGCCTGTGTCTGGAAATAAAGAGGTTGTTCACCCGATCTATTAAATTCCTTGTATAAACCTCTTATGATGAGGTTAAGGCTTATTATCTATACATTCATTAGCTGATAGTTGTTTACCCTTTGCAGCCTGGAGTACTTTCCCGGCAATCTAGTAGTGTTTCTGCAGGTATTCCTCTCAAGAAGAGGAGGTTCCTTTTGGTTCAACCTCCTTCTCCTCCCCATCAAGAAGTAAAAGCAGCACCTCCCGAGGAAAATGATGTGAAGAAGAAAGAAGATTCTGACTCTAATATAAGCAGCAAAGAAGAATTCAGCACGGAGTCAAAGAACAAAGAAGAATCTGGATCAGATTTGAAGGGCAAAGAAAAATATATCTCAGATGTGAAGAGTAAAGAAGGATCCGGTTCTGAATCCAAGAGCAGAGGATCTGTATCAGATTTAAATAACAAAGGTCAGTCTGCTAAAGATTTGAAGAACAAAGANAGTAAAGAAGGATCCGGTTCTGAATCCAAGAGCAGAGGATCTGTATCAGATTTAAATAACAAAGGTCAGTCTGCTAAAGATTTGAAGAACAAAGAGGACTACAACTTAGCTCAAGGGTATGTAAATGCCAATCTTGCTAATAGTTCTCTAGGTATTCCAGATGTTGGTAAGAATTCTCTTATAGAGGTAAAGAAAGAAATCACATCTGATCCCAAGGCGAACTTGGTCCATCCAAATGTGGTTACTTCTGAATCCCATCTTCCCCAGCTAAGCCCTATGGTTAACATGGGTTCTGCAAGTAAATTGCAAAGCAGGACGAAGCTTTTGTTAACTGAAAAGTCCGCAAGGGCGGAATATTCACGAGCAACTGTAGGTGCACATGTGGCGGTAATAAAGAAGGAGATCCGTAACAAACTAGTGGACGAGGAGTGTAAGCTCAAACTCTCTACTGGTTCCGCGAATAATGAATTGTCACTGGGACCAAGAATAAAACCTCTTCCTCCTGCTCTTCCCATTCAAGATGCAGGGAGAAATTCTTCTGTGCATGATAAGTTAGATACGTCTCTGTTGTCTTTGTCATTAAGGAAGGGAGAAACCAATTCGGAAGAAAAGAATAGTGATACTAGCTCAGGTAGTAATACTAACAATTACGAATGCTCTAATAGATCAAATTGGGATTTGAATACTACAATGGATGACTGGGAGGGATCTGCTGGTGATGGAGCTCTTGAAGATAGTATTGGTGGATCACGTGAGAAAACCAGTGCCAATGTTACAAACCCCGCCTTAAGCTCTACTGTGTCGGACCCTGTTTCCAGCTCTAAAGGAAAGCAGGTTATTGCAACAGGTGGGCAGAGACCCAGTTTCTCAACTTCATCTGTACAGCAGAATCATCAACCTGAGGATACTACTCTTCGTCTTACTCTTAGTCCATTCAGTCACACTTCTTCATCAGCTYAAGTAGCCTCTGGCATGGACATTTCCAAAAGCATGCAGAACGCATTGGTGTCAGCTGCGAATATAAGTTCCCCAGGGTGTGGGGCAGTTAAAACAGAACCCATTGATGAGAATTCAGAAAATCATTCTGTCGGAGCAACTGTTAGTCATATGGGATTATTAGAGTTTAGTTCAGTGAAAAAGGAACAAGCTATGGAAGTTTCTCAGGATTCGTGCAAGACAGGGCATGTGATTTCACAACATTCAGTGGCTAAGATTCTTCCTGGCCAGGATAGTGGTTCATCTTCTTCTTCTTCTGTTTTACCAATGCCTTTGACTCCTCAAAAGCGCTCCCCTTCGAGGTTGATAACTTCAGAGCTCTCTGCAAGTATGGATGTGTCAAATCAATCTGAAAATTCTGTTCATCCTAAAGAAGATCATAAGCGCCACGATGCCCTAGTTCAGGCCGCTGCTGCTGCAGATGTGTTCTATAAACCTGTACACATGGATAAAGAAGCAACAGTGTCTGACTACAAGGTAGACACTTGTGAGGCAGAGGTGAGGAGCGTTGATGATCGAGAGATGAGCGGGTCAAAAAGAATGAATGAAGAAAATGGCGAGGGATCTGTTAGTGATGAGGAAAAGATAAATATATCTGCTGAAATGATGGATGATGAATCTTATGGTTCTGATTGTGAATCTGARGGTGATCAGGCTTTTGCCAATCCCTTGGTTAATACACAAGCTAGATGTATCAAAGATGATGATGACTATGAAGATGGTGAGGTACGAGAACCACTGGTGCATTCAGCAGTAGAAGAACATATTCCTGAGAGATCGGATACTGAAAATGTAAAGCTTAGTGACCATGATAATAAAGATAGTCCTTCTTGTGTGTTTGCCAGCAGCAGTGACACTGACCAATTCCTTCCGATTGAGAAAGAGAGTGAATCTAAAGTTGATGATGATAAAACTATTGAGTGTATCAAGGAGTGTGTTGGCAAGGCTTCAAATGAAAATGACGGACAACTTGTGGATAAAGATGACACTCTGCAGAGAGTATTACCAGACGTGGTAGCTGGAGAAATACCTGATCAAAAATTGCTGTCTAATTCCTCTGGGACAAAACTACTCGATTGTTCTGGAAAGGGAAGTGTACCAGAGGGTAATGAGAAGGATATCCCATGCGAGGGAACAACTAGTTCAGTCCATAGAACAGTGACAACAATAGGTGAGAGCACTAATGGAAATGCTAAATTAGTTAGCATTGCTGAGAAACCTGATTCATCTCTTTCCATTGTAGAATCATCTTTTAAGGGGAACAATGCTGCTAAAGATTCAAGCAGTGGAGGCAACAGGAGTCGCATCATCAATTTGCCTCGTGCTTCTGTGACATCTCCTGTTAGAACAAGGTCTATTGCAGACAGATCATTGTCATCACGAGGTGGAAAAGACAGGCATTGTGATATTGAAGGGGAGAAATTTCTTCTTCACAGAAATAGGTGATCATTTTTTCTCGCTATTTTTTCATTTATAGCAATGCTGTTAATTAGTGGTTGAGTATCACCTCTGATTTTTCTTTCTTGCATTTTTCCAGAGATGAAGTTGACACTGATGGTTCCAAGAGATTCATTAGAGAAAAGATTTATGATCATCCATATAGAAACTCCAGGCCTTATGGGAGGGGAAGAGGGAGGTTTTCGGGCCGACTTGACACTTCACGGGGTGAATGGGATACTGAACGTGAGTTTGCTTTGGAAAGTTACAATAATGATTATCGATTCAGCCGAAACAAACGTGCTTCTGCCATGATTGATGCTGAACTTGAATCTAATGAATTTGTTATTACTCCAGATGGGTCTGCTATGAGTACTGGTCTAGGAAGGAAGCCCTTGAATGATGATTTGCCTTCATTTCGCCATCTGCCCTCCAGGAGACTATCTCCTGGTGGTAGAGACGGTCCTTCATCAAGGGATATTCGAATGCTTCGAAGAATTCCGCGAAATATTAGCCCAAGTAGACGCAACGATGAAAATGTGTCCGATTTGGTTGGACTACAGCATGATGAGAAGCTTGTGAGGTCTTTGCCTGATGAAATGATTGATCCTGCATATACTCGTTCACAACCAATATATGACGGTGGGGCTGGTCAATTTGTCCGAGGGAATAGGAACTTCACTGCAGTCCACAGGAGGGGTTTTCCTCGAGTTCGTTCAAAATCTCCAGTTGGATCCCGTGGCCGCTCTCCTGGTCCATGGTCTCCTCCTCGAAGGAGATCTCCTGATGGATTTGGTGGACTTCCACAATTAACTCAACATAGATCAGCACCCTTGTATGGGATGGAAAGGATCAGGTCTCCTGAACGTTCTTGTTTTCCTGAAGAGATGGTTACTAGAAGGCGTGGGTCTCCATCATTTATGGCTCGACCTTCTAATGATATGAGGGATGTAGAGTCTGGAAGGGAACATGGTCATCCAAGGCCAATGAACTCTAGCAGAAGGAGTCCATCTGATAGGGTTTTTGGTAGAAGCACTCGGAGACTTGATGTCTCAGATCCTCGAATTGGGACAGGTGAAGATGAGTATTTTGGTCGGCCAGTACATTCAAATAGATTTCATGAATTTCATGGTGATGGAAGTAGTGATGAGAGAAGGAAGTGTAGTGAGAGGCGAGGGCTAGTTCGTCCTTTTAGACCACCTTATATTGGTGATGGTGAAAATCTTCGTTTTCATTTAGACGAGGGTCCTAGGCCTTTCAGATTTTGTGCTGAGGATGATGCAGAGTTTGGCGGCAGAAGTATGAGAGGAAGGGAGTTTGATGGGCGGATTAAGAATAGGCCGATGGTTGCCCCTAGACGAATTAGAAATATTGAGGAGCAAGAAGGAAACTATCGACATAGTGGGCAGGTCTGGCATGATGATGGGTTCAATGAAGCACCTGGATTTAAAAGAAGAAGATTTTGATCATACGCTCCTAGATATAGGTAAAGCAGGCCTTTTCTACATCTGTTTATGCTGCCAAAGGGGTTGGATGGTGGTTTAATTTGAAACGTCCAGATGTAAAAGCAGTGGGTTTCTCCAGTATGATCACTTTAAATAAGTTATTTTTGTTTTTTTGGMCTGATGCTCTAGAATTGCTGCAACAACATATCTTTGGTGCATCAAAGTCTTGTTGGATTGGCCTGATGACTTAAAAGAATTCTACCTAATATAGCAGCACATGGAGGTACTTTTAAGTTGGACATCTTTGGAACATTGAGGAAAGGCTGTTCAACACCTGAACAGTTGAGTGATTAATGATGCTTAGATGAGGTTTGTTGAACCGATTAGAGTGGAAAARCACCAAAACATTCTTCAGGAACCTGATTGCGAAACAATAGATTGGTTGACAGAGAAGGCTGAAACGGCATTTGCTGAGAGCAGAATACTTCAGTGGTGATATTTGAACTCGAACGAGAACTTGAAGTTCAAAAAATAAGTTTACTATCTTTTCCTACAACAGTGCTTCAACCAACTGTTGCTTGGTTACAGACCAGCAATCTGAAAAGTATCAATGGATAGTAAAGTAATGAACTAATTTTAAGCAAATTACTGACTGGTTTTGTTACAAAGAGTTCCATTGAATGGGATTCTGATTCTCTGCTTCTGTACCTTTGTCAAATTATTTCCAGTTCATGATCACCACAGAACATGTGTAGAAGTTCTAAAACTTGCAGGTGTCTGAAATAGATGATTCTGATGAACTTATCAGGATATGCAGCTGAGCTGAAGAACGATGGAGAAATTGACTTTTGTGGTTGAACTGTTGGCAACAAATARGAGGATGAGTGATTGATGATCATTTTCTCACCTGTCTTAACGAGGTTTTWAACCACTTGTCCTATGGGGTTTGCCTGGTACGAAACTGTATTGGATGGGATCTTGAGTTATCGCTGTTTTATCACAAGTATGGTGAATTGGAATGGAATTATCACCATTGCAATTATCACCATTGCGACCAAGTTATTTTACCATTGTTCTGGTGGGATTTGTACAGTACAAAAAATGCATGCATGGGGAGCAAAGTGTAGTTCGGTGCTGCTCAGAGCCAGAAACACCTGTCCGAGGGAACTAAACCCTAAACCTACCTTTTAGAACTATAAATTGGCACAGGACCTCCGGAACTGTATCCTGTAGATCAATGGAGACTCGTTATATAAGGGATGGAAAACATGAAATCATCGGAGGAACAGTTTTAAGGAGGAAAATGATTTTTAATAAAGTAATTTCCAAGGTTTTGGAAGGGARATTAAAATCAACAACGTACCTTTAAACATAAGGTATCATAATCCATTACTTGATCCTCAACAATACGAAGAATATAATAAACTTCCTGTTATTAAAATTTGCATATTTACCAAGAATGCAATTTTGAATGGTGTAGAAAAAAGGAAAGCAAGAGCAAGAGCAAGAGCAAGAGCAAGAGCAAGAGCCAATGGGGTGCTGCCATATGAAATCCACATCTTAAAAGCTAAAGCAAAAAGTGTGAATTGATTAAATGCATTTTTCTGAAACAAACAAAAAATATAAAACAGTGCACCAGATGTTGTGACTTGGTTGTCATGATCGAGGTCTCCGGTGGTCCTCGTGCTTTTCCTTTTCCTCAATTTCTATTTAATTTTTTCTTAGCAAATTTTCACTTTTCTTTCCATTGCGTTTCCTTTTGGAACCAAACAAGGAATCGACTTCCACTTTTCCTTGTTGAAATCTTTGAACCAAATGGGTTCTTGATGTTGTAGAAGTGGCATACARCGAAATCTCACCACCATTCGACCATTTCTCTGATGTTCTTTCGAAATGAGGATGTCAACATTGGCTTGAATCTTTTGATCATAGATTTATGCTAATTCAGGATGAATGATTTTCATTAATAGATATTCTCTATTTTCTCTCTACCCCTACCTTACACGTTACTTTGCTGGGGGAGGTTGACCCAGCTACTAATAACATCTTTACTTTCTCTGCAAGTAAACTAACGGGTATCAACCAAGAGGAAACTTTCTAGGGGCTGCAGTCCTAAAGCAGAACATAGGCACCTACTTGAGACTACTCTTCATTCACAAGCAAATCACCAAAGCAACATATGGCTTCTTAGTTGACAAAGCAAGGCATAAGATGGGTGGTTGGAAGGCCAAGGAGCTCTCAATGCCAAGCATGACAATCCTCATTAATGCAGTATCTTCCACCATCCTGAGTTACTTAAAACCATCTTCAGCCAACTTGAGCAACTCAATCYACAATTCCTTTGTGGAAGATGCATTGGGTAGACAGAGACTACAGACCATCATCAGTTGGTGCAAGATTTGTCAAAGCAAAGAGGTGGAAGGACTAGGATTCCATAGACTCCTTAACAACAGTGCAGTATCATTGGCGAAATTATCATGAAGGTTCGGGACAGACCATTCTTCTCTTTGGGCATCAAACCTTAAAGCGAGATATGGTACATACCATGTACAACTATTTGGCTCCCAAGAAGATAAACATTGTTCTGCCACTTGGGAGGGGATCATACATGTAGACAAGCTACTGGGACATGTTACATACTTCTGGACTGATCACTGGCCCACGAAAGGTCGCATGATGGATTTGCTTCTTTGCCTATTCCCATATTTGGATGATCACTATGGTTACGAAATTCGAACATTAGCAGATTGTCTTGCCGTATTGAGTTTGGTTCAACAAGATATCAGAGTGACAAACTTTACTTCTCAATTAGATCTGGGCTCTGCCGGGTGATTCAGTAATAAATCAACATACAACTTATTACAATAGAGACTACCAAATGTGATAAGCACAGAGACACACACAGAGGATTCTCGAGATACTCCGATAKGTTTATTAAACAACTTCAGACTAGATATAGCCTTTACATGGTCGGAATTGAACACAGAAATGCAATAACCACGTACAGATCGTGGGTATATATCTCAGGTTAATTTGAAACACGATTCTATCTACTTAGTTCCTATAAATAAGGTCTTATTTGCTGCAATATTCCAAATACTAACAAACTTAAAAGAGTCAAACTCAACAATGTCTCGTCTAAACTGAAAGCAGTGATATTCAATTTAAGCTCAGTGGTCTCACAAACTCTCCAAGCTCTTCAGGCAGCTTTACGAACATATCAAGCTTCAGGGGCTTAGTAATTATACCAGCTACTTGCTTCTTTCTGCCATAATGAACAAGCCTCATGACTCCTCCTTCTTAAGATCCCCCAAGAAATGGGAAGTAACATCAGCCATGTAGAATCGGGTTCCTGGATAATTTGATTGTTGAGAAATTATCACATAGTATAGTTGTGCACCGCGGCTGTAGATAACCGAACTGTTCCAAGATCCTACGCATCCAGATCAATTGACAAGTACAAGATGCTGTTACAACAAATTTAGCCTCTGTGGTGGACGACGTCACTACTGGCTGCTTCTTCGAAGCCCAAGAAACTGCCCCTCACATAGCCGCGTGTACTCCTCCAATCATTGATGTTTCCAGCATAATCACTTATCTGTATAAGCAACTAGCTCCTTAGCATCCCGTGTCTTGCAAAGCAATCCTAAAGTCACAGTACCCTTTAAATAGTGCAGCACCCTTTTTGCTGCTTGCGTATGCACTTCAGTGGGACTAGCCATATATCTACTTGACAAGCATACCACATACATAAGGTCTGTTCTTGTAGCAGTGATATACATGAGACTCCCTAACTGCTTATACACTGTTGCATCTACCTTAGCTCCCCCTCCTTCCTTTGAGCGCTTAGAACCTGGCACAATCGGATTTTTAATTGGATATCCATTTTGCAAGTGAAACCTTTCGAACAACTCACCAGCATATTTCTTTTGACTTAGGTAGATGCCTTCTGGTTTTTGTATAACCTCAACACCAAGGAAGTATTTTATCTTCCCTAAATCCGTCCTATCAAACTCATGGAACTCTTAAACTTCTCAAACATGCAATTATCATTTCCAGTTAAAAATCAAGTCATCAACGTATGAACTTACAATTAAAAACCTCTTYCCTCCTTCTTCTTACTTGACAAAGAGTATCTTCATAGATGCACCGTGCAAAGCCTTCTCTGGTAAAATAAGTTTCAATTTCACTGTACCAAGCACGTGGTGCCTGCTTCAATCCATAAAGTGCCTTCCAAAGCTTGTAAACCTTCTCTTTTTCACCCTTTCGAACATGCCCCAATGGCTGCTCTACATAGACATCCTCATTCGACTCCTCGTGAAGAAATGTACTTGTAACATCAAGCTGATACACAATCCAACCTGCTAGTGCTAGAATCATCCGAATCTTATCCCATATTGCTACTGGGGCGGAGACCTCATTACAATCGATCCCATGTTGCTGAGCATGGCCTTTAGCTACCAAACGGGCTTTGTACTTGTCCACTTCACCATTTTCATTTAATTTAGTCTTGAAAACCCATTTTACGCCAATTTTCTTTGCCCCTGCAGATAGTCTTGTGGGCTGCCAAGTTTCATTCTTCTCAATGGACTCCATCTCACAATCCGTAGCTTTTCTCCATTTTTTATCTACTGCTGCTTCTTCGAAGGAATAAGGATCTGAACAAGAAACAAATATAACAAGATTATGCAACTCATCTTCTTCTTCCAAAAGGCTTTCTCCTGATACATAATCTTGCAAATATGCAGGAGATCTTCGAGGTCTATATGCAGCTGAAATTATTTAATTTGGTGCTTCTTGATCAGTGACATTTTTCGGCAGTACAGTGGCGGTTCTCATCTTTTTCATTCTCTGATTCATCACAATCTTCCCAAATCAGCACATCTAGTCTCACTTCGTCTGCTGTCCTTCCCCAATTCCAAACWTTATCTTATTCAAAAACAACATCTCGGCTTATCACAATCTTCTTGATTACTGACTCGTACAACCGATAAGCTTTTGACTTGTCACTAACTCCAAGTAGTAGACAAGGGAAGCTTTTATCATCCAACTTCTTCTTTTCTGGGTTGGAACATGACGTGAGCTAAACATCCAAAAACTCTAAAGTAATCTACTTTAGGTTTAATTGCGCTCCTCATCTCCTCTGGTGGCTTTTTATCAGAGACGTCGACTTTTATTAAGGACATATACTATTCATCTTGCAGCTTTTGGCCAAAAACTCTTTGGAACATCTTTGTCACTTAGCATATACCGAACCATATTCATGATAGTTCYGTTCTTGCGTTCGGCTACCCCGTTCTGCTGTGGGGTGTAGGCTATTCTGAGTTGCCTGCTTATATTGAACTCACTGGAAATGAATTGTCCTCCTTTGTCAGTACGTAAACCACATATAGGTACTCTAGACTCTTTTTCAGCAAGACTCCTGTAGTGTRTGAAAGTTTTGAATGTCTCAGGCTTCTCACTTAAGAAATATATCCATAACTTTCTACTACAATCATCAATAAATATTAAAATGTACCTTTTATCGCTGTTAGAAGAAGGTGTAATTAGGCAGCAGATATCAACATGTACAAGCTGCAATTTCTTGGATGCACACCACTAACTTCTTTTTGGAATAGCCTCCCTGTGTTGCTTGCTTACCAAGCATTCAGTACATGATCTTGTTGTAGTTTTCAGAGGGCGGAATTCGCTTTAATATATCTCTGTTTTTCAGTGTCTGCAACCCCTTATAGATGTCCATATCTCCTGTGCCACAGCTGCGATCCATCTTCTGTTACTGTTTGTAAGCAAGTAGAGCTTTCTCTGATACCACACTAGCCAACAATACAAACATCCGACTTGCAGTCATCCATGTTGCATAATTAGACCCCTTCTTGGATGAAAGAGCCTGCATTCTCCATGTTGTATAGGAAAAGCTAATCCCCTTACTTGAAGTTGGCCTATACAGAGCAAATTATTTTTCAAATCCTACACATAATAAACAATCACCCGAGTTGTGCTGTTGATTTCCAGCATTATGTTTATCGAGATCCAGTAATTGTGGATGTTGATGTGGCTGAGTATGTAAAGGTCCTTCCCCATCACTTCCATTCTTGTGTTATTACATAGCTTCACAGAATGTTTGCATTCGCCATCAAAATTCGAGAACCACTCCCTATTCCCACACGTGGTTGCTACGGCCGACATCCAAGAACCACATCTCTTCTCTTTTGAGTTGTTGATTTCCATAAAAGCCATTAGAAGCATATCTTCTTCCTCAATAATCTCAGCGTAGTTGGCTCTCTTTTCCCATCTAGGACATTCGTATTGAGAATGTCCTAATTGATGACTTAAAATATTCCACGACGGCCCTATTCAATTGCCTCCCTCGGCCTCTTCCTCGACCTCTAGCTACAACTCCTCTGCTTCTGCCTCCTCTTCCCTCATAACTGACCTTCAGTGCTTGCTCCTCTCCACCACCCTTTCTAAACTTTAGCTCATGAACCAGTAGTGAACTCTGCAAAGCATCAAGCGAAAGACTATCATTGTCATTCGACTCCTCAATTGAACACAAAATATAATTGAACTTCTTTGTGAGTGTATGCAAAATCTTCTCAACGATCTCGACATTCGGCATYTCTTCACCACAGTTTCTCATGTCATTAGCCACCACTATTACTCGCCCGAAATAATCCGAGACCATCTCTCCTGGTCTAATTTCCAGCAGTTTTAAACTAAGCACTCTAGGGTGGACGTTCCATTTTCGTTTCGGCCTTTGGTTTCACATTTCGAATTTAATTCAATTTTTATAATTTTTTAAAATCAAATCATGCCTAAAATCAAATTTATAAAAAATCAAAAATTTTGATTCAATTCAGTTTAAATCAAATTAAATTGAAATTTTCAGTATAACAGTTAATTTTTTAAAATTTTTTTGAATAATAAAATAAAATCACATCAAATGAGAAAAACAACATCATTATCTCTCAATTACAACTCAAAAAAATTTCTAAACAGTGTAAAACATATCCTTTAAAAGGTGCCAGATAAAGAGAAAATAAATTCCTAAACCAATTTATAGTCTTAAAATCCATGAAATATCAAATATGGAGGAAGCTTAGGCTAGTTTTGTCCAACTTTGTCCTGTTTCATGCTACAAGTAGCATAGTCTGTGCCTCTGCAATGGTACATTCATGGTAACCGCAACTTTACAAGAGCAAAAAACAAAAGATAAAAGACAATAAAGAGGTTCAAAAGATATTTACAGAAGAGAAAAAATATCAAGAAATTATAAACTTAGAACAATGCTTCTTAGAAGAATGGTACCAAATAAACACAACACTTATAAGTTGCAAAAGAACAAGGTGAAACAAATAGATCCAGACTATGCTTACTCAAGCCATCAATAACATAGATAAGGTAACACATAACAAATCCAGTAAAGCTCTTCTTGAATTTCTTTCATGCCAAACTCAACTTCTAAAACATGTTCAGAACGTGGATCAAATAGAAAGCATRTGGACTTCTTCAAGGACAGTGWTGAATAGAAAACTACAGATRCGCAAAATATGGATAAAATTCTATCTTGAAGAATCCAAATGAACTTGCAGCAATCCCCAAATTAGTAGTTTGAAATATATTCATTAACAAATTTGATGGATCATGATTCATAAACCATCATTTTCACGGCAGAAACACCGAATCAAATATTTGGCATATGAAACATGACAATCCTCTTCTCCAAGTTTTTCATGCTACTTTTGTAATTCAATTAAATCATCATTTACTAGCACTAAATTCTAAACTAAAAATCTTATGAATGAGTGTAACAATCAAAGCTCAGACTTTGTAGTATCGTATGTTATATCAAGAAGAATAGATGAATCCAAATTATGGTTCATGTAGTCACCGCATATAACACTTGCTAAAACAAGTATCAACGATTTTCAAGCATCTAAAAAAATCCATTTTTTCATTTATTTCATATAACATAGTAGGACATATGCACGTTGCTAGTTACGAAGTGGCATATCTAACACATTCACACCTCATTTGAGCCATTGTCAGTCCCTAAAATATAAACTTTTTGCTATCAGAGAATTGCTTCTGAGTTTAAGTAAAACATTGTTATTCAGACTGGCCTCATCAATAGTTTCTTTTTAGTTTTTATTGGCTTTAAAATCTTGCAAACCCTTTTTGTTATTTTCTTAAGGCATGACCTCCTTAATCTCTCCACAGCCATTCACCATGATAAAATTAAAGGTCAAACTAATAGAGCAACTCAAATTTCAGCCCCCAAATAGATTATAGGCATAAAGAAGTGAAGAAGTAATACTTGCTAGTTGCCTAGCTCTCCGCAAAAAAATCAACATCAGAATTCACTTGCATTTGACAACTTGCAAATCTGAAAAATTTCTTGCAAAATTGACAACATTAGTAAAGAAAAATCAGGACCTATTCTTTTTTATGGTCAAAATTGAAACTTTAAATAAAATATATATATAGAAAAAAAGTTTACTTGACACCACATAATATTAAAGGTCAAAAATGGTTGTTTCATTTGCACAATTTGCAAATTCTGAAAAATGAAATAAAATAAGAGACTTGAGAATACATAAATTAAAATGAGTAAATTTTACTTGAATTTTTAAAAAATAATAAAACATAAAAAAAATACCTTGATCAATCTTTTCAAGAAATTCAAGATCTTCCTCGATATTAACTGGATGAGTTSTCTTTGCAACCAATCCTTAGCACACATAAGACATTGAATCATTCTAGGAGTCAAAGAGCTCTTTCAAGAACACGAACTCCCATACTAAAAGTTGATTCTAAAGTAACCGTAGATATAGGGACAACAAATATATCTCTAGCCATTTGAGTAAGTATAGAAAATGTTTGAGCATTGAGCTTCCACCACTTCAATATGTCAAATCCATAATCATCTCTTTCTGTTTCTTCTCCAATATATTTGTCCAATTCTTTTCTATTATCAATCCCTCCAACCTCACTAAGAAATATATCATACTCGCGCCTAGTGCATTCAAATTTCGCCTTCTTTGTGTTATACCGGGAGACTTTGCGATGCACTTGAAATAGAACTTATGGATGAACATGAAGATGATTGCGACAGTGGTGTAGTTGTATGAGATGATTGAGTGTTTAACCGTTTATACTCATCAAAGAGATAAATCCCTTCTTTATCTTACTTGCAAAAGTATTGCTATCAAGATACATTCTTCGAGCTACCTACTCAATATAATAAAGCTTAAATCGAGGATCAAGAATCACATAAAACATAAGAAAATACATCTTTTCATTATTCTGTCAATATTTGTTGTAGTTTTCCCTCATCCTCCTTTCCATTCCTTTCAACTCAAAATCATCACTACCTTCCCAAGAATTCAACAATGTTACCACATCACTAAGTTCATGAAGAACTTGATTAGAAGTCACATATAATAAACCTAAAACTCGCAATATTAAGTTATAGAAATATCCTAAAAACTTAACAAAACGAGAAATGTTTTGTAACACCCCCAGATTAGGAACCTTATCCTAACTCGGGAATGTTACGTCATTCCATTCGCAAATAATCAACTACATTTAATACTCAACATTCATTCAAAAATAAAGGCAGCGGAAGTCTCAAACAATTTTAAACCATTAAAAATGAAGACAGCGGAAGCTTCAAGAATTTAAACTATTCAAAAATAATATATATTATTACCTCCGCCGTCGCGCCGCGGTCCCTCCGGTCCTGAGCGGTCCCGGTAACACGTGCCAGAGACTTGCGTACAGCCCTTAGGTAGCCTGACGCGGCGGTTGAGGCCTTATATGCCTCTAAATCACATGTCTGCGATGTCCAGTATATGATTTTAACATCCTGAACATTTTTATCCTGGAACTGCCTTAAGGTTACCCCCTTACTCACCCCTCCCAATATGGCACGATTCTCAGCCTAAACAATGGCGCGAATTTTGAATAATACGTTTACAATACCTTGATTTACCCTAATATTTGAATCTTTCCCTGTACACCCATATTGGCTTCGTATTAATGAATCCAACTTAGCATAGCTTTGCATTCACTGGGAAGAACCATAGTTTGATCCAATAAAGCATCTAGCTGCGCTTCTAACTAACTGCCTCCATGAAGGTTAAATTCATTCTTGGCAAATGCATGTCCTAGAAGCCCATCCCTGGGAGAGAGAGTATTTGGTATACCACACCACTAAACATAAAATAGACTGTAAATCATAATTGTATAACATCCTAACGAATGAATTAGATCACTCTACAAAATTAATTGGGAGAGAGAGGTAATGGGTAACACACTAACAATTAATTAGAGAGTACAGTAAATTTGGATACACACAACTAACAATTAATTAACCTAAATACATTCATTAGGGAGAGGTTAGAGTAACTGCATACACATACTGACAATTATAGCCCTAATACATTCATTAAGGGAGGAGTAAAGAGTAACTCATTACACACACTAACAAGAAATTAAGACTCAAAAACATTCGATAAAGGAGAGTAATATAGTAATAATTCTATTGGCTGTGACTTGCGAAAATTAACACTATACACAATACTTTGGAAAACCAACTACACACCCTTAACACTACTCAACTAACAGTAAATCATTATAATACAACTTCTTTACGACAACATAAAATATAGTACAGAAAAGACTTGCAAACAATATATTATACTTTACCGCAAATACAGTACTCGGTACGATCAATCCTCAAATGTAGTGCAACCGTACTCGGCAAGTGCGTAAATCCTTCAATATGCCAATCTTGTTACTTAAACGTCCTTTTCTAATTGTCAAAACCTTTTACAATACAAAATTCTTTCCTCACATTATGATCGGTACTTCCTCCCCTCACCCCTTTACCACGCACCCCTGGCCGCGTGGCTTGGCTGGGAGACCCTCCCCCATACGAAGTGGAGCCTCCACTTCTCTTTTTCCTTTTCATTTCTCCTTAAAAAAAAAAAAAAAAAAACTTAGCCAAGGTTTCTTGTTTTACCGGGGACGTCGGTTACCGGCCGGCAATGTGAAATCACCTGGCGCTAACTTTCCACTTTCCTTTCAAAAAATGTCATTCATTTAAAAAACTTCCTTTCAACATTTCCTTAAAACTTCTAACACAAAGCCTTTTCGAAAAAGTAAATTTTTCCGCTGTAATTTCAAGCTACTATACATCCCTGTACAGTACGTAAAAGTACGTACTCCAATGAATGAACTCGAAAATCGAGAAAGTAAGGGGAGTAAAAGAACGTTCTCCTATTACATTTGTCTACCCCTCCTCCCAGCGAACACCCACCGAACATGAGCCCTTGACTAAAAGCACAGCTAAATAC
>MEJB01000005.1:1137720-1225672 GCA_001752375.1 Rhazya stricta
CAAAACTTCCCGCTACTAAACTCACCAAGGCAGATGTTACTCTAAACTCTTGTGTACATTTGTGGCGGCTTTTATCGAAAATAAATTTAAACAAACTAAAATCGCACTTTAACCGACACGTTGATTCCAACTCTGTAATCTGACTAGTATATAAAGACAATTTGCGCCATGCGAATTCTCCACTACGCCTTGTACAATAGTCAGAGTCGTAGTTGTATCGATCAATTAGCA
This sequence comes from Rhazya stricta, assembly GCA_001752375.1. Lineage (NCBI taxonomy): Eukaryota > Viridiplantae > Streptophyta > Magnoliopsida > Gentianales > Apocynaceae > Rhazya > Rhazya stricta. The sequence continues at coordinate 1,137,952 of MEJB01000005.1, forward strand.
ACGATGTTACCGAGCTGAACGCCCAGATACATGCAAACCTAAAATGTGGATCTATATCTGTCAATCTCTCAAATGCTTTTGCATGTGTCAAAGCTGTATCTAGAGTAAATAAGTCAAGTTCCACCTAGTAGGAACATCTAAGCACAATAGTCTCCTACTCTCTATTTTTTCCATTTCAATACACTCCTTAAACTTTTTCAATCTACTAGAAGACTGCCTTATATATTTAATTGTTGCCCGAACACGATTAACTGAAGGGACAATCTCTTTTAAGCCATCAGGCATAACAAGATTTATTATGTGAGCAATACATCTCACATGAAGATACTTTCCACCCAACAAARTAGTACCCCAACTAAAATTTATTTTCTTCAAATAAGAAATAGTCACATCATTCAAACTTGCATTATCAACGGTCACTCTAAAAATTTTGTCAATTTTCCAATCAAGTAAATATTTTTCAACCCCTTTTTCAATAACCTCACCTTTATGACTGTCTATGGATAAAAATTTAGAAATTTTTGCACAAAACCTAGTCATTATCAATGAAATGAGCAYTAAGACACATATAATTAATTCTTTGCTCAGAAGTTCATGAATCAGTAGTAAGGTAAATTTGATCAAATAATTCCTTCAAAAAAGTCTTCAATTTTGCCTTCCCTGCTAAATGCAATTCATAGCAATGTCTTGTAATGGTAGTATGGGATGAGACTTAAAAAGATGGACATGCAATCGACATAAAATGCCTAAACCCTTGTTTTTCAACAAAACTAAATAGTTGTTCGTCAACAATGATCATTTATGCACAAGCCTATCTAGCATCTTCTTGATTAAATCTCCAAGTAACTACTAAACCGATTTTATCCCCATGAACTAAAAATTATTGTCTTAAGTGAGTTGCATGAGTCTCATTTTCGTGTGGATATTTCATACAACATTTCATGTGATTCTTCAAAGTAGTTGTACCATTTGTTAAGGTGCTATTAGTATAGTCTACTTCACAATAATTGCAATACACTCTCTCTTCCCCTTCTTTGATTGCATATTGGTAAAGTGATCAAACAGCAGATTAAGGTTTCATGACGTTTCTCTTTTTATTACCTTGGCGAACACTTGAAGAATTGGATCCTTGGCTTGTTTCAGGTCGAAAAATGTCACTTTCAATATTCAATGGTAAACTATGAACTTGGTTTGACATCCTAATTTACCAAGTTTAACAACAACAAAAATGAACGTGTTTATAAATCGTTTTGTGAATAACAAATAGATATACAATAACTACAATAATAGCATCTAGAACTGTTTTACTGATTAGCATATTAATTTCAAGATAAAAAGATACACCCTTATAAACGAACCAGTAAGCCATGAAAAACCATGATATAAGAAAACTTCTTCCAAAATAATCTAGCTACTATTGCAAAAGTTACAGTAATTTGGGTGCACCATCTTTCACAAATCAAAATTATCTAAATACTAATGCTTGAGTGTTTTTYCTTAAAATAATATCTTAATTGCATGTGGAGATTATTAAAAAATAATTTGATGTATTCTAATGTATTTTAGGCTTACCTAATGTTTTYGGATAAATTTGTCATAATACTTGTACGCATAAGGTGAATGATATGAATGGGAGTAAAGGAAAACTAGATTCATCTATTTGATTGACAATGACCACTTTATCGTAKTACCTAATACTCATGTTCTAACTTTATATGCAAGTCCCAAGTATGACTTCATTAATCGTTTATTATTCTCAAATAAGTAGTGTAATTATGCATGCTTGTGCATATTTCACTATATAACAAAGCTGAAAGTATCTTTCTTTATTTTCCCGTCGAAAACATCTCAAGTGTTTGATGCATTAAAAAAAACTAGCCAGCATGTCTAGACTTTGAAATTTAAATGTTAATATTGATGTGTCCAATCTCAGAGCATTGGTGCTTCATAAAGCACAACAAAAGCTTTTTTCGGTGATGATTTGGATTTTTCTTCTTTGAAATATCTTGCAACTATTTCACAAAGACATAATTTTTTTAGTTTGCTATCTTAAAGAACTGTAGACTTTTAGATTAAACAAAAAAGTTTAGACAGATGGTTAGCTAAGGAAACAACAGTAATGCATGACATGGTGGGAGGATAACTAACCTTGATGCATCAAGAAGTGTTAGAAGTCAGTCAATGAGTTTGGTGGGTTTTAAATGCAAGAAACCATGCTGAGAAACTTCATTTTGTTGAATGATGAATGAACATGAAGGAGAAAGAAAATAAGAAAACCAAGGAACAAAAGGGAAGAAGGAAACCGAAAGACACAAAGAGGGAAATGCAAGTATGCAACCAATATGAGTTTTCAATGTCAATTCGAAATAGTTGAATCTTCTATTCACTTGTCATTCAGCCCAATATATACATTAATCGATGATCAACAATAATTCAATCCAAAATGCATTCACAGATTCATATGAAAAAAATCATACCAGGCAATGGTCATCAGGATTCATTCACACCACTACAAGAAAAGGCTTCAATAGGAAGGACCCTTGTCCAAAATTTGGACCATTCAAAGAGCAATCCAAACAAAAGTAAAAGAGGAGCATGAGAACGCCATTGGTGAGGAGAGGATATGCAAATTGTAACAAAATTGAAAAGACAAATAAGTTTAGTCCCTGAAAATTAGTTGTTTGTAGATAGAGGTTTTCTGAATTTTAGAAATAAATCCTCCGAGTCGTGCCGCAGTAGCTCAGGCGACTAGCGAAGAGAATCATAGAATCAATTTATGGTGGTGGCTGCTTGGTTGGTGAGCGGTGAGAGGCTGGGTCATGCAGTGTGTGAAGCCGTCAGCGTGAGTGACACTATGACAGAGTAAGATAGTTTGAGAATCTGAGAATGAAATTAGGGATTTAGGGTTCTTAAATCATAATTGTTTGCGTAAAGAGTGAAGATTGAAAGACCCATAGAAATTTCAAGAGAGTGTGAGTGACAGACAGAGTGAGTCTGAGTCAATCAGTTATATATATATATGAGTTAAACCGAATTAGGAAATTCTTAAATCGAAAACCTGAACTGAAATATTAACTCACAGATCCAAACCGAACCAAAAATCAAAAAATCTGTTTAAACCAAATAATGCACACCCCCAAAGCAAGCTACACTCGAGCATTTCCTTGATATTTTTGTTGGCGTGAGTCTTGSCTAAAAGTTAGGATTGTGAAATATCTTGTTGTGATTTCTTTCCTAATAGGTCTTTGGTACATCCTATATATATATTCCTTCTTGGAGAACTTATTACAAGACAGAAAATTCTCAATCTCTTTTTTCTTTTTGACTTGGTATAAGAGAAAAGATCAATTTGGACTCTATGATGTTTTCTTAAATTTCTCCTGCAATTAAAACAGGTTCCATCTTGTTCTTTTGTTACTTACTAGTTCTTTTCGTTCTTTGTCTCTAGGTTGTTCTTGGTGTTCGATTGTTTGCCTTTTGTCTCATGGAGTTCTTGGCTCAACTCTTTGTTGTTCATACCTTTTGTGCTGATAGTTCCTTTGAAGTTGTGTGATTGTATAGATTAGTGGGGGGGGCGGGGGGGGGGGAAAAGGATGATGGAATCTGTCTTCCTAGCAGCTGAAGGCAAGATCCTTAGGACAGGTAATGTTTTCCTTCGCCAAGAAAAACTCCGAGGTAAAATGGGTATTGTTTTTACACATGTCTCAGACTTTTGATAATGATACATAGATAATTTATTCTGGAGCATCTGAACCATGATGACCATGTAAATCTTTTCTTTATGTCTATGTTTATCCCTCTACATCCATGTTCTATGCAAATGGGGCTCTTTTTTGGTCCTAAGGCATTAGTTTCGTTCAAGTTACACTATCAATTGTATTACATTGATGTGTATTATGTACCCTTTGTTATCTCATCATCTTTTGTTTGTATCCGCAATTTGAGTTCACAGAATAAATGCTTCCATAAGCTTTTATCCAATGTATGTTGACTTTTCAAAATCTATGCACTTGGGTGATAGGGCTGGCCTAGAGAATTTGGGGGCCTTAGTTTATTCTGAGGCCCTCGATCCCCGATCCTCTAATAAGCAATTAAAAATATAACTGAAATAATAACCATAACCAAATTTTCTACTAAGTAAAAACTTTCAAATTAATAACAAAATATAAAATAGTATGTCCACATCATATTTAGTCTTCTAGCATTTTGATTTGAAAATTCTACAGAATTCTACAATTAAACTATTACAATAAATATGTGTATTTCATAGACAACATTGCCAACCCATTAAAACTATCCTGGACATTGTTGACCTAAGGTAAGATTTTATCAACTTCAATTTTGAAACTCCTCTCTGCAGATGCAATTGTAACTGGTATTCAACTGTGTCCTATAAGCAATCCACACATTCGGAAAACAACAATTCATATTCTTTAAATAATCCAAAACTTCAACTATCTTTGTGATTTTAATTGACAAATATCTCACAACTTTAAGTTCTGAAAATAGCTCTTGTCCGTCAATATTAGAAATTCTGTCGTGCTTCAAAAAATGTTCAAATTTTTCACACGAGTTCTTCAAATAATCATCATTACAAATTGTAAGTTTTGTAAATCCAATAGAAATCCAAAAGTATCTTCATATTTTTCTAATTGTTCAAATCGACATTTAAGTGAAAAAAGAGCTTGATTAATTATATATAAAAAATAATCAACTCTAAAGGATTCTTCAGCCGAATGTGTTATCTCACTCATCATCACATTTTCATCAAACTATCTTTTTCTACAAATAATTCATTTTTCATGAAATGTAGGTTCAGCCTCTATCTGAATAGCAATTTCGTATCAGTTTGAAATCTAGTTTCTCTACAGTTTTCAATGAAAGATATAAGAACTTTAAAATGACTACTTGCAGCACTCATAACCACATCTTCGTTCTGTAATAGTTTACTTACTCTATTAATAGCAGATAATATATTGTACCAAATAACCTTGCTAAACAAAAAATAGAAATCCATSAAGTCATATAACAAACCCTTAGCATCWCTAAATATCTTAGTGTAATCACATGTTTCCATATAATGCATAATTTATTTGTAGAGTTTGGGGTCTTATTGCTTTGATACTATCCACTCGACTTTTTGAATGTGTTTTTTATAGTGGTTTAAGTGTTAGGCCTTCCACGTTATCTTGTAAAATTTTCCATCATTTTGTAAAAGATGAAAACAATACATATAAGCATTGTACAACTCCAAAAAATGATCTAGCCTTTATACAAGAATTTTCCATATCACATATGTAAGTTTTAAACTATGACAACCACATGGAGTATAAAAAGCTCTCCAATTTATTTCAAGTACTCTTTTCTGTACTCCTTTATGTTTTCCTTTCATATTAGAACCATTATCATAACCTTGACCACTTAAGTCTCCTATGTCAAGATCAAGGATTTATAGAGCATTTATCACGCCAAACAATCTTGCGGGAAGCCATTGCCCTAGGGCTTGCAATGTCACTTGGAGCAGATTCCACGGTCTTGCTGGAAGCCATTGCTGAAAAAGTCCTTACCTTATTTCTTGTCATAAGTCCTAGCAATAAGAACCTTGTGTGTCAATGAGTGTAACTTTTCTTTGAACTTAATAAGGAGAAGAGATGAGAAGTAAAYACGGTCCCACTGGACATGCCAAAATTTGTACATAAACAAATTTCGAGTCTAACTAAAAGACAAGATACGTAGTGACAAAAATAGAATTTATTGATACTTGAGGGAATGAGTTACAATCTCTGAAAATTCTAAATCAAAATAATATGTCTTCCAATTCTTCTCCTGAATATGTTTGCCTCAAAGGTCAAATCTTTATCTACAACGATGACAAAATACCTTCTTCAATATATATGAGGAAGGGAACTTGAGTCTTTCTTAATGACGCGTTTGCTTCAAAGGTCGAATCTTTATCAACACCAATAAGAAATACAGCTTTGAATATATATCTATATATATGAAGAAGGTTGAATATTCTTCAATGAACGATCTAACGGTCTATCACAAAAGTCGTAGCTTTGAGTATATTTGTTAGAGAGAGTTCTTGATCTTCAGTTCTCCAAAATATTTCTAATGTCTTCTTGAGAGCTTTCGTTGGTACTGGAGCTTCAGCGTATATCTTCATGTCTTGAAAGGGTGTCCTATTTATAGACAAAGAGTTCATACCTTTAGGTAACTGGCCGTAGCTTAAAGAAACTTCTTATTGCCTAAACGATCCATCTTATTGGACTTTTTATATTGATTCGACCCAATTTTTTATTTGGATCACCTTAATAAATACGATCCATCATGAGACGAGTTCAATTTATCTAGATTTAATACAATTTTGTCCATCTTCATCCTATATTGGATAGATTTCATTCAATGGCCAACTTCAATGGATCTAAAATAATAAGATTTCTTGATAGACTTAATTAAATAATTAAGACTAAAATTATATAATAATTTAGATTAAATAAATTTTTATTTTTTAATATCTACAAGTGCAGCTAAACGTATAAAAAGAATAAGACCAGGAAATTATTTTAATGAAAAGATTCAAAACTTAAATATGCATCGACCAACAAGAACCTCCTCAAAAATTAAGAATTTTTTCCTTTCAAAGATAGGCTTACTTTCTCTCCATTTTCTTCCCATCTAATACGTAGTTGAGATTTATTCTCCATAACAATGGCCACCAAAGCTTCAATTGAAACCTCATTAACTTGCAATTCCTTTGGAATTGCTACTATCCTCCACCACCATTAAGTTCTTCCTTCCTTCTCCCATCATTTCTGATCACTTTGTTCCCCTCATTTAAGATGAAGGCTAGGGCAACTTTCCAGCTCCATTGTTTAGTTCAGTCCAAATTTATTGCACTAAACTCGATGTAAATGAGATTCAAGGGTATTTATGACAATGCATTATTTAGTCTAACTTTTCTTGAAAACAAGTGTTTGTACTAGTTGTCTGAGTGTGAGCCCTTCAATAGTTAGAGGATGTAAATGTATTTTCTCAAACCTCATCGGCTTAGTTAGTTTGATCTTTTTGTATAATACATCAGTATTAACGTGACACGTGTTTGCTCATTCTTGGACGAAGGTCCAGTTTAATAAAATCGAATTGAAATTTGAAGATTAAGTATGAAGAGTAGCTAAATTTCTTAATACTAAAAATTTCCTCATACACATATAAATTTGCATATTGAATTTGGTTAAACTGTTTGGTAACAAATTTAGTAGAACTCCGAATACTTTCATTTTTATACTTTTGTCCTTTTTTTTTTTATTCCTTTAGATTTATATGGTAGTCGATGTATAGTCAAGAAGAAGGAAAAACAGGAGAGAGAATGTAAAAGTATATGACTAATTTTGTCTAGTAGATATAAAGACATTAAACTTCTATGTCTGGCTAATTTCCTTAAACTTCCACGTCTAAGTCAAGATTCAATTACTTGAAACTTATAAAAGGGATTGAGAGACATTTAAAATAGCAAGACATTCCAAATTATGTTATCAAATAATATTAATCTATCTAATAAGCTCTCAGCTAATTTAATTTTAAATCTTGAATTATGTTATTAAACTAGCTCAAATCTAATAAGAGAGGATTTGATGAGTTAAATAAGTAGACTGATAACATGAAGGCTGCATTTGGATTACGAATTTATTAAATAAAAACACACGTCTTCGTTAAAAAAAATTATTTACGTACGTACTTCTATAAAAAATTCAAATTATAAAATTTTATTTCAGATAGAATTTAAAATAAAAAATTACTTAATTATGAGCATCGATTTAAAATTTTCTTAACATGAACATTTTCGACTTTTCAATTACCAAAAAATTACATCCAATCATTCATATCAGAAAAAAATGAGGAACTTTACATGTAATTGGTTATGGAAAAACTTTTAAGCCCAATAAGACCCGCTTTGTACTTGGCACCCCCGGATCCTCCCAGGCCCAAAGATGCAAAGAAGCCTKAAAAATCAATGAGGATCCCAAAAGAAAAAGAAGGGAGATCAAAATGCTACAAGGATACATATTTATATACGTACATGATACATACATATCTGACCAGGAATGTTAAACGTTTGTATACCTRTGTTCCCAATATCACTGCACCGACGTCGTACTTTAGTTGTCTCCATATTAGACAATTCTGCGTTTTCTTCTTCAATCTCCATTAACTTCGTTCTTCTTCTACCTAGTCAATATAATTGTACTTAAATCGAGATTTTGTGCTTCCCTTTTGTTTTTTGCTTCTAATTGTTTCACGATTTTTTCCCTGTTTCTTCTTCTTCTTCTTCTCTTCTGATTTTTCTTCTGCATTTTGATACGGTATACAACGAGCTACTTGATTGAAGAAAACCTATTTAACTGCCTTTTTTGAAGGTTAGAAAATCTTGAGCTTAGGKAAATCAATTAGGGTTTGTAGTTTCATGTCTGTAAATACAATAAAGAATTATCAAATTTTAGTTAATTAAATTATTGAATAATGTACCAGGATGCTAATTTGACGAGGATGAATCAAGGAGGAAACGCAACTGATACACTAACCGCACTGGAGCCAAATTCAGTTGAGGTAGCTAAAAGCCCATATTTTCCTGTACTGATTATTTTGGGTTTTTTTTTCCTTTTATTAATTTACATTCTCGGTTTTTGCTCTGAATAAGCGATCTTTGGTCTGTGTTTTGTTAAGTTCTTCTTAAGTTAATTTGTAAACTTGCTCTTTGATGCAATTTTCAAACTTGGAAACTCGAGATGAAAGTTAAACTAAGGCTGGAAGCTGGTGGATTGAGTGCTCCCGGATGTTTTAAGCTGTGAGGTTCTCAGATATGAACTTTTGCTGGTAGTTTAAGTTACAAAAAAGCAATAGAATAGGGACTAATCTCTTGTGTATAATGGATAGGCAAGAATGTTTGATGTMTTTTCTTTCGACCAATTCTTTATGGCTTTCAGGGTACAGTTTGAAAAGTTTTTCTTGTTCACTAAAACCATTACTGGTAATAAGTATGCATTGTGGTTACTAATACTAATGTGAGTTTCAACACCCTACTTTAGGTGTTGTATATTTGATCTTTTTCCTGGGAGAGGGGGGTTTTAGGAGTCCATCAGCTTTTCATTGGATTAACATACAACTCAGGAACCTTCCATGAGCACACAACTGTCTTTGTCTGATGCTGTGCCAGCTCATAAGTGATTGGTGTGATATCTGATTCTGATATAAGTTTTTCTTTTTATGGTAATTCTGTTGTACAAATTTGAGTTTGATATATATCGACACTTTAGGCATCTTTTGATTCTTTTCTGTAAATATATTGCATTATGAGTTTACTTCTTGGTGCAACATTATGGGAACTATCTTTCCTTATGAAAAAGCAAGACGAATGTTAAGTGTATGAMTATTATGAAATGCTGATGCTGGAATTGGTGACTAGGATGAGATGTTATCTGATATTAATATGTGGAATTGGTGACTAGGATGAGATGTTATCTGATATTAATATGTGGAATTTCCTGAATGTAATGTTTAAGTTTTTGATGGTTTTCCTAGTGGTGAACTAGAGTAAAAGGGTTATTTTGGGAGAACAAAAGTTGGCTATAGAAGCAGTATACCATATTTTCTGGATGCATATTATGAACTGTAAATGATTTTCCAAAAGAAAAAGAAAATATCATGTGGAAAGTGATTGTTTGATGAGATGAAAGAAAGGTTCAGAAGCAGTYTAGGAGAATTCCAATGCTTTTAGGTCTTGGAGGAGAAATTTAAAAGATGTATCTTCTTTTGAGCACAAATTGCAGCAACATTTTATTGAGACGTTTTCCAGTGATGCATTTAATGATTAATATTTTGTTTCTATTTTGAGATTCAATTGGTAGTTCTTCAGACAAATTTTAGTCTTAAAACTTGTATCTGCTCATCTAAGCTCAGAAGTGGAGGAATTCCATTCTGTAGTATCATGGAACATTGGGCATATCCCTTTAAATCCGTCTGTTTCTTTTCTTTTTTTTTTTTTTTTTTTGTCTTTTTCATTATTGTTGTTGCTATAGCCAAGGAACTGAACATGTTTATTTTAATCTTTTTGGTTATTGTTGGATATCTGCACATAACTGTTAGATTGCCGAAACCACTTCCACCTAACTTGAGCTCGTGTAAGGTCTAGATTACAATGATGAATATCTGAAGAAAATTTTGATTGACCATGTCAGGATTGTTATTTTATGTGAATGTTTATTAAATTCATTGTTGAATTCTTGACTGCGAACACCCTRCTCTTTTCCCCCTTGCCTAAAGTGGTCATTGACAGTAGGGTTGATCAGATGCCTTCTGTTTTCCAGTAGCGTATCAGTCATACTATTCATAATTCAGATATGAAGTACTTCTGGTTCATTATGTTCACCTGTAGCTAACATTCGAAATGATACGTAGTTCAACATGACGGTCAAAATTGGAAGTCATCATACTTGACATAGTATGTTGTCTGCTTTAGTAAGCTTGTATCAAGTGATTGCAATTCAATTGGTTTATTTGGATTGAGAAATGTCTCTTGTAATCCTAGCTAGGAACCATAAGGCATTTAGTGGGTTCAAACTATAATTATATGGAATGCAGCCTGTATTGAATAGATAAGTCTCTGTATTGTTCTTTTTATTTTTTTATTCTAAGAGTATATGAGTTTAAGCTTCTATTGAATAGATAAGTCTCTGTATTGTTCTTTTTATTTTTTTATTCCAAGAGTATATGAGTTTAAGCTTCTGGATATATATATATATATATATATACACACACACACACAAATATATTATTTAAAGTAATTTCCAAGAGGATATTAGTTTAAGCTTCGGGAAATCTTGAACAAGGATAACCTAGCGGAGATGTTTCGGTTAACTGCATCTAAGATGCCCTCCATCCTAATCTATCTATTGTTTCTCCCATATCCACGCCCCTTGTCCAAATTGGTGGGCTCTCCTCTGCTTTGAATAAAATAGGATTTTATGTTGTAAAGGTAATTTCTTTAGACTGATTGRGTTTGTGCATCCATGTCTTGTTAATTCACTAAAATAAATCCAAGGAGAAGGTGGACTATCTTTTTCTATAGCTGAACTGAGCATTTCTTTTATTTATCAGAAGTATCAAGTCACTGATCCAAGTCAACCTCACACGTCCTCCTATTATGCCCCTACTGGGTCTTCAGCAATCCCGTGGACCTCCCATGGGGCTAATAGTTATTCCAGGGAGAATGGTGCCATTTCTAATGCCAATTACCATCATGACCAACAAGTGGCTTTGACCTRAAGGAGTGCCCAAGATGGGGTAAATACAGCACCAGTGCCCTCCACTTCAAGTTCAGGATCAGCAAATCTACCTCAAGATTATAGTAATTATGCAACTTATCCAAGTAGTGATCCATATGGATATGGAAATACAGGATATGCAGCTTACTATAGTGGCTATCAGCAGCAGCCTAGTCAATCATACTCACAGCCTGTAGGAGCATATCAAAACTCAGGTGCTCCTTATCAGCCTCTTTCCTCATTTCAGAATACAGGGTCTTATGCTGGATCTGCAAGTTATTCAAGCACTTACTACAATCCTGGTGATTATCAGACATCTGGAGGTTACCAGAGTGGCACTTACAGTAATCAGAATCAGAATCAGACCAACTATTGGCATGGAGGGCAGTATGCTACATACGCATCTCATCAGTATCCAAGCTACACTCCTGATTCAAGCACAGCATATAATTCCACCAGTGCCCCTGCAACTTCGCAATATGGTCAGCACTACAAGCAATGGACTGACTATTACAATCAAACACAAACAGAAACAGAAGTAAGCTGTGCTCCTGGAACAGAAAATGTTTCTGTTTCTAGTGCACCTTCGCTAAGTTGTCCTGTTCCTGGTGTTGCTGGCGGGTATGGAACTTCAAACATTCAGCAGCAGCCGGCCCTTTATACTCCATCTTGGATGCCGCAATCCAATTCATTTGAATTGTCTTCAAACCAGGTTTTTTTAATCGTACTATCTGTGGTTAACTAAAAGTTGCTTTCTTCCACATGCGTGTGATTGATGGGCCCTTTGTGAGTGAGGAGACAAAAAATGGAAAAAAAAAAAATTATGCAGTAATTTTGTTAATATTTTAGGAATGAGGGACAAAAAAACCTGCTTTCTTTGTTTTGATTTTGGTACTATTACCAAGATTCACATCTCTCTGGGGTTCTATTATACAAACACTTGTGTTAGTGTTGTCTACAAGTTTTGAGGGGCATAATGAGTTTGTATTTTCCTTGTTTTGGAATATTAAATGTATTGTATATTTCCTCTGCAACTATTATGTGTCTTCCAATAACCATGCTTAAGTATTAAGTTTTGTACAAAAGAATGTTGGTTGTGTCTCTTTATCTGTTGTTTGATAAGAAATTATTATGTAAATAAATTTTTTGTTTCTGTTGCCAGTTTACTTATACCAGATGGTAAAGTAATGGTACAATCTAACTATACATCCTGTCGCCAGTATCACCTATACCTTTGGGTTATATATATATAATATTATTACCCTATCATATATCTCTAATGTGCTTATATCGCGCTGTTATCTTTTCAGTCTGGTACAGTGAGTGGTGGTGTTCATGATGGTTACTGGAAACCTGGCACTGCAAGTTTTCCAAATCAATATTCTAACTCCACACAACCACACATTCAAATGCTATCGGAAATAAGTTCCACCTATGAAAGCTTTCAGAATCAGCAAAAAACTTCTTCAGCTCAGGAATTCACTTCACTTTATCCTGCCTCTCAACAGGCTCCCCAAAATTATCAACAAAACTTGCAACCTGTAACACAAACTGTTCCACCACTTGATTCACGTAGAGTAAGCAAATTGCAAATTCCCACAAATCCTAGAATTGCTTCAAACTTGCCTTTGGGTTTGTCAAAAACGGAAAAGGATACCACCTCTAGCGGCGCTACTCTGAAGCCAGCCTATATTAGTGTTTCACTGCCAAAGCCAAATGACAGAGTGCAATCTCATGATGTTGCTGCTGATTCTATACTGAAGGTTGAGTTTTCCATATTTTCTTTCTGTTCTTTTAGTTATCCTATTCGTCATAGATTAGCTATCTGATTCTATATGTTATTATCTTGAATTTTATCTTAGACTTGGTTCCTTTTTGAGCTAATGCAACTTAGGCTCTCTAGTATTTGATATCAACTCTCCTGTAGTCTCAACCTGATTAGTTGATCTAAAACTTTCTTATAAATATGGCATCTTGTTTAACATGTTTAGAAGCTTGTGGAAGTCTTTTAGTATCTTATGATAGAAATTATTTCTAGACCTCCTTTTCAAGTTCAGGAATTTACTAAACTTGCAATCTTCATATTTATACCCATACATATTGTGCTATTTTCCCTGGAAAATTTATAAATGTTGCTCCATTCATGGATATAGCATAAAGATTTTCAGCAGTTCATCTGCCYACTGAGTTTGMTGCTGTGTGTTCAAGTTGGTTTTATGTTATTGAATCAGAATAGTATAAAATGTTAACAGCATTCTGTGGCTTAATTAGCATATTATCCGGCTGCTTATGTATATGGTGAGAATGGAGTTAAGGACATGGAGTGTGATGGACAAATAGTTCCTTAGTTAATTAAGCTGCAATTTCGGTATTGTGAGAAAAGTTTTCTCTTAATTGATCATTGTGATAGCGAAATTTGCAATACCCTATCTTGGCTTTTTGTCGGAATAAATCTTTGGGGGAGAAAGTCAAACTGAAATTGGGTATCTGTAAGTATGCACAGATATTTGCTTATGCAACACAAATTTCAACTTTTTAACAGCTAGTCCTTCTATAACTAAGGTTACCTTTGATATCCAAGATTCCCTTTTGCCCTTTTCTTGCTTTTGTCTGAGGGCATGGTTAGATTCTGTAAGTTAATTGAGAGAAAATTTTCCTTCTGGCCTGAAAGAGATTTGTTTGGCATTTGATGCATTTTTTATGGGCTACAGAGGTATTACTTGATTGTGGACACTTTTCAAAATMTTTGGTTCTACAATTAAAGTTTGACTTTTTAAGTGTAGCTTTTATGCAACCTAAGGTTTACTATTATCATATGATGTTGAACTGATCGACATGAAGTCTTTGCACTCCACTGTGAAGTTTGGGTCTAATTCATTGAGCTCAGAAACTGATCTCCAGTTGTTTTATCTGTAGCCTGGTATGTTTCCGAAGTCACTGCGTGGTTATGTGGAGAGAGCTTTGGCTCGTTGCAAGGACGATGCGCAAATGGGGGCATCTCAAGCTGTCATGAAGGAGGTATACAACACTACCATTTTCTTTCTGGCTATATAACAGAAATTCTTGCTGGTTACTTGTCATGTGCTCTAGGTAGCTACTTTTCAGTGCTGTGGTGCCTGTCATGTTCAGGGACTGATATTATAAATATGTTAGGTCATTAATTGATTGGAAGGAGTAGTTAATTATGAACTTAGCTCTGATATATTTGCAAAGTGGTAACACAGCGTGGCCTGGCTGGTCTTCTGGTCATTTAGCATGGTCCATGGACATGTGCATGAGTTCAATTATTGTCTCTGTAACAATAGGAGCATGCCAGGCCAATAGRTGTTATTGTTTAAATTCATTAAGGTAAATTGTAGTTGTTGAAGATGAAGAAAAATGCATCTACTGAAATCATCTTCTTCTACCTAGTCAGATTTTGAAACTTTTCTGTTAGTCCCTTCCAATTTACATGGTAATTTTACTTGCAATGATAGTTTTATGATAGCTGGGAATGTAATTGTATTAAAATGTCAAAAGCGGAAACAGTATAAAGAGTTTAAATTTCATTACCGTAAATACATAGTGGTGGGCCAGCAACTTTTTAGGCTTACAAAACAGTTAAAAGAAGCTAGTTTCTGCGAGAAGTTGTCAACATTTTGGATGAGCAACTGTGCCATGTGAAATAGGTACGATTTGTGGTCTTAAGATTATTTTTATTCTTATTTTTATGCAGAAACTTCTGCATCTTCTTGGGTTATTTGCATCTCCTTCCCACCACCTTTTTCTTTTAGCATCTTATTTTCAATCCTTGTCTGATTACATTTGCTGGATTTCCTTTTCTGAATCCTGGTTGGATCACTGAGTGGTTATTGAGGAGCTATGTAATTGTTCTTGTACATGTAAATTTTTTTACATATATGTATTGACCATTTAATTCTCTGGTTCTTAGGGGCATTAGATGCTTCTTCCTGTCTTATTCAACTTTTGCATCATGGTGTTTTTTTTTTTTTTTTTTTTTTTTGGGGCTGCTGCTGTTGTTGAAGTTAAAATTCTTATTCTGAATTTCTGATTTCAAACTGCCTTACTTGTTGTGGAATCCATGCTGTAATAGAGCTACATATAGACAGGCTAACCTTTTGTTGCATCAGCTTCCTTTTTCTGCAGCGACTACCTATTAAGAAAGATTCTTTTACTTGTATCTCTTGGTACTTTTGTGTTCCTCTGGTAGATTTTGGGAAACCTGAAATTCTGTATTGTTTCAGAAAGGTATTCAAGAAAAAGTCAGTAGGGAACAGGAATGTTCTACATTTTCCCAGAAAGCGTTTTTGCTTTGTTCCTGGTTTCAGCAGCTTGTCCATCTAGTACCTTTAGTCCACATTATGCAGACTCATACAACATATCCACTAGGATATTGAGTCGCCCATTTTACCACCTGGATCCTTGTATTATTCATCTGGTGACAAAGAACATGAATTGTTAAGGAACTGCCTTATAGAAATTTATACAATTTAACGTGTCTGACACGAGGGGTAACCGCTTTCAAGAAAAATTCATTTGCCCAAACCAGCTATGTGATTTGGTTTTTGTTTCTGTCCCTACGCACACAAGTGCCTGAGGTTGCCTGTGCTGCCTGTGAATCTGTTTTAGGTTAGCTGTTGTAAAATATTTAAAGTGGGGTAATTTCCTTTCTAGTTTCTTGTGCTTGCTTATAGGGGCTGATTCATCAATTGCTCGCTTGTAGTATGATGATGATGTTCTCCTTGAGTTAAGAGAGGATCTCTCCCTCTCTCAGACAAATATATGCGCTTAAAGTTCCTTATCATTTTGTTATGCATCTGATGAGAGAAGGCTACCTCAATGCTAAATGGTTTTTCTTAATTTTATTTCATACCCAGAGTCTGTTTCTATATATTTGGCTTGATCTTGCCACACTTGTAATTTTATCAATCAAAGCTTTATTATCTTGAGTAGTAGTTCTCTTCTGCTTTAGTGCTAATATACATTTTTGWATCTCTTCTGCTTATTTTACTCTTCAGATCATCACAAAGGCGACTGCTGATGGCACGCTCTACACAAGAGATTGGGACATTGAGCCTCTTTTCCCACTGCCAAATGCCGATACGGTGAATAAGGAGTATGCTTCTCTTTCTCTCTCTGTCACATGCATGTAAATTGCAATTAAGCAAATCTGAGAATCATACTGAACATCTTATTGCAATTGAATCTGACTTGTTTATGATGTATTTGYTTTCTTACTGCAACATAATTAGAATGTGCACTGAACTTTAATGTGACTATTCATGAGAAATCTAACTTTCCCCACATATTTTGCTACTGTTTCTTGAGCACTTAAGCTCTTGAGTCTCTTTTGCTCCTTTTGCCCTTCTGAACTTGGGGAAATCTATAGGCCTTTCAACTTTCATCCTTTTAAAATTTGTTTTTCTGTTTTTCTGAATCTCAGCTGTCAGATCTTGGTTCTTTTCATCTAAGATGATCGTAAGTGCTTGATGGGTTTGTAAAATCTTCATTGTCCGGCATTCTTAGCTTGACTTGGCATGGGTTCATTGTTCATAATATTTTCTAGCAATGTCGCTCTTATAATTTTACCAATTCTATTTTTTGTTCTACATTTTATAGGGGTCTATTGCTCTCTACTCCCAGTTCTTCAGTGCAAAAGAGTAAAAGAAGTCCCAATAGGAGATCCAAAAGCAGGTGGGAACCTGTATCAGAGGAAAAGCCTGAAAAACCTGTAGCTGTTGCTCGTGAAACTGTAAAATTTGGTGGTTGGAACAAACAGGTAACTGTTCTAGTTGTCTAACTTGAAAAGAATTTGTTTAGAAAAATTCCCTCTTCCTGCATATATAACACATTCATGTACATATATTTATGCTTCTTAGTGAGTTGGATAGGGGATAAGAGGAAGGAGGTCAGCAGGGCTTCTAGTGCTAAATTTAATGTGAAGCTTATGAAACCATTGAATCCAAAACAAACTGGGCCGAAATAAAATAAAACTGTCCATCCCTTTTTGTTGCAATATATTTGAAGGGAAAAAAGGGAAAAAGAAAAAAGAACCGGGTAAGTAATTGCAGATTACAAACAGATTACAAAAGTTGCAATTTTGTACTAAAATTAACCAAGGTTTTCAAATGAACCTTCTTGCTCATCGTTTGGAGTTAGTTACCATGAATACTCTGTCTTGCATGTTCACAGAAAAGGGTTTTCACTAGCACGAGTGATGTTAGCACTTGTATGTTGTTGCGAAGTTTATTATAATGAATCTCATGTAGGATATTTTTTGCTGCAGTTTACCAGTGGAAAATTAGAGAACAAGGAGGATCATACAAGTACCATGAAATTTTCTTTAGCAGACCAGAAGAATATTGCCAGGAATGTCCTGAGGCCCACTAAGAGGCCTCGTCTTGGTGATGGTCTAAATGCTGCTGATAATGCTGATGCATCCAGTGACAGTGATAAGGAGCAAAGTTTGACTTCTTACTACTCTACTGCTGTAGCACTTGCAGATACACCAGAGGAAAGAAAGAGACGGGAAAATCGTTCAAAACGTTTTGAAAGGGGACATGGTAATCGAGCAGTAACTAATCATTTTAGGCCAAAAAATGGTGGAGCTGGCAATTTGTATACTAGACGGGCTAGTGCGTTGGTGCTTAGCAAAAACTTTGAGGAGAGTGGTAATAAAGCTGTTGAAGATATTGACTGGGATGCCCTTACGGTCAAAGGGACCTGCCAGGAAATCGAGAAGCGCTATTTGCGCCTAACTTCAGCACCTGACCCTGCCACGGTAAACATTCAAAATTAGGTTTAGAATTTAAAGCAAAMTGATTAACGTATTTAGGTTTTCTTGTGTTGCTTGTTTTGAAGTTACATAACTT
Source organism: Rhazya stricta (assembly GCA_001752375.1). Lineage (NCBI taxonomy): Eukaryota > Viridiplantae > Streptophyta > Magnoliopsida > Gentianales > Apocynaceae > Rhazya > Rhazya stricta. Next base: position 1,156,145 of record MEJB01000005.1, read on the forward strand.
GCAGGTGAGACCAGAAGAAGTGCTGGAAAAAGCACTGCTTATGGTTCATAATTCTGAAAAGAATTATCTTTATAAATGTGATCAGTTGAAATCTATACGGCAAGATTTGACTGTACAGCGAATACGCAATGAGCTTACTGTGAAGGTATRTTTTTTTTTTTTTTTTTTTTGGGTATTATTATTTGCTAGCCTACATTCCATTTGTTTTCAGAAAAACTTGTTGATTGAAATTTTCTCAGAGCAGTTTTTGRTATATTTTTGTGCTTTTCATTTGTTTGAGAATTAGATTTCACGTACAAATTTTTTTGTTTAACATTAATGTCATTACCATCTATTTCAGGTTTATGAAACTCATGCTCGTTTGGCTATTGAAGTTGGTGATTTYCCGGAGTATAATCAGGTTGGTTCTTGTCTGTTTTGGTATCAATCTAAACTTAAATGATGTTTTAGAATTCTGGATACTTTTCTTTCTGCTCTCTTTATAGTGATCGTTTGTTTGTGACTTAATGATTATATTGGAATGATCTTTTGTTTATAATGATCATTCTTGCCGGAGTTCTTAATGATCACATTGTAAAAGAAGTCAAATGTTAAATCATGTTCGATGCTTGAGTTGCTTGGATCTACTAAGACTGCTTCAATTGGAATAAGTGCATTCAGATTAATAGTAACAAGAAAAATAATAATTATTATAATTGTAGTAGTAGCAGTTGTTATTTTTTTTATTGTTGTTGTTCTTTTTATTGTATTTTTTTGGTTGTGGGGACAGAGTTACAATCGTACTAGGTTGGAGTTGGTTTAATTMCCTTCTAATAGGGGTAGTCGATCAATTGAACTAAATCAAGGTAACTAAATGATAAAACAGAATTTCTGGGTGGTGAAACTCTATACTTGAAGGGTTTTTAGTCTGTTCATTTTTCATATCTCATATTAGGTTGTTCTTAGGCATTAAATCAAACTTCATGGAGCACTACTAACCCCTTGTTTTTTAATTTGTTGAACAATTATATAGTGAATTTCTTTGTTAGTCTTTTTGTATTTTTTTCCAGCCGTGGATTCTTTGTTGTCTGAGATATACAGTTGCTTCCCTAAATAAGTAGTTTGGTTGAAGTCTTGAACCCCTATGACTTGTGTTATGAACTTCTTCCAGATTTGACTATGAGCGTGCATTGACCAGATTGAACTTCATTCTCAGTGTTATTATTGAAAAGAAATTGAAAATCTCGAAACTTAATTTTGTATATTTACAAATTTATCAGTAGTTTATCTAGGATTTTATGAAGATTTGTAAAAATTGTACCTAGGGATTTAACTAAAAATAGTACAACTCCCTAAAAGCCATTAGTAGTTTGTCTTTAAAGCATAAAATAAAAGTGGCTGAATAATTATTATTTTTTTCAAAATTTTCACTTGTTTATGTTTTAATTCTACTAGAGCAACATGCTTTTTGTAGTGCTCTTCTTTCAGAAGTCACTAATTTTCTAATTTTCATGAACTGACTGAAATCTTCAGGATTCAACTTTGTTGAATCTGAAGAATGTAGCATTGGCTCATGGAGTTTATGATTTTGTTTAAGTGGATGGGCCCCATAAAATGGCTATTTGGTTAACATTCTTCTTTTCTGCTTTTGCAGTGTCAATCCCAATTGAAAACACTTTATGCTGAAGGAATTAGGGGATGCCACATGGAATTCGCTGCATACAATCTACTCTGTGTAATCTTACACTCAAACAATAACAGAGATCTCCTGTCTGCAATGTCAAGGTTATTTACCTAACTTTAAATAGTCTTCCTTGCATTGTCCTTATTATTTTGCCTTTAGTTTTTGGGCAGTAGGGTTTTGCTTCTTATGATGTAGCATATGTGCTAGCAGCAGGTTTCCATATTTGGCTCCCCTCTTGTCACAGCTTTCCTACTGGGTACAAGAAGTTGCTCTTATATTTTTCATTATATATTTCATCCTACTAGTTGGTGACTTCTTTCACTTTCAAAACCTAAGGAGGCTGATGGCGTTACTTTTAGCAATTAAAGTTCCTGTTCTTTTGAAGTTGATACTTTACTTCTTGCAAGCTTAACTTTAAGAATGATGATGACATCAGAGAGGAACACTAAAATCAAAGGATTAGAATACAGGGAAATCTGAGCCAACACTGGCTCATGTAACCTTTTCAGACCAATAGGTATCAGATTCGCTAGGATTGGATCCTGGAGTCCCCTACGTCTCAAGTTCAAAACCACAGAAATGCAGGTGTGGTGACAACAAGGACAAAGGGTTAGAATATAGGGAAATCTTTCCCACCTTTATACTGGATCTCGTGTGAAAAGATTTTAAGAGAAATGTATTTAGAGGCTACTATTCTGATCTTAGCATGATGAGTTTGGTTATCATTTTACTACTTGACTTCCTTGAATTTCTTGTGGTTTTCACTTGGTCTAAACCCAGTTATGAACCATTTATCTGTGTATTTGTTCTCTTGCTGCATAGTTGGCATGGTATTGAACATTTATCATGTTGTAGTGGWAATATCTTTTACCTGAATTTCTTCAGTTTGTTTAGCTTCTAGATCTCTAATGGCTGTTCAGAAGTAATATGTATAACTATGTTATTTTATTGAAATTAAATTGTCGAGGAGATGAACTTCTAAAATTTACTGAACACCCAGTGACTGAACATATATGGAACTCCTTACGATCAAGAAAATCTGAAAAATCAGTTTCTATTGTCAGTGGAAGTTTATCCACTTTATTACTTTGGACCACTACTCTTTGCCAGTAAAATTTATCTTGTGAGACCATGTTGAGCTAAATTTGTACAATATGGTGCGGGAGACAACAGGGTTTGCCTTTGCCCAATATACCAATTTYCTTCTGCCTGAGCTGGTGAGGATTGGCAGAGATTGGGTGTAATGTGAATTTGATACTGTTTTGGTCTTGGTAAAAGTTGATTTTGAATTTACTTTTGGTTTGGATGGGGATTTTAATCAGTATATTTCATAATTTTGTTGATCTATCAAATCATGGTTCTTCTGACTGCATATTAATTGTGGAAGGTATGCTTTCATCATGGATTGTGGTAAAGTTTGCAGGATTTAGGGACCATGTGAAGTAAAATGGAAAATAGTCGGTCTATAACTTGTAGTTGTCTTTGGAATGCTATAAATGCTGAATTATCTGATTTCATTATTTTCCAGATTGTCAGCTGAAGCTAGGAAGAATGATGCTGTGAAACATGCTCTTGCAGTACGTGCTGCAGTGACTTCTGGAAATTATGTCCTATTTTTCAGACTATATAAAGCTGCTTCAAATATTAGTACCTATCTAATGGGTCAGTGGAAATCATATAATGCATTTGATTAAGATACAGTTTGTTAATGATTTTTTGTACTGAGAAAAGTAGTTGAATTTGCTTTGTGTGTTGCAGATCTTTATGTGGAAAAGATGCGATATGCAGCTATTAAATGCATGTCTCGTTCATATCGTCCCACTGTCCCTGTGTCATACATTTCTCATGTTTTAGGCTTCGCCAACGGATTGCCTGCATCTGAACCAAGTGATGAGAAGGAAGCTGATGGAGTGGAGGAATGCGTAGAATGGTTGAAGGCTCATGGCGCATGTCTTACTAAAGAAAATTTGGGAGAGATGCTACTTGATACGAAGGTATGCTATCWCCATGTTCAAATGTGTTTATGACTTGATTTATACTTGATACTTCCAGGAGTTAACTGCATATCTTTGGTGCTAAAAGTATTTGGGAAAAGTCCTTTTTTATGATGCTGATATGAATTTCTTAAATTATATATCTGCTAGTGAAGAGTAGTTGAAAATTTTGCAAGGGTGCAGGACCTGTTATTTACTTGTGTAATTGAAAGTGAATATCACCTGAGCTAGTGCCATTTGAGCCTTGAATCTTGTCCGTCGCTTCTTCTTGTATTCTACCTGTTTTGTCTCTTCCTTTCGTTTCTCCTCTGCAATCAAAGCCTAGTCCAGGGCTTCGCCAAATGGATGGGAAAGAGCCTGAAAATATAGTTGCTGCTATTTTCATTATGAAGCTCTCTCAATTGTTGGCTCTGACACCCCTATTTGCTTGCAGGCATCCATGTCAAGTCTCTACATGCCAGAACCTGAAGATGCTGTTTCCCATGGAGATGCGAGTCTTGCAGTGGATGATTTTTTGGCACGGAATCCAAGCATAAGTTGATTTTGTATGCTAATATCCTAGTTTAAAGATCTTGGTTCCCAAGGGGCCTAACCAACCAGGGAAAGGGGGATTACATCTGGAGAATTCTACCTCGAGTTGAAGAGGTTTCTTTTGCGGCAGATCTCTACAGGTAGCAGAGTCCTGGATGGTTGCAGACCTCTATGTTGTGAGGAATATGTGCATTGAAACAGAAGCATTACAGAGTTCCCCATTAAAGTGCTTATAGTTTAGCGATGGGGTGCCGAAATCCTGAGTCTTTGTTTCAGAACATACATCATTCTTTTTGTCACGAATCTATAAAGATGTATATTGAGAGGGCACCATGATAAGTAATAGCAACTTATTTATTTATTTATTTGCATTTTTTGTTTCTGGTCAGAACTCAGAGACTCCCTATACCTTGACTAGTTTGTATGTTGGATGATTGATTTCAGGTTTTGAGATTTTAGCTTTGCACTTTCTTACTGAAATTCCACTTGGTATTCACTTTTGATATCCCTTTTAGAATGACCCAGAAAAACTTCTCTTCATACAATCCAAAATCAAACTCTCTTTTACATTTTTGTTTTCAAGAAAAGAAAAGGAACAAGATGGGGAATATKTTCTCACTTCTCGGTCGGCGATGACTCTGYCCAAATGCRCACCTTCTCTTTCTCATACTTGACATACAATGCCGAAGCCGCCGCCATGAAATATACCTGAATCAAAACTATAGCTGGTGAGTGGTAATTGATCACGCCCTTACCCGTTGCAAGCTCCACCAAAATCAACGCCGTCAGTCCGACTAGCGCAATTCGGCCATTTATCCTCTCTGAAAACGGAGAGAATCCGAATTCCACATTTAGACCTTCTGATACCGGTTGTTTCAGCTGGACTGGTGGAAGGTATATTCCGGAGCCGGAGCCAGAGCTTCCCTTCTGTCCTTTCCTAGTCTTGCGCACTTCAGCTTTCTTACCCTTCCCGCTTCGGTATCGAAGTCGAACCTGGGATAACCGGCTATCGAAGCTGTCCGGGTCGGAGCTTGAAAACTCTGTTTGAGTCTGATCAGTCTCGGAGGAGCCATCTTTGTTTTCAGTGGCGCGACAAGTAGTGAAGGAAAGTTGCGGTGGCGCATGGAGCTTCAGTGGAAAGGAAGCACGCGAGGAGGATGAAGAGAATAATGCATTTGGATTCGAGAGTTGCAGAGTGGAATATGGTACGGTCGCCATTTCTGGTTTGCTTCTCTTTCTTTCAGGTTCTTGGATAGGATAAGGGAGTACTTCCATGTCGGTTTTTTGTGGCTTTTGATTTTCTGGAGCGGGATACGTGTTCTGTCACCCGCCATCAATAATCAGCGGTTTTTTCTATTTCATCCATTTTGTTTCTTATTCCTTTACAAATTTACATTTAAATTATTCTATAAAATATTGTTTTATATATACATGGATTTCATAAAGTTATGTTTATCCAAGGATATTACCAGTCTCAGTAACATGGCTGTACATTAAATGAAGCTGAATTTTCAAAAGAAGGGGAAAAAAAAAAAAAAAGCCTTCGTTTGAAGTTAGGCATTTTTAAGGTTTGGAGATATTATAATATGCTCTTTTATTATTTTTTTTAATTTTAGGAGTTATGATATATACAAGTCGTGCATGAGTAGCGAAAATATGTCTCTTTTATATTTTTTAAAACTCATTTTTGAAAGATGCAAAAAAAAAAAAAAATAGTACTCAAACATAAAAAATGATCAAAAGTGTTGATTTGGGAGTTTTTTATTTATTCCTCTTAATGATTATAAAAAAGATTCTAATTATTTAAATGACCATTTATTTTTTGTGTTTAATTTTAATTTGAATATATATTTATAATTTAATTATGAGACAGATTGATTAAAATAGTCAAAACAGTTTTATGTGATATTCTATATAAAAATATGTTATCAGTTTTTATTTCAAAAAATGACAAACTCAGCATCTTATCAATAAATTTGAAAAGAATCACACAAAATAGAATTTGAGAATGTTTTTAAAAAATAACGTAATATTATGGGTATCGATTTGCATGCACGTTCTCTAATCTGACCCGAAGAACATGGCATTTATCGTGCCTATAAATGTGGTTTCGAATCAAAGCCATCTATCTACTAGTAAATGCCTAATTGCCCATTCTAGTCTAGCTGTTGTTAGCCAGCACCAATAACTCCAAACAATTATTTGGTCAAACGGTAATACACTTAGAGCTGGAGCATCCTCCAGGAGATTGATACTAGTAGAATTGTTCAAAATAATAGCAGTTGACTCTATCGGACTATAGTGAGTTTGGAATTTTATAATAACATTTAGTTTTTCTATTATATCTCATATACTTTTTAATTGATGAGTAAAAATATATAACAAAAGAAGTATACTATAAAATTTCAAACCCTAAATTCGAACCCGGATCATCACAAGACATGTTGAAAGAGAAGAAGCAATAAGTTGAAAGATGACTTACACGAATTCAGTACAGTTCCATGCATGGTTATTTACTTTCTCTTATTCTTGTTTCCGACCAACAGAGCAAAGTAAAACAATATCCTGAACACGAATCCCCAGGCAATGGTGATCCAAAAGTAATCCCACTTGCTAAGATCAGTCACTCCTCTCTCCTTTAATATGTCTGCTCCGGTTGTTAAGCACGTCGATCCCGTAATGTTCCTCCCCAGAGTTTCGCCAATGTRCTCCAACAGCACCTCCTTCGTTGCTACCGGAATTGAACCGAAGGGAGTCCCGTCAAAGATTTGAATTCCATGAACAAAACATTTACTGGGATCGTCGTATTCATTATGCAAAACGGCTGCATTTGCGTATTTCATGGGGTTGATGTAATGGAACCAAAGCCAGTAGTTTGGTATTCTGTCACGAGTGATCACTAACCCACATAAGATAAAATAGTATGATAATGTCGCTACGATTACAACGTAGCCGAGCATCACATGGGGGACAAGCTCTGTACAGAGCGTCACGAAAGAATTCCCAGTCCAAAATGACGCCATGATGATTCCGAAGTAGAAGAAATATTCCGAGAATCCACCACCAACATTAGTCCCCCAAAATGTTATGACAGAGAAGGTGAAGGAGAGGACCAATAGTGATGGTATCCAAACCAGTGCATGAGAAAGGACATACGAGTACTTCCTGTATGCATTGAAAGCCGTCTCTCTCAGAAAGATGTCCCGTTCTTGGAGGAAACTCGGAATTCCATCCGTACAAACAAAGAAAACTGTTGAAATGGCGAATCCCACAAACCGTATCCTTTCTGCATTTCCCATTGGCGATAGGCCAAGGTGCAGAAACAAAGTAGCCAAGATAACTGCTGTTACCAGTGTTGCTCCAAATCGCGCAGCGAAAAGCTCTGGCATTCGGCGTGAATTAAGAAATGAGCGTTTTGATAACACTAGAATTTCAGCCCAAAATGGATTAGCGAATGTTTGAATCTTCGTGGATATATTAGCAGCGTGATTGGTTGCCCCGTACACTAATTTCCCTCGTGAAATACTGGAAATGATTGCTAGCTTCAACGAGAAACCATGCGTCGGCGATGACTGTTGTTCGGTGGTAGCGTTCATATTTTGCCATGCCTTGTTGAATTCGACCATTCCTTTTGTCCCGTTCGGCGTTTTCTCCAGGTCAGAGATGATACCCAAAGCTGCCTCTGTGGGGTTCTCATATGCAGGTATTGAATGTCCAAAATCCACCAAATACATGGACAAATTGGACGGAGAACCGCTGTAAACTATTTCTCCCTGAGACAAGAATATTAACCTGTCCAGTAGACAGAGAATTCGATAACTTGGCTGGTGAATGGACATGATGACTGTACTTCCCGTTTGAGCAATACGCTTTAAAACCTTGACGACCATAAATGCACTAGTGGAGTCGAGTCCTGAAGTGGGCTCGTCAAGAAATAAGAGAATAGGATCATGAATGATGTCGGTTCCAATAGAGACCCTTCGCCTTTCACCTCCGGAGACTCCCCGGTGGCCTTCATCTCCAATCATTGTGTTCGTGGCATTTCGGAGGTCTAACTGATCAATCAAGTCCAGAACTCTTCTCTTTTTCTTGGATTTGGAGAGAGTCCTTGGCAGCCTCAGCTCAGCAGCGAACATTAAGGTTTCTTCAACAGTGAGCATAGGAAAAAGAAGATCATCTTGCATAATATAAGCAGAGATGACTTTTAGTAAGCTCGGGTCTAATCTTTCGCCGTTGAGATTGATCGTTCCCTTTAAGCTTCCCTTCACCATGCGATTGGCCAATGCATCAATGAGCGTCGACTTTCCGGACCCAGAGGGACCTAGCACGGCCAGGATTTCCCCATCGCGGGCCTCCCCAGATACATCGTTAAGAACAACTTTTGTTACTGAATGTTTGGAGGAAAGGCTGCTGCCAGAAAAGGTGCTGAACCAGTTGACCGAGTGGCGGATTTTGACGCTGTACGTTAGATTGGTAAAGGAGAGCAGGAGAGGAATGGAGWAGTGATGTGGGAGAACGTAGTCCAGTGTGGCCATGTGATGGGTGGTTTCTTGGTCCTGTGCAGCAGGGAAGCCTAATAGGGGAGTCGGAGATGAGGGAGAACCCAAAGTGGGTGGTGAAAAAAGCGCCATTGTTCCGGTGTTGGTGTACCAGAATGTTTGAAGAGAAGAGAAGAGAAGAGAAGTGGTGTGGTATTTGACAGGTGACTTTCGGCGAGGCCTTCTCGAGAGAAGAAATATCTGCAATGCTATTATTATTCTACTACTAATTGTGTGTGTGTGCAGAGGAAGGTGTTAATGTCAGGACTCATTTAAGTGTTAATTGTACAAGCCCATTAAACACCAACCTACATATGCCTAATGGCAATTATATCTGGGCCTGAGGTCCACTGGATATGATTCTTCTCAAATTACTATTTTAAACCTTATCTTCTGAAAAATAATAATCAATTACATGAAAAAATAAATAAGATAAACTAAGAAAAAATGCTTACGTTAAAAGAACGGATGACGGTTTGAAAATTAAATATATTTCTTAATATATAAAATGTGGATACATTTCTAATAACAAGAAAAAGATTAATATTATGACATACTTTAAAAAAACGAAAAGAGTATTATTTATACATTATTTTAAGGAATTCTTTTTTTGAAATATTACCTCTATTTAACTCGTATCACTTTATCCTAATCAGTGTAAAGCCAATTAGCACAAATATCATTTGAATCAAAATCAAAACACTTTTATTATGAGCGATTTATTATTTTTTTACTATGAAATTAATTTTGTATCTTTTCAAGAGCTAGCTAGCTGAATTTAGGCTGACTCCATTTACTTGGCGTTTCTCCACACTAAATTCAAGTTCATGAGGCYGCTTTCAAGTCGATTTAGAATTCAGGCTTAATTTCAACAATTATTAGAAGTTGTATTTTTATTTTATCAATAATAATTTCTTCATTTTTTAAAGTATATTATAATAATATTTTTTTCCTTCTTTTTTAAGTATGTCATATTTTATTTATTAATATTAATAAATATATTTTTTCATATTTACTCTTATTTTATTTTTATATTCTTTTACAATGTAAGGGTAATGATGTTACTCTAACACTTCCTTCATCCCAAATTAATTGTCATTCTGAATAATATTGCACATATTAAGAAGGTGTTGATTCTTATGAACTTTTAAATAAATTACTGTCTAGCATTCTCTTAATTTTTATATATATTTAATGTTTTGATTAATGTGTGTATTCAATTCTTTGAAAATGATGTTTTAGAGTTAGATAAGACTAATCAATTAGGGACAAAGTAAGAAAAAAATATTTAACGCATTCTTGATTTCCTAAAATATTAAGTAATTTGAAAGAAAAAAACCTGAAGGATAGTTATTTTGAAACGAAAAAATAATAATTTTAAACCAATTTATTATTTCATTGATTGATGTGTTTTACCATGTTACGACGCATTAAAAAACGGAGGGACTCTATATTTTTAGGAACTTTTTTATAAATGCTTTTATAATATTTTAATAAACTTTATCTCTCTACAATGATCATAAGATAATATTAAAGAAAGTCAATTATAAACTATTACAAGATTTAACTGATATTATAACTGTTAGGATATTTTAGTACATTTCCTTGCTACATTAATCAGACTCAAAGCARAATATGTATATACTTTAGCGGTTAAGATATTTTAGTTCACTTTCCTATTATACTCTTTGCTATACATCTCCATCCATTAATCATAATATAATTTATATATATTTTTCATTATTTAGAAGTTAATATATATATACCTGTTGTGTGTTTATTAGTGCAGTCAGAGCCAAGATAGCGAAGGAGAGGCGTCAGAGAGGCTTCGCAAGAAAGTGTTCTGAAAGACGATAAATAGCTGAAATCACATGCTTTCAAGCTTAGAAGCGAAAGCACGTGGAGTAAAATAGTCTCTTTCTCTCAAGTCATTTTAAATTTTATTTTTTAGCCTTATTGTTTCATCCTGATCATAATTTTGGACAGTTAAATACCCGAATTTGATGAGAATGAAGATCGCACGTACAATCACACTTAAGCATGATTATGAAATAAAAAATTGTTGGGTTCATCATTAAATTTGAGAATTTTTTAATTTTTTTTTTTTTTTACGAGTGCGACTTACGTACATGAATGCTAAATCGAAGTTTTACCGAACAGTCAAGCCCACGTTTTAAATTTTTTTGTTTACATTTCGTTACATTATCGAAGAAAATCTTTAACTGCTTATAATTCTAAAAGTATAAATTTTAAATATAAAATTAATAATTGTTAGAAAAGCACAAAAGAAAAGTCGCGTGCCAAGTGGCAGCGAAACTGCAAAAGGAACTGCGTTACACGTGGCCACATGGTATGACGTCATTGGCTTCTGTTCACGTTTTGGCTCATAATACCTTGTTTTACATAAAAATTAATAAAAAAGTAAAAAAAAAGTAAATTTTAATTATTTCTAATTCTAGAAGTTAAATTTTCTTAGTCCAATTGGTCAACCATTGGGATATGCAGTCATCAAAATTTAAAAAGAAAATCGACAAATTTGATAAATATTTAAGATCTCTAGAAAGATAAAATTTATCAAAATATGGTCAAAAAATATTTTAAAAATCCCGACAAATATATTGTGTTTGATAATTTTATATATTGCGTTTAGTAAATATGCAATCAAATACTTTGAACGATCATGCACATGATCTAGATTTTGTAATGGATTTAGATGCATATCCATATTCAACGAGGGTTAGAAGTTATATTTTAGTTTCATTGAGATTAAATTCATTTATCATGAGATAATTTTTATCGTGAATTTAAATTTAAGTCCATTTTGTCACAAGTTACATTTATTTTACATCAGGACTAAATTCATGAACTTTTGTATATTCAATTTTTGCAGGCCATTTGGAAATGTCCCCTAGACAAACTTCATTTCCCAAATATCCAATCCTAAGTATGTATTTACTTGTACACTCTGGCCTTCTCCTTCCATATCTATACCAACCAAACCAAATGAAGTTTGCTTAATTGGCTTTCGAGTTTAGTTGCGTTGTTGGGTCTAATATGGCAGAGAGAAGTTTGGTGTTATATATGGCCTTCCACTTGTGGGGATGGGGTAGTGTGAGAGAGATGATTCTTTACTCATTTAACTTGCCTATTGTAGGATTGGCTCACTCTTTTCAGTAATTAATAACAGCCCAACGCCCAAATTAATTGCATAATACGACATCTCGTCCTTTGGTTGGTCAACAATTCAATTTCCCTTTGGTTGAGTTGGGTTTGAAAGGCTAATTTGAATAGGACTGCTTGTGATTGTCTTTTTAAATAATGCATTAATTGTAGCATGAGTACGAGATTGGTGAGACTAATCGCAAGGCCTCACGAACGATTATTATTGAGAAATTTTTTCATGTGGCATTACAAATATAGATCGAACTCTCATAATGTCATTTTAACTCAATAATTCACTTAATAATTATCTTAAATTGTTGAATTATAGGACTAAAAAGTTCCAATTACAAGTAATTAACATGCAAACTTTGAATGGTTATAAAGTTGGAATCAGCATTTTTCCTTTCTTCTTTTTGACTCTGCAATATTTACGTACACAGACTTGCCCTGCACTCCAAAATGCGGTGGCCCTGGCATGGCCTGGGAGACACCTTTTGACTTTTGTTGACCAATGTATGAGCAATGACCTCTTAGGGTTGCAGTTGGAACCAGCTTTTGAACCGTGAGACGCAATTTCTTAATATGTTAAGCAATCAAATCCGACCAGGTGTTGGCATTTCAAATTTTAGCATACTTGCTATGTAGTGGCACGCCTCGACTCTTGGAAAATATAATATTTTCACAATCTATAGTTCGATTTTCATTGCTTTGAATTATCTAATAATCGATTGTTATGTAAAAATACATATATAACAATCATAAGGAGGCTAAGTAGATATTCTTCGACTATAAAAGATAGTTTGATTAACTTGTTCACCACCAAATTCCGAAATGAATGGTTGATAACAGCAGAGAGGGGAGGATGGTGATGAAAGTGAGGCTTGAAGCATTGAAAAATTATCAAATGAAATATGGGTATGGGTCCTTTCCCTCCTTGAAGATCATTAACCATCACCATCTCCGTGCCTTTCTCCATGTTCACGAAACCAGTATGAAATCATATTGGTACCAAGAACCTGCAAAGAAAGTCAGCAATTTACCGGATGAGCATTAAGTATTATCTTCTTTTGCCTCGGCAAACAACATCCAGCTCCAAACCCACCAGAAGGTTGTTTTATAATGATGTAAGAAACTGGAAAATTTTCCTTTCAATCACTTTCAAGACGATTTAATTTCTTACTCTTCTTCTTGAACATGTACAATCGATTACATGTGATATTTCATGACAAGTCGGCTATGAGAGGAATTATTTGTTGATTCTTACACGAAACTGATGAGCTCAAACTTGAAAAACATCAACTTGAAGTTAATTTAGCTAATGTATATTATGGTGGTCTTGCTTACTGTAGTGCGTTCAAATCTGTCTGCTGAAACGTGGTTTAGGGTTTTTACTTTGTTGAAAAATGGTTGCGAGAAGCCAATGGGGAGTTCGTTCGTTCCACTGGTGAAGCCAACATGTGAAAGCCAGAAGAATGGTTCAACAATTATTGATGAGAAAGCTTCCTTAATCATTGAGCTTAAGCTGCTGTAATGGAATCATTTTACTGCTATATATATTTTCGTTTCTTTGAAAGAAATCATTTTACTGGCCTTTCCCTTTGACTTGTATAAGATACTCTAAATCTTGCAGCTAGCAATCGATGGCTTCAAACAAGGTATATGTAGTTCCTTCTTGTCCGCTGGCAAAATATCTGTCTTTCACGTGGATTAACAAAGTCATTACTAGTAGCCACTTCCAATTATAAGAATAAAAGATTAAATCATTCTTTAAGTACTTGATTACTCAAAAGGACTAGAATTATGCATATTTTTCATTGTTTTTTACTACATCTCCGTTAATGCACATGGGGAAAATATCCATCAAAGATTACTTTTTATTAGACGAGCAAGGGTAAATGTCGCAGTTTGACTTAGGAGTTAAGAAATATATAAATATCGTGTTTCAATTAATGTAGTGTATTAAAAGATTCGAAATCATTCTTCCTCCAAGTGGTAGGCCTTGAGTTTGAGTTTTACAAATGAAGCAAAAAATGTTCGAAAAGTTTTACCTCCCGACTCAAACCCGTATTACTTGAAGCTAAAGATTCCAAATATTGCTTGATTCAAAAAAAAAAAAATGATAAAGGGCAAGGATAAAATTCTAAAAATTACCTTCTTAAATTTTTTTAAAAATTAATATAATATTTTTATTTTTAATCACATCTAAAACATGAGAAAAAGTGGGGAGATGGCATGCCTTGGTATAGAGCATGTAGCAAGAGGTGGTGCAAATCAGCCGTACACCTATTAGCCCCTAAAAGATGTAATTACAGCTGTTCTTTTGGATAAGTCTAATGATAAAGATACCTCAACTTAATTGATCACATCACCATGGGATACAAACAATTGAATGCATAATTATAAGTATGAGAAGAAGGTCTTTGACATGTGATGGGGAAGTTCGAATATCGGCATTCAAGTACCAAACAAATATCCCACACTWGTACTATATTACACATGATAACTTTATTACTTCCTCTATATCTCATGTTCAACATCATGGATTAATTTCAATRTATCGTTGCAATATGTTAAAAGAGTGTTAAATAWAACTTTTTAAATAATCTTTAATAATAATACATGATCGAATAATGACAACATAAAAGCTCGTATATAATTTTTAACTATTGTGCCAGCTCTTAAAACTATATGCCATCCATCCCCATATCGTGCTATCAAATTGGGCTGCAAATATTATATAGTACAACATTAAAAGGTATAATTGAAAGAATGAATACTAGAAGTTGAAGTACATATTCATAAAGAAGAGGCTGCCTGCTTCCTATCTACCTCTTTAGTCTCTATCTAACTTAACATTGTCCAAGTCATTAATTGGCTCAACAAGAAACCTGGCGGCCCTACTGTCTATATAGTCAAAATCAATTACAGTCTTTTCACGTATAGGTCACCAACAAAGCACTTGAGGCCAACCAAAATATGACCAACATTTCTTCTATATTATTTCGGTATTATGTAATTTCCAACTGTTTTACACCTGACGAGAAGGGGGAAAATTTTAAAAATTAAAAAAATAAGATCTTGCATGAGCAGCAAAATACATCCTAAAAGTCCAAGAAAATTTTAAGAAATAATTCCAAAATATAATATAGCAAGCTTCCCGCCAAATAGTAACTTTTACATTTTCACATATTGCAATTTTTTATCCTTTTCAAATTTACCTTCTCTTGTTCTTGCTGCCCAGTAACAAAGAGAAGTAAAACAATATCCTAAAGAAAAATCCCCATGCAATGGTGATCCACAAGCATGCCCATTTGCTCAGATCGGTGACTCCTTGCTGCTTCAGTATGTCTACTCCGGTGGTGACGCAGGTTGAAGGTCCGATCTTCATTCCCAGAGTGTTGCTCATGCTGTTCAAGAGCTTCTCTTTCAACGCAACTGGGACTATACCGAGAGGGGTGTTGTCGAAAATCTGAATTCCCCTAACGAAGCATTTTGCAGGGTCATTGAATTCGTTCTGTAGCACTGCTTCGTATGGATATTTCACTAGTGAAATGTAGTGGAACCAAATCCAGTAGGGTGGGATCCGGTCCCGGTTGATGAAGAAACCACTGAAGAGGAGGAAGTAGGCCAAGATTGCCACGACAATGGTGTAGCCGAGCATGACATGAGGAACAACTCCGGAGAGGAAAGTTACAAAGGAATTTCCAGCCCAAAATGAAGCTAAGATAATCCCAAAATAGAATAAGAAGCCTCCGTCAAGGCCAACAGCCCAAAACGTGATGGCCGCGAATGTGAACGAAAAGAAAATTAGAGCAGGCAACGAAACTATTGCATGAGAGAGACAATAAGAGAACCTTCGATAAGCATTGTATGCAGTCTCTCTCATGAATATGTATCTCTCTTGAAGGAAAACAGGCAATGCATCAGCACAGGTATAGAATGTTGTGGACATGGCAAAGGCGAAAAAGCCTAACCTTTCTTGAATCCCTTTTGGTGAATTATCAAGTTGCCAAAACACGGTAGCCAAGATAAAACCTGTGACCAAAATTGCACCCAATCTAATGCCAAAAAGCTCCGGCATTCGCCGCGAATTGATGAATGATCGCCTTGATAARACTGCCATTTCAACCCAAAATGGATTTGCATATGTAGGGACCATTGAAGCTGCGCTTGCATCATTGGTTGCGCCAGATACTAATTTTCCTCTTGAGATGCTTGCACTAATGGCTTCCTTCAATGATAAACCATGAGTAGGCGATGCGTCCACATTTCTTGTACTTCTTTTCAGGTTCTGCCAGCTTCTATTAAATTCAACCAAGCTTTTGGTCCCACCAGGGGAGCCCTCGAGTTCTCTTATGAGATCGAGAGCAAACTCAGTCCGGTTCTCATTCTCAGGGATGGGGTGGCCGAAATCGGCGAAATATTGAGGCAAATTGGTTGGACCACCACTGTAAACAGTATGCCCACGGGACAGGAAAATCAATCTGTCCAATAAGCCTAAAATTCGATAGCTTGGCTGGTGGATGGACATGATCACAATGCTTCCACTTTGAGCAATCCGCTGTAAGACTTTGACTACCATGAAGGCACTGGTTGAGTCAAGACCTGAGGTTGGCTCATCAAGAAACAGAACTATAGGGTCATGGATTATATCAATTCCAATGGAAACTCTACGCCGTTCACCGCCTGAGACGCCACGGTGACCTTCGTCACCGATCACAGTTTTGGCTGCGTTTCGAAGGCCTAATTGATCAATTAAGGCCTGAACTCTCATTTTCTTCTTCGATTTAGAGAGAGTTCGGGGAAGCCTAAACTCGGCAGCAAACATGAGAGTTTCTTCAACTGTGAGCATGGGGAAAAGGAGATCATCTTGCATGACGTAGGCCGAAATGACTTTGAGTAGCCTCGACTCCAGCTGCTCGCCGTTCAGCGTGATTGTTCCTTTCAAGCTTCCTTTAGCAATGCGGTTTGCTAATGCGTCAATGAGAGTTGATTTACCCGATCCGGATGCGCCGAGCACTGCCATGATCTCACCATCACGGGCCTCGCCGGAAATATCATTGAGAAGAACCTTAGTCTTTGTAAACAAGGTTTCTCCAGCAGTCGGTTCCGTTGCAGTTGGCGCAGCAGTGGAGGTGGCAAGGCGGTTCTGACCAGGGCTGAACAAGGTGGGCAGCGTTACTTTCCGACGAATTTTCACGCTGTAAGTCAGGTTACTGAACGACAGCACGAACGGAAGAGAACGAGGTTCCATGCCATGATCACTCACATCAAGAGCCTGGTGGACCGGAGTCTCATCTCCAGTGGCCTCCTTTCTCGCATCACCTACCCGTTTCAGCAGTTGACCCAGAGTAGGCGAAGTACAGGCGCCGGCGCCGGCATTTGTCATCTGCACAGTCTGCCTCCGATCAAATATGGGCATACAATCCCTTATCGGTGACGTATTTTCTGCAACTATCCGTGACATTCTTGAATCTTCAGCTTTATATATATGTATACATATATACGAAGTTGAGTTTTGAACACTACTCCAATAGAGGCGGCGTTAAGGAGGAGGAGGAGGAGGAGGGTTATTGGTTAAATATGGTCTGAGTTGTGGAGGTGAAACATGTATAAGTAGACGAGGAGTCGTAGATGAGAGAGTAAAAGAAAGAAGAAAATTCCGAGTCTATAGAAAAATGGAACCAACGGTTTTAATGGGTTCTACGTTTTATGTTTCTATATATAGCAAACGCATTTATACATYAATAAATAATGGAGGAGAAGACTCTTCGTGAGCGTGTGTGTATTTTGGTTAGGGTTTATAGGTGAGATTTTGCTGTTTCTTAAGAAAGAAGATGGCGGAAAAAGAGTGAGGTGACCTAAATCTCCTAATCTTGCATCTACACGTATGGGGTTAGGGAACACGTGTGGGGTGGTCATTGGGTAGGAGGGATGCCACGCGGGCAATGAGATTGTATCTCTAGCTGCCAAGTTTCTTTGGTTTTTGTGGAATTAGGTGTGGATGGTAATCTACTGTTTGGCCAAGTTTTGTAGTAATGGTATGTGTGGATGGTTGAGTCCCAAGTAAAATCAGTGAATGGAGACATCTTGAATTTGGTACTACCTCTAGGGAGATTTTATGAGGAACCTTCTCATGAGCCATAGGTCAACTTATTGCACATGATCAAGAATTATTATGAAGGCCACCATTCCCAAGCCCTTGGATGATTTTGACTTCCAATAGTTAAGTCCATCTTCTGGTCCTATAAATGATGGGATTTTTTGGATGAACGTATAGCGAATATATTATTAGAATAATGCTGATAAGTTAATAGAATCAAAGCAAAAAATGCTTTGAATAAATCTATAGATATAGAGATATTAATATACATGGAACCCTAATTCGCTATTCCTCAAAATTCTTGCTTAGAGCAAGGTAATACTTTCATCTGATACTTTAATGTTCTTGTGTGCTTAGAGTTGGTAATTGGATCTTATATAGTATCTTCACAGTAGGATCGAATCAGCAATCGACTATCAGTCCGGTCCTATTAGGTCCCGTTTGACAGCATTTTGAACTTTCTTTTGTTAAACTTTAATTTTATTAATTCATTCTAGTTCAATTTTACAGACGTTATTGGTCTTTTCCTGTTACTCTAACATGGAGCTARCCCTTTACCATATTAATTTCTTGAGTTGTCTACAGAACATAAGATAATGGCACYCTGGTAATCAGTGAAAATCAKCAATTTCTGGAAGAATTAATCGATGCTGGCAATCATGCTAATAATACGTTACRCTTTTTTAAGTCCAGTAAATTCAGCTTAATTGTTCGGTTTAGGAAAACCTATAATCATGCATGACACCATAAATTTCCATAATCCTGAATTGATGAGTTTCACAATCAAGGAAAATCATCGRTGATGGGAAAAACTCCGTCTCACTTRGTCTTTGACCGTATGCAGCACGTTCTTGATTACTTGCAAAACATAACGGTTAGCACAAATGGAGGCTAATTAGAAGATATAATAATGTGCCATATTTGATGGTCTTTTTGTTTCTTAACAAAAACATTATTTGATATTTCGAGTCTTGTTCTTTTTTTCTTTTTATGTAGAAACTGAAGTTGATTTCAGACTGCATTATATTGCAGTTTGACCTTAAAAACGATGAGGAAGAAGAAATATTCAAAGCAATAATGGTCCATAGCCAACGAATGTACTTCCAGAATAGCTAAAAGACGTAGACCTTAGAAGATTTTGATCATCTTTGTTTGCCTGATAAGGGCTAGTAGAGCTTTTATTCTGTTACAAGAATTTGATCTTCTCCAACTCTCAACGCTTTCTCAATATGGACTTTTTCAGCCGAAAATATTTCCAGTTTTAGATGATTTGATGGTGTTCATGATTCAACCAGTTCGGTGACATTCGATGGAATTTGAACAACAGGATCAGTTTAATTATGGCACTGAGTGTTTGATTTCTCTTGTTAATCCCACTTCCTATAACCATTCTATATATTGATTTAGGAGTGTAATACATAAATTTAAACCCCTGTATATATGCAATGACTGAAGCAGTCAACTGGATAGGTATGATTCATGTCATCTCAGTGTTCATACTTTTGAATGAAGGATTGAATTTCCAGATTCTGAAGAAGCATTCCCGTCGGTAGATAGTCAGTCAGTCATCTGGACGGCTATGCTAAGGTCCTACCAAATTGCATGCTAACTCATCTCACCGGCCGTCCAAAGGAGAAAGCAAAGTCAACGAACAGTATGTAGCAGCATGGGGAATGAATGGCAAAGGCAGCGACGCCTGCATCTGTATTTCACATGCTCTGCTTCTCAACCCATCTTTCGCCTTCTCTCCTAGGAGGGCCAAACTATATCTAGTTTCCAAATATTTGTTCCATTAGGACACACATGGATTAAGGAATACGGAAACTATAAATGATTTGCTCAGAAATACTATATCTAATTCTACCTCCATTACTTGAGATGAGAAGATCTTCAAATGATATAAGTTGGGTCACACCTAAACAAAAATCTAATATTCCCTAGTCAAATGATAATTATTTAATTTTGAATTCAAAAAATCAAAGAAAATAGAAGAATATATTTAGTAGTCTATATACTAAAAAATATTCTTGTTTTCTTTTATCATTAGTTTGTGCGCATAGATCTAAAATGACTTATATCATAAATCCGATTGAGTCATATTACTCATATTTACTCTTATCACTTCGTTATAATTAATCTTGAAATCAATTTCAAAAAAATATCGTTACAATCAAAATCAAAGCTTCTCTTTTTTTTCATTTGGTATGAATTTACTTTTTATTTTTTCCTCAAGAAACTCTTTAGTTTTAAATTTGTTGTATTTTTTAAAAAAATAAAAGGAGAAGAAGGAAAAGGATTTAATGRGATGGAGTATTATTTTGGATTGTGAAATAAAATATAGAAGGAAAGAGAAATGTTAATTTAGGTATTTTAAGCTAAAAAGTATATTATTTACAGTATTATTGGTTATGTCGATGATATTAATTTTTTTGGGACAAAAATAACTTAGAAAGACTGATTTATTATTCAATTAATAGACATGTGAAAGTCACGTGTAATGGTGTCACGGGAATCTGCCCTCTAATACGACGGTGAAACAAAAAATAAATACAAGTAAAATAAAAATTAAGAAATATTCATCAAGAATTAATATAGTTATACAAGTAAAATAAAAATTAAGAAACATTCATCAAGAATTAATATAGTTATAATGATATAAATTATTCATTTTCCTAATATTTATAATGATATTTATTATAGCATTAACGTATGTAGGGTAAAATTTAGGATTAGTAGTTGTGCACTATGAAAATTTTATACCTTGAGTCAATGTTATCCATTCAAATAAAAAATTGAAAAATAAAAATATTTTAATTTGCTAAAACATCATAAGCTTTGGAACAAAAAAATTCTTGCGATTGAAACGAAGTTAGCAAGTGAATCATATTGTGCCGAACAAAATAAGTTATTTAAAATAAAAAAAAGTTAATATTACTTACTTTTAAACTTAGAAAAATAAACCTTAAGTTTAGGATAAAAAAGTATATAATGTATACATATTTATTTTTATAAAATAAAATTTTATAATTAAGCTCATTTATCACTAAAGTAAGAGTTCAACAACTAAACTTACACAAAAATGAACGGTAATAGTCAGAATATAAGATATGCCGATAAGTATTGTTAAAACAATAATAAATAAATGAATGAAAAAAATCGTATTACCAAGGTTCAAGCATGAATATCTTACTTTCTTTAAGGATATTCAAGCCCATCACGATCTTCAAGTCTTTGAAAATTGATCCAACAGAGAATAACCTTTACTTGTCTCCTCCAGGATACAATAGCCCAACAATCGTTATTTAGCTATACCAATTCTACATAAATTGCTATAGGTTAAGCCCCACCAAAGAACACCTTTCTAAAGTTGACTTTTTTACTCTTAATGTATGTTAACAACGATAATGTGTAACTCTTACAACAAGACCATGGTGTAAGATACTTATAGACAATGAAAAAAGGACATGGTCTTAGAATCAAGTAGATATAGCCTTACAATCTAATAGATATGGCTTTACAATCTAARAGATATGACATTCAATCTTAATTCATCCATCTTGGTAATATATTAAGAGAGAAACTATGTACATACACTATACTTAGAATTTAATAAGGTAATGTATATTCATGTACATTTATCAATATTAAAAATATAATCTACAACAATCCCRCGCTCATTTTTAATAATGATGCAAGAATACAAACAATTAAGAGAGTAGAATATGAGCTAAAAATATATTACTATGCTTAATGAATGCATGCTCGTGCTCTATAAGACCCTAAAACCTAGTACTTAGATGGAATAAAAAGAGCACTTAAAGTGTGAATGTATAATTTGAATTTTTYGAATAGTAACTTAATCATTAGCAATAGGAAACTAATATAGGAATTAAAATACTTAGAATTTTGAATGTTAGAAACACATTTAAACTATTTACAAGATAGTAGCGATTTAAACCTTAATTGAATCTCCTTCTTGAAAATAAATTCCGAATTAGGTCATAATTGCTATTTAGTTTTGTATAGCTCATTTAGGCACATGTCATATCAGCTAGATAATTACACATAGCTAAATTCTTGATTCGAAAGTCCTAAGATAAATTTTGGTCATGTTATCCTTTGATTCTTATATATACGCTATTCATCCTACTTCACAGAATAACTCATTTATTTCATTTATTAGATAATGATTCATTATTCTAAGTATTCATAATTACACCCTTATTTTGTCACGTAGCAAACCTCATGGAATGATGCTTTATTCATCTTGATATTATTACCAATCTATATACATATATTGTATTCGGCCATAGCCCCTAGGAAAGACTAAGCTAGCGTTAACACACTTTAACCATTGTGCAAACTAATTCCTTTAATTTTGCCTTAGCAAACCGAAACTATAACAAGAAGACAAATCCAATTGACTTCTCCTATTTCAGATTTTCTTTATGCTTTCTGTGTCTTTCGCTTTACCTTTCTCTCTCTCCCTGCTGCAAAACCCATGTCACTGAAACCTCTTGCCGACCAAAATTCAAATGAAACTTGTTTTCCTTCAGATATTGCCAACGCATCATCTCTCACCCTCCATTTGGAATCAACCAACCCTACATTTGCATGAAAACTACAGCCCCAACCACATGCAACTTGGGTACATCCGTCCAACCTTGTTCCATATAATCCTACCTCTACTAAGCTGAATCTCTCACCGAGCCTTCACTCTCTCACGCATTGAGTTGCTGCTATTCATCTATCCTCCATCTGTCCAAAGATTGCAGCCCTTCACATGTAGAGAAGCTTTGTAATTTCCGCCTCTCTTCTCCCTTAACTCACTTCCTCACCTAGCTGAAAGTTCGCTCTTCCATTATTTGCAAAATCACTTGGCAAATCAGAAACAAAATCGCACACTATCTTCCAGTTTCCTACCTCAACCGAACAACAACAAAGCTTTGTGCTCCTCGATATTTTACTCTTCACCTAGAACCAATCTTTATCTTATTCAGCAGAGAACACTCCTCTCCACACTGCTCTAAATTACAAGAACAGAACCAAAAAAGAGAACTCATTCCAGTTAGAAAACCAAACAASTTGTTTGGTTAATTGAAGCTTGCCGTTTCTTTTGTGTGTATCTGTGTTTGCCACTCTTTGTTCAACCAAGTAAGTTTCATAACATACCTTACTCTTCATAGGAAAATAGCTACTAGAAGCTCAGTTATGAAAGCATGAAATATCGAGCATGATTATAACTAGTTTAAGCCAAACATATTGACTGTTTTATAGGATAATATGTTTTGGATGTCGAGCATAGTAATRTGTCTTAAAGAATMTTTAACAACTAATGAATGTTYTATAGCTTTAATATAAACATATAAGAATGCTATGAGACTGAAAAATATTTTAATGAAATGATTGAGCATGAATTAGATAGTAAATAGTGATGTTGAGTATGCTTTGTGAATTGATTGAATGTTTATACTTACAGCCGGTATACATACTATGCTTGATGATTTGCTTAACCATGAATGAATGATGAAAAGCCTGAAAATGATTACATGATACTGATGCTTGAATAGAATAAATATGCATGAACTAAAATGGTAAACCYTGAAGGAAAGTGAGGATATCATGAAATTTAGTGATATGTTTTATAGAACTTTCGAATAATCAAGAATTTTAGCATAAAAATGATATTACTTATGAGCATGAACACTATTTTGAGAATACTTGCTGTTCTACAAGAAATATGATGGCGTAGTGGCATGTTTTGATTTGAATAAAATGTAGAAGAATGATAACATGCTTGATTGTTAGGAATTTGAGAAATTAGTTTGTTATAGCATGGGTTTAGTGTCATTTTTGCCTCAAAGAACTTCTAAATTTTGGATTCATTTAGATCATGTTATAGTACTGTTTCTTAGCTTTAAAACAAGTCAAAAATCAAAATATTGCCTTAGTAAATTATAAGATATGACCTTTATAAAAATGTTGGACAGCTAAATGAAAATTGCACTTAACCTACTATTTGAGGTAARTGCCACTTAACTGGAATTAGAAAATTGACATGTGATACGTAGTTAGAAAGCTATGGATCTTAGAAGCATTTCGGCCCAAACCATTGTTAACCTTACTTAGTTACCTTACATCTATATTTTCGGATAATTTTAGTAATTAGATGAATGTCTTGATTTATATATATAACTTTAGGAATTTAGGAATTTGATTTAGTATAGAAAATCTTAGATTGGTGCTATAGATAGTCACGATACATAAATGATTCTAGAACTAGTAGAAACCTTGTATTTGATTCTAGAAATAGTAGAAACCTTGTATTTAAATCATGATTTAAATTTTTAGAATTAAAGTTTAAACCAAATTACTCTAATTTTGAAACACCGTTACTTAGGTTTCTAATAAGACCCAATTTGAAGACAATTATTTTTGAAAACTCAATTTATAAGCCAAATCTTCAACCCTATCCATTGCAATCTATAGCTTAAATACTTTACTATTCTAAGTATTGGGTAGCCAACTTGCACTTTGAAATAGATTATCTTAGTTTAGAAACATTTCCGTTTTAGGATTTTTTCCTACAAATCTCGCGTAAATCCACAATCTACAATTCAAATACAAAACCTYAACAAACTTAACCTATTAGGACATCACTAGTAATCAGGACTCCTTGAATCTCTTCAATCCTTCCAAAAAGTATCAAATCTCCTAGAGTTGCTTCTTGTAGATATTTTGATCCTTCCGGACAATAACTTCCAYTTAGGAGGTTATTTGAACTTAGTATTTGAATCAAAATTTTCATGTCATGCCGAAAAGATAATGTAGCATATTTAGGTAGGAGTTTTATATTGTTTGAAATCTACTTTAAGTATGACAAGAAGTACAATTTTGATAAATTACTTACCTAAAGACACTATTCAGCTTAATTTAAGGTTTTAAGCAATATCTAAGAAGCGCGTACTCAGGTGAGTTCTCCTTCAAAACTATTTTCTTACATAAATGCATGTATCAAATATTCTCAAATGCTTAGAGAAAATATACATATCCAAAAAGTTCATGTTTTCAAGAAAAGTTCATTTTACTTGCATCTATTTTATAAAAGAGTCATGAAAATAGAGCGGGCGTTATTTGATACGAACTATGGRACTTGACTCTTCCAGAATAGAGAAGTGTTTTACTGTCTTCAAAAGTTTATACGACTCAATACTGAAAATGTGTCTTTTGTTGAGAGCACTATTAAATTGATTGATTGAATTGACGGATTGAAAATCARTAATTGTGATGTATATTAGAATTGAGTACTCAATTGGCAATCTTTGAATAACTAATCTGGTAAACAAAGTACTATGCTTGGCTGATCCCCAATACGAGTACCTCTTGAACTAGTTGGAGGATAATATCAGAGTGAGTCAATCATTGGCCAAAGACTAGGCTGTCAGTGGCGAATTGGGAATGCATCGGCCAGACACTCACGTTGTTAGGGACCCAGATCTGATTGATGACATCRGTACCCTTGGTTAGAAAGTTTAACTCGAGATTGGGTGGTCCTTTGTACCAAAGCTAGCGGGTACCTAATGATTGTATGAGGTAATAAGGTAGAAAATCATGCACATAGATACGAGAAAATGATTGGTATTACTAGACCCCGTACGACGTCTCTATAGTGAATGTGTGAATTGAGTAACTATTACTACAGATTGACGAATTTCGAAAGTAGCATACTCGTTCTCACTTCACATGGGTTACAGTTCTGAATATTTTACAAAGTGATCGTTTTACTAAAAATATGTCTTTTACTCAATTATTTCTTACAATCATTTTATCTGTATTTACTTGGGAAAAAAGTGCTCTTAATATTATAACTCACTATGAATCCACATYGGACTCACTTTCGCTCATAAGTTTTTCCATGTTTTAGTGGTAGGCATACAATCATCCGATGCTTGAGGAATTTGAAGCCTCAGAAAGATTAACCTTTATCTGGACTAGTATCTGTGCTTTTCACTTGTATATGCTTTAAGACACTTTGATTGTAAATACCACATGATTTGATGAGTCTAGAWATCTGTATTTGATGATTTACATGCTTGTACGGACTGCCAAGAGGTAGGCAACAACTCATTCAGCCWCCTGGAACTTAGGGGACGACGGTGTCGTCACATGCTCCACATTGTACCTTCACTTAGTTAAACAATCTTTTGTCCTTCGTAGCTAAAGTGTGCTGAGCATTGAACTTGACCTTATAGGAAAAAGATATAATTATTTCRAATACATGATAATCTAGGTTTGTGCTTTTCTAGTTTTTCATGAATTATTTTGAAATAAGTCAATTTTTCATAGAAAACAACCTCAATTTCACACTCTCATAGATGTAATTTGTCAAGAGTATTCTTGTAACTATGAAKACTCTACTTGTGAAGAGTTACAAATTTCATTAAGAGTTTAATAACTCGACCCTCTAAGCCTTAGAGGATAATGCATTTGCACCATAGGAACAAATACGAACAAAATGTGCATCTCTTACGTCCACATATGATTCGTTTTTCCCATTGAACGCAATTACAAGATCTCCAACCATTGGGTATAGTATCTTCTTACGTGGATTATGAACTTTTAGGCTTAAAACTTATTCCCTTCGATGTATTCTAGATCCTATCTCTTGCCAAGGCCTTGATTAATGAATGTGCAAGAGTATCATGAGTCTTTACATACTCTATATTTAAAGACACCATTATTCAAGTATGATATTATAATATTATGTTTCTTTCTAATGGATCTGGATCTTATAGGGGTGTTTCAAGATGAGAAAATCTTCCAATGCTACACCAATAAGAGTACGACGTGTCTATATCTTAGTTCTTAAAATAGAGGAAAAGAATATCACACATCGTACTCTTATTGGTGTTAGGGGAATGTATTAAAAGATCTAAAATCTATCACGCCTACTAACAAAATCTAATATTATCCATATTTATCCTTATCACTTTGTTATAATTAATCTTGACATCAATTTTAAGAAATAATTATTTGAATCAAAATTAAAAAAATATTTATCCTAATTATGATATACTTTGCACTTGTTTAAGAAATTCTTACGCATTAGATTTATTTAACTTCTTTCAAAAGATCAAAGGAGAATAAGGAAGAGCATTTAATGTCATTTGAGATATTTTAAGTTAAAAAGTATGTAATTCTTAATTTTTTTAAAACAGTTTATATTATGAAACAGAGACAATATATTTGTAATGGTATTTGTTAGACTTAGCTTTAACGTATTTAGGCAAAAAAGAAATTAGTATTAGTAGTTTTGCACCTGAAAATTTAATAAATTTAATCAATGTTATATAATGAATCAAAGATGAATAAGGAAAACTGAAAAAATAAATAATATGTTAATTTGCTAATACATCAAAGAATACTTGAGACTGGAATAAATTAGTAAGTACTAGGCACATCAGCCTCGGGARAGAAAAGGRTGCTCTTASTACAGATGCGRATATTTTGTTTACGTTCAAAATRAAATATTTACATATTTATTTTCATAGAATAAAATTCCATAATTAACTTTCTTATTAATTTCACTAAAGTAAGTATCCAATAGCTAAACTTGCAAGGAAATAAATGGTAATATGCCCTTCTCTCTTTTATGAGTGTCAGAAATATTCAATTTTATTATTCTTAAATAATTATCTTTTTACACATATCAAAAATTTAAAAAAAAGTTATAATTTTACCCTTCATCTTGTAACTTTTTTTTGTTTTGATCTTGCGATATTAATTACTAATCTTCATTTTTCCATGAATGACTCTTCATAGTGTTTTGTCCTAATCTCGAAAGTCTTTTCACATACAACATGAAAATTTGAGAATATAATAAAAGGTATAATAGTCAATATAACCCTRCTTCTCCTAAATTACTATGCTTTTTCTAATTATGTAAAAGAAATAGAGGGAATAGTATACTATTAATAACATATAAAGTGCAAGATATACAATAATGTGAAGATAAGTGTCAATTATAAGGACTGTATTTCATGTACTTCGCAATATATCTTGTCCAAATAAAGCAGTGAGCACTTGGTTAGTTCCCAATACTAAACTTGCACCAGTAACTGCTCCTAAATTCGTAACTTGTCTCCAAACAATAAACTAATTCTATGAGTAATATAATTTGAGTGATCCTCGAAGATAAGGTCGTCGTAAGTGTGAGTGTCCGCACGTAGTACACTTAAGACTTGTCACAAATGCTACGGGTATTAAAACAAATACTAAAAATTGAAAAGCCGCTCTCTCCTGCGAGGGTATTTGAGAAGATTGGAAATCTCCACGTTCATGCATCATTTACGTTCATGCTGCCGAACCTCTCCTAACCGGCAATTCCGTCCATGTCTGTGCACTTCAGATTACCAYTAAGCTTTGAATAAAGATAGATATCAGGAAGTTGCGGATTCATGTCCCAGTCATGGGCAAGTCGTAGTCCCATATCATTATTCATTAACAGCGTAATGTGAAGCAAAAGGCACACTCCTACAATTACAGGACCGCTCTCCAATTAGGCCAACACGTGTCAATTTATTTTTACAGGATCTGGAGAAGGTGCTGTGCTGTCTTTCTCAAAATCGTTGAAGCAGGCTTCATCGTACAACATATCAATCTTCCTCCGACAAGGGAAGGATCATATGAATAACCCTTTGCCCGCGTTCCTTGCTCAAGCTTCTACAAGATTGTGGTGATCACAAGAATTACCATGGTATTTAATCACACAGGTAAGCATCCCTTTCTATAGAATTTCAGAAAATCAACTCCTTTCCTTACGCAATGGAGATGTGTACAGATATTTTTGGAGATTGCCTTGTAGTTCAAAGACATCGCAAATACATCCAGCGTACAACCAAATATAGCTAACGGACAAGAAAGGAAATGATTAATCTCATCGGCAACAGAGCTTCTACCATAATATTAACAAATGCTCAATTCCATTGTGCTTCTACATTTGCAAAAACCAAGCTGATTTCCTTTTTATGTACTTGTATCTAATTTCCTATCTGTGCTCATTACTTTCTAGATATTATTCTATTTTATTTCCTTCGTCCTCTAAGAAACGCATGCAAATACTAAAGTGTCCATACCCTTACCAAAAGTCAACAAACTCTATCGTAACAAAACTCTGACCACTGACAACCAAAAGCATCCCTTTTTTTTTTAATAACTTTTTCCAGATACAAAAGAACACCCAACATACATATTGCCTACACTATTTTCTGTAATCATTATTACGGATTCAGCCAAAAGGAAAAATCAGACAAACATGTGACTCAATCTCATCCAGATGGATGTYCGAATGGCCAAGCCCTAACAAAATTTTCACAAGYCGGAGGTGCCAAAAGAAAAAAGAAAAATTGAAACCAAATTAACACCTCATCATGAGAAATCAAGTTACATTACGACACGAGCCCATTAACGCATCCCAAGAGCATAAACTTCAGAGAGATTCATAACCAATTCAAAATGATTTACCACCAGCTTTCACAATATATTAAAAAGTACCAGAAATGAAATACGGCTTCCACTGGCCATCTCCCAAGAGACGCACACAAAAAGTGTGGGTAATATGAACATATCCTCTTCTATTTATTTCAGTAACCTTAAGGTTAGAACTAACAGACAGGAAGAGAGCTACGAAATATGCCGCATCATCAACTTCTACCCCGAAAGAAAAACAGAGGTAAAAATAGGGGGACCAACAGAATTATGCAAATTTAGTTAATGCATATCCCTAACATAAGACTCTTTAAGTAGAATAGTAACAATAAAGTTTCAATAGTTTTCATCAAGTACTCATCACTAAACACAGATCAGATCATGAAACCAACAGTACACAGCCTAGTTATTGCAATAATAGAGGACCAAGATGGAGCAGACAGCTAAACTCACAAACAATATTCAAAAAATCAAGCGCCCAACAGCTGCTTCTGAAAATGAAACTTCAATTAAATCTGATCCTCAGTGAAGTTTACAGCAAGTTCCCAATAGTGTGCCACCCCAGCATCAGAAAAAACTTTGCGAGCAGCAGCTTCTGTACGGCATTCATGAATAGAAAATCTATTAAAGCTTGGTTTGGCAACACTTCCCTGCCACACCAAAAGGCATTTGTTAATAGGAGCATCAGCAGTTTCTTCTTCTTCCTCCTCATCTTCATTCTTCACTGCTGCTGCCCAGTCTATACGCCTCAACATAAGCTTCCCATATCTCTTGATAGACTTGGGACAACCTTCCACAGTTACAACAGTAATCCCTTCAGAAATTACAGCACATCCAGTCAGTCGGTTCTCATGAGCATTAGCATCCACCTTAAAGCGAGCTTGAGGGTGCGAAAGATCATTGATCTTATACACAGAAACAATCGTATCCACATTATTTGGGTCATCAAAGAGCTTCCTTTCTTTCTTTTCACGACGCTCTGCAGGAGTGAGCTTACGAGCAATGTTCCTATCAATATGAGCTTGTTCACGCTCAGCAGCTGCACTTCTGATCTCCATTTCAAGCTTAGTAGGATCCTGGGTCGCTTCTGAACCAAGAACTTTCATGAGGTTGCTCATCTTAACCTTCGGTTTTGGAGGTTCTATCAGGCCTTGTCTAATCATCTCCTGTTTCTCTTTCTCCCTAGCTAGACGACGTTGGGTGCGAAGTTTCTTCTGCTCCTTCTTAGTCAGCTTTAGAGGTTGAGGTGGAGGAGGAGCTGGTTCAGCAGGAGGTTCAATAGGGCAAGGGTGTTCAACATAAATGGTGAACTTTTCCATTTTGAGTTTGTCCTCAGTTAAATGACCATCAATGATGTCCCCATAAGTACCAGATAGTAACAAAGGCACATCCCTAGCAATTTTATCAACAAGAAAAATACAAGGTAAGCACTCTAAAAAGAAGAAGGGAAAGGGGGGGGGGGGGGACATGAATAAAGATTGAAACATTGTAAACATGCACRAGAATCCAGAAATAATGTTCTTGAGGAAATACATATTCCAAATCTATTCACAATAAACAACCGCTTGGGTTAATTTAGCACTCDAAAAGGAGCAAGAAAAAAGAGAGGGGGGGTGGGGGGACATGAATAGAGATTGAAACATTCAGGTAAAAAAGCACTAGAATCCAGAAATACTGTTCTTGAGGAAATACAAATTCCAAATCTATTCACAGTAAACAACCGCTTTGGTTAATTTGGGGGAAAGAAAAGAGTAATTTTATGTCTGTCAATCATGTCTAAAAACTRCAAGCACAAACCCCTGTCCTCGGCAATGAAGGTTCCAACGAAATGATGGAGTTCTACTTTGCAACATAATTCATGACCCGACTAACAAAGCTTTTGAGCCAATTACTCTAACCAGATTTGACATTTCAAATTCTCTTCCAAAGAAGGATTAACAATAAAAATGGGTAATTTCACATGCCAAAAAGTCCAAAGTTAAGCGCATATTGTCATGGTACTAGTCTGATACTAAATCCGCATGGATCATAGAGGAATGCATAAACCAGTTATAATCTCCCCTTTTCAAAATGTAATCATTTTAGACCCAGGTAAACAAATTAAGAGCTCCAAYAAAATTAGTTACTAGGGATAGGATTAAAGAGACTCATTTTTGCAAACAAGACCATTTAATTGAGATAATAATGGAAAAATATCATTAAATATCTATTGAAATACACGATAGAACTTATATGTTGACAAGGAGATCTGGTCTAAACCGACTCACAATGAGGGAGTACTTATGAAAGGGACTTTTCTACAATTTTGAAATTGATGTGGAAATTTGTCAACTTACCACCACTCAATCTCAGGAATTGGCTCCTCCTTWGGTTTTTCTTTGGTGATAACCCTTTCAGATACTTCTATAAGATTTGGGTTTATATCTAACTCGGACTTTGCCTTTGCCAGTTGTGCTTGTTTMGCCTTTAACTCTTTGGCTCGTAATTCTCCAAATTGACTCTGCCATAGTAATTGGAAAGTTTAATAAGTGAATTGAAGCTCACTGAAAAGAAGAATTTATTCAGAGAAAGAGATACAGGAAACCAGAACAGGAAAACCAAATTTATCAATTAAAATTATATAATAAGGAAAACACACACCACCATACATGCCCAGATACATAAGAAAATGACCTACCCTCAACTTTATTTGTTCTGCATCTTTTGACCATTTTCCTTCCTCGACAAACTGAAAACTCATCCTCTTGGGTCTCAAGAGCTTGTTTTTGTTAATACCCATCCTCGCATCAAAATGAGGATTCATTTCAGGATCAACTTCCAGCTCCGGTTTAAGTATCTGAAAAGCATCTTTTTTCTGTTTGTTGATATTAACCTGGACAATCCYACATAGACATATACGAATAAATACAGAGATTTTAGCTAAAAGATTATATTAGAAATACAGAGACGAAAAATACATTTGAAAGAATGATAAACCATCACAGGAAAATGTAGAGCTTGCCTTAAGCGTACTCAGGTTATTTATCCTAGGCATTATAACATTGCCATGTTCATCAATTTCTCTGCCTAATGGATCCAATCGAAGAACTGGTGCTTTGGCAGGCTTCGGCTGAATTGAGACTTCTGGTGGCATCTGTCCCGGAAACATATTTATTAGGGGCCCAAACTCAGGATCCTGTCGAAAACCCATCTTAGCCGCAAGCTCTTGTGCACGTTTTACAGCTTCAAATTTCTGAGTTGTGAGCCCAGCAAGGTGAGGCAACCCACTTGCTTGAGGATTAACTGAAGGTGCAGGAGAAGCAGGTAAAGTTGTGCTTGTCACTCCAGCTGACGCAGATACTGAGGCACTCCCAAACTGAGGAGCTGGGAGTACTCCTGGATTTGTTGGAGGGGCTTTAGGACCCTCCTTAGGTCCCAACTGTGACGCACCAGCATCTTTGTTCGGCTACATCAAAAATAAAAAATTAAAAAGATTGGGAACATTTTGACAATCCGAATTGTAAATTAGTATGCACTTTTAACACGCCAACTGCATTCGTAATATCTGATACAAAAAAGAAGAAAGCAAGAAAAAATTAACTTTAATTAGGAACTCACCACAGGAATCTTCTTAAGCTTTTCTAGCTTTGCTGCAATTTCTTTCTGCATCTGTAAAGCTCTTTTTGCTTTGGCTAAAGCATCACCAGACAAGCCCCCACTCTTCCCTGCATCTGAAGCTGTCCCATCTGTACTGGATTTCCCAGGAACCTCATGAGATCTGTTAATATTAACTCCCTTATTTTCATTTGTGGTAGAAATTGAAGATACCTTAGTAGCGAGAGAATGGTTTTGAGACAAAGTAGTATCAAATGATGACCTTGATGCCATGACAAGTGATCCCGTAACGCCTCCCTGGAAGAAGAACAGTTAGCAATGTCCAACATTTCATAAACAAGACACATTCCAACAATCTCATCCACAAAAAGAAAATCAGAGAAATAAAGATAAGTACCATGATTTGAGGAGAGTGCAAGTAATAATCCTTAGAGAAAGATCAAAAGAGCTTATCAAGCTTTCAAGAACTAGCATATTGCCTAAAGACCCCGTAAAATTTATGAACTCTATCCTACAAGAAATTGTCAGTGATCACGTTTCATGTCACCAACCTTTGAGGCAACACTAAAGAACAGGCCCATCAATATAGGAGATGTCTTTTAGTTTTCTTTTCTGGAGATAAGAGGTTACAGTGCTTATTTATTTCTCAATCACAATCTTAAGTTCACAAAGAATGACCATCCAAGAACAATGACAACCGAAACGTATAGTTAAAAGGACTTCAAGAACTCGAAGACATACCGTACAAAGCCAATCTTGACTACTCAAATGGAAGGTAACAGGGAAAAATGGTTAAACAATTCTAAAGACAACAACCAACCAAAATTTAGCTTTAAACATGATTCAGCAGAAACTCTTGGAAATATCCTGCTATCACCACCATTGCCCAAGAAATGCATAAGCATGGTGTCAAGCAAGCATATCATATTGGCTTTAACCTGCTTTTGATTCTTAAACCTCAAGGTCACATTAAAGAGCTGATGGGGCAATAATCAGCTGCAAGCAATCATCTGCAGAATGTTTTCCAGAAGAAAGAGCTCTACTCTACTAATGGAAAGAACAGATACAAGAAGCAATGATTAGGAATCCTCGAGGAAAAAAACTAAACCATACACCCACTTGTAACAACTTCAAAACACAAATAGCCCTGCAAATTAATCTCCTGTGCAATCACATGGAAGATTACACTATGAATCTTCTCAAAAAGCCAGGTTTAATCATATAACAGAAGTGATTTACCCAAACAAGGAGTCCCAGTTGGTAATGACATCCTCCACAGGTCTCAACATCTGGTGGAAGAGCAGTCACTTCTTTCTATATCAGCTATTACGTTAGACCGCGATGCAGCCAGACCTTCTACTAAACCCAAAAGRAACACTTCATTTTCTCCTTCATGGCTTGTATATAACATAATACTAATACAACAAGGTTGACCTCACTGGTATATAACCCCTTACACATTCTAGGTTCCATCCAACAASCAATAAAATATCAACATGTCACCAACAAGCCAGACTAATAGTAACAGGAAGCAATTTGAAGTGCAATCAAATCCACAGCAGTTTCACATTTCAAAACCAATAAAACTAGATTACATGCACATACAATAGAACAGGCCATAAATAAGTTCAATATATTGTTTTATGTACACTACAAAATGTAAAGGAAATAAGAGAACTTACATTAGTTACGGAACCACCTTTATTCTGGTCACCGTTATCAACAGGCTCTTCTTTCAACTCTTTCTTTACATGTCTGTCTTGAGATCCCACTCCCTTTCTCTCCTTATCAACTCCCATTACTTCATCCTCCCGCTTCATCCGATCCTCAAACCTCCTTCTCTCCTCTCTATTCTCTTTAAGCTCATCAGCATCCTCATATCTCCGCCTCTCTTTCTTATCCCTCTCTCTTCCGTTTGTATCTTCTTCAAACCTCCTTCTCTCTTTCTTATCATCCGAAACCCTAGCTCTCTTGCCATCAAGATCCCTATCATCGTCAARTTCCCCTCTATCCTTCCTCTTACTATGCCTCCTCTCCGCTGAACCCTCCCTCTCATACGACTTCGCATGCTTCTCTCGATCCTGTGACTTCTCGCGCTTGTGACGATCATGTGACCTCTCTTTATCTCTCTCTTTACTTCCCTCCCTTTCGCTTCTCGGCTCCATTGATTTGTCTCTGTCGACAGAGTACTCTCTGGCCGATCTCCGGTCGGATCTGTGACGGTCATCCCTGTGGTGTCGGTCGGTGTCTCTGTGTTTTCTCGATTTCTCCCTCTCAGATTGTCTATCCATCGCCTCTGCGACTTATCTGATGTTCGCCAACTCTCTCTCTCTCCCTCCCTCCGTGGAATGCTTGTGGTGATTCTGCTTTGTAAGGATTTTAGGGGAAATGATGAGAGAGAGTTGTGGATACGATTAGGTTTTGGGGGTTTAAGTAGGATGTCATTCCCCAAGCGGACGGATCCAAGTGCTAAACGGGTCCGGTTGAACAATTTGAAACTTTATAGATGGATTTAGAATGAATACATTGGCATTAAAATTTTCACTTAGTCCTTGAACTTGTCATAAATTTTCAATTAAGGGTCTTCATTATCAAAACTTGCAATCAAGTTTTTGGAATCATGAAGAAGTTTCATTAAGAACCTTTGTAAAGTCCTTAGGCTTAGTTTGGGAGTTTCAAGTGGAGAGGAGAGAAGAGAAGAGAATAGAAGAGAAAGAGAAAGAAGAGACATAAGGGTGGGCATTCGATTTTGGTTCGATATTTGGTTTCACTGTTCAGTTTTAATTCAATTTTTGAGAAAAAAATTACAATCGAACTTGAATGGAAATTTAGCAAAATTGAAATTTGAAATTATCGAAAATTTCGATTTGATTCGGTTTAAATCGAAATAAATAGAAATATCAGTTGAATGGTAAAATCTTTTTTTTTTTTCAATCTTTTGGAATAAAAATATAACATCACAAAACCTCTCTGAAAAACAATAATATCATCTCTCAATTAAAATAAAGCATACAACGATATGAGACATACAGCCAGGACAAAAAATGAAAAGTTGCTTCCTTTAAGCAGATTTGGAATTCAAATTATAAGTGAAAACTTGACAATAAGAGAATTTTCACAAAAAATATGAGATTTCTTCATGATGAAATGACCCTACAAGTGAWTGAAATGTCCATAACCACTATCAGATTTTTATAATGTCCAACTGCCTCTCAACAAGTAAAAAGAGATGAGCCACTGTGAAATATGTAACAGTAGGAGGAATTTAAATACAAATATGCAGCCACCTGATTAAATGAAAAAAGAAACAATTATTCTTTATATACATAGTATTTAAGTAAAGCAAGGATAAAATAAAGGAAATCACAAAATGGAAGTTCAGATCTCATGGGACTCATTAAGGCAGAAAAGTCAATGATTTTCTAAAGTTTTGAATTCTTAGTGAGAACTCAAAAGGAACTAATGTCGATTGAGGATAACATCACGAAGCATATGACAGGTGTGCTAACCCTTCAAAGGTAGGCCAGAAGCAGGGCAGGGAACTGGTGTTGAGATCAATGTCTAATACTAATCAATCAACTAAAAAGGGTACACATACCAAGGTATTAAACCTAGCAACCCATGCCTCATTAGAACACTATAAGAGCTTGCATTTCAAACCATTTCCAAATCAAAATATGGGGAAAATCATAAGCACTTGAGGGAGAAGAAATTTTGAGATTGCTAAACTTTAAGCCACCAATAATTGTCTTAGAAATGACTGCTTCATTCTCAAAGAAATGAAGAACTAATACCTTCTCAAAAAAATCAGCATCACAATCACTTAATCAATTCTATTCGCAACTTGCAAATCTGAAAAATATCTCATAAAATTGGCAACATTAGTAAGCAAACAAAATGAGAATCCATTTTATTTTTTTATGGAAAAAATTAGAACRTTAAATAAAATATATAACAAAAGAGATTACCTTGATATATAATAATAAAGGTCCAAAATGGTTTATTCATTTGCACAATTGCAAATTCTGAAAAATGAAATAAAATAAAAGTAATTGAGAATATATAAATTATAATTAGTAAATTTTACTTGAATTTTAAAAAAGTAATAAACATAAAAAATTCCTTTTGAGCAATCTTTTCAAGAAATTTAAGGTCTTTCTCAACATGGACTGGATGAGTTTCTCCCGATCCTTGGCACACATAAGACATTGAACTACTATTCCAGGAGTCAAAGAGCTCCTAAATGTGTCAAGAAGCGACCTCCCATACTAAAAGCTGATTCTGAAGCAACCATAGATACATGGACAACAAATATATCTCTAGGCATTTGAGCAAGTATAGAAAATCTTGGAACATTGAGCTTCCACCTTCAATATGTCAAATCCATTATCATCTCTTCTCCAATGTATTTATCTAATTCATTTCTATTATCAATCCCTCCAACCTCATTAAAAACATATCATACTCCCGCCTAGTGTCTACATCCAAATTTCTCCTTCGTTAGGTTATACTACAAAAACTTTGTGATGCACTTGAAATAGAATTCATGGATGAACTTGAAGACGATTGTGCCAATGATGTAGTTYTGTGAGATGATTGGGTGTTTAGTCGTTTATACTAATTAAAGAGTGCATAAATCCCTTCCTTTACCTTACTTGCAAGAGTATTGCTATTAGGATACATTCTCCGAACCATCCACTCAACATAATGAAGCTTAAACCAATGAGATCAAAACATAAAATATAAAAAAGTTTGACTTTTTATTATTTCCCCAGTATTTATTGTACTTTTCCCTCATCCTCCTTGCCATTTCTTTCAACTCAAGATCATCGCTACCTTCCCAAGAATTCAACCATGTTACCATATCACCAAATTCATGAAGAACTTGATTAGAAATCACGTATAATGTACCTGAAACTCGTAATGTTAAACCATAGAAATGTCCTAAAAACTTAACAAAACGAGAAATGTTTCCCTAATTGTCTTCAATAGATAGACCACTCAAATCGTCACATTCTAAATCAAACCTAAAATGTGGATCTATATATGCAAATCTCTCAAATGCTTTCGCAAGTGTTAAAGCTGTGTCTAGCATTAAATAAGTTGAGTTCCACCTAGTACGAATATCCAAGCACAATAGCCTCCTACTCTCTCTTTTTTCCATTTCAACACACTCCTTAAACTTTTTTAATCTACTTGGAGACTGCCTTATAATATCTAATTACTATCCCAACARGATTAATTGAAGGGATAATCTCTTTCAAGRCATCGGACACAATAAGATTTATTATGTGAGCAATACATTTCACATGAAGATACTTTCTACCTGACAAATTAGCACCCCAATTAAGAGTTCTTTTCTTCAAATAAGAAATTATCACATAATTCAAACTTACATTATCAACTGTCATTATAAGAACTTTGTTAATTCCCCAATAAAGTAAAGGCCCTTTTCCAATAGCCTCACCTTTTATGATTGTCTACGGGACAAAAGTTTAGTACTTTCTTGTGCAAAACCCAGTCATTATTAATGAAATGAGCAATAAGACACATATAATTAATTCTTGCTCAAAAGTCCACGAATCAGTAGTAATGCAAATTTTATCAGATGATTCCTTTAAAAAAGTCTTAAATTTTGTCTTCTTTTCTAAAGATAATTCATAGCAACCTCTGTTAACTATAGTACGAGATGGGATTTGAAAAGATGGACATGCAATCGACATAAAATGCCTAAAACCTTATTCTTCAACAAAATTAAATGGCTGCTCATCAACAATGATCATATATGCATAAGTTTTTTTAGCATCTTCTTGATTAAATCTTTAGGTAACTACTGAACRGGCTTTATTCCCATAAACTAAATATTGTTGTCTTATCTYAGTTGCATGAGTCTCATTGTTGTGTGGATTTTTCATGCAACCTTTCATGTGATTTTTCAAAGCAGTTGTACTGTCCGCTGAGCTGCTAGTAGCACAGTCTGCTTTACAATAATTGTAATTTGCTCTATGTTCCCCTTCTTTYGTTGCAGATTTGGTGAAGTAAGACCAAACAACAGATCGAGGTTTCATGGCTTTTCTCTTTTTATTACCTTAGCCAACACTTGAAGAATTGGATCCTTGGCTTCTTTCAGGTGGAAGAATGATACTTTCAATATTCAATGTAAACTATCAGTTTGGTCTGACGTCCTAAAGGAAACAAATAGATTTAAAGTAGCATAAATTAAATATTACCTAAAAATGAAGAAGTAATGATCAAGAAAGTAACATAGATTAAAGGGAAATTTTTTTATATTAAAAGGAATACTTTCCAATAAACTATTTGCCAAGAAGAAAGATAGGAAAAAAATAGATTTAAATAGCATAAATTGAAATCATAATTTGAACATTMTTATAATTCTATCAAGTACTAGARGACTAATCTATCTATCTAACCCCAACTGACAATAGAACAATAAAATAGGGCCAATTATCTCCATAGCTTTCCCAGGAGAGTAGAACTGAAATGAGCAAAATAGCATCAATTGGCAATGTAGCCCAGCTTCAATGGCAATATTGGAGGAAAGTAGGATAAAAGAGAGGGAAAATACTTGCAACAAAATAGCAACAATAGCAGCATTCAAGAGCCACAACACTTTTATAAATTTCACACTTTCGCTTCAATTTGTAATGTCTGTCACCTCCAGTCAAAGAAAAATGAACAGTAGGTCTCTCCCTTTACATAATAATATGTACTAGTATAATATAGTGGTCCTACTAATCAGCAATGGAACTTAGGCCACGATAAGCAATGCTTACAAGATGTAAGAACCTAAGAAGGCCACTTGATTAAGATTATAACAAGTGATCCGCAGCTAAAAAGGAAAAATTATGTCTCTTATCTACCCTATACAAGAAACTATTAGAGGCTAAACATATACCCATCCTCCTCTAACAATCTTTAGAGACCTATTTCAACATATCCAATTAGTATTACATAAGAAATGCAAAAAACACAAGACACTTGGCAAGCATAGTCTCTCAAATCTAACCATCATCATTTTTTTGACAAACAATCTGAATGTGAGATCCTCTAATAGCCTATGCTTTTCTTATTGAAAATAAAGGGGAGAGATCATAAAACAGGTAACCAAACAGAAAATGAATACAAAAACAAGTATGAAGGCATAAAAGAGAGACAAATTTGTCAGCAACGTAAGTGCAGACTACAAGGRTGTTTGTATYAGTAAATGGCCAAAATCAACAAACATACCAATCTTAATGTAGTCTATGTAGCGATCATTCTTATATTACGACGAGTCATGGAACATATGACCTGAAACCAAGAAAAGTCGTCAATCTTAACACATATAACAACAAGTTTATGAAACACTCTYGAGAAAAAAATCAACAAACGTGGGTCTCGTACAAGAAACAACATAGGTAAGCAAGAAAGGAAAGACTATAATAGGAACTAGAAGTCCATAAAGATGTCCAACAAGAAAAGCATATCCAATTTGTTTAAATTTTGTGTGAACTAATGGATTCCAAACTGTCTATAAGATGGAAACTATATTAATTAGAAAAGGACAAATAGAAACTGCTAAAGTTTATTGTCCTTGGGTTTACAAAGAAATGCTTAAAGGCGCAACAACTTAGTATCAAAAGAGGACCCTTATTAAGAATTACTCAAAAATCACGAGAAGTAGATAATATCATTAATTAGAAAAGAGCCCCAAAACAAGCATTTTAGATAATCATGCAAACGAATCAACAAAGTTGATGAGACAACTAACCTTAGTCCCTGAAAATTAGTTGCTCAAAGATGAGGGTTTTCTACTTTTTAGAAATAATTTGTCGAGCCGTGTTGTAATAGCTCAGGCGACTGGAGAGTGGCAAGGAGAATCATTGAATCAGTCTATGGTGGTGGCTGCCTGGCTGGTGGCTGGGTCAGGGTGAGTGTGGTTCATGCAATGTGTGAGCCGCCAGCATGAGCYAGTGGTARAGAGAGTGAGTGAGTTTGAGGATKTGAGATTAGGGTTCGTACTTRGTAGAGGCTAAAGTTTAAATCGATAAAGAAAGACCTAGAAAGTTCAAGTGAGTCAATTAGTCAATTTCATTTTCTATTAAAAAAATAATAAATATAATAATTTTAATTTTTCGATTAAACCGAATTCGAAAATTGTTAAACCTAAAATTGAACCAAACTAAATATTAACTTACAAAACCAAATTGAAAAATCGAACTYAATTTCTTCAGTTTGATTCGATTTGAAAAATCAATTTAAACCGAATAATGCACACCCCTAAAGAGAAGAGAAAGAAAGTTTAAAATTTTCATTTGGGAGTTGAGAGAGAAAAGAAGAGAAATGATCTTTTTTTTTTTTTTTTTCTTTTGGGAGTTGAAGAGTAACGGATGAAAGGGATTTACTTATAGAATACTTTTACAATTCTACCCTTCATCCTTTTTTTTTTTTGGAGTTTTAAAAAGATAAATCAAAAGAAAAGCTTTGGGAATAGAACATTTTTAGATCCTGGGCACCCCAAATTGTACCCTTGCAATGTGAACACATGTATTAGACAAGCTTTAGAACTACTTAACTATTTAGATCATTTAGTTAAAACAAAATTAGATCATTTATTTAAAACAAAATAATAAAAAGAGTTTACATATGCTGAATAGATGATGTTAATGAGAACATTAGATATTGCTATTGAAATCAATGTAAAATTAACAAAATACATCTAAAAGATACTGCTATTGAAATCAATCATAATTAGACATATATTAGAAAATGTTAAATAACAAAAGGAATCTAAAATGCATCAAAAACATTCTTTTCAAACTTGCATCTAACTAGTTTTCCATCTTGCATCCAACTAGTTTTCCTTACACGTTTCTGTCTCCTAACCAAGTGTCCCCTATACACTTCTATCTCCCAAAAATAAAATTACACCATACAAAGATAACCTGCACTTTCAACTTCTTCCAAGAGTACCAAACATCATCTTGTTCAAAATGTTATTGCACCTTTCCGATGAACAGCCAAAGAATCCTCTCGACTTCTCGAAATTTTGAGTTAAGAAAAGATAGRAATCCTCAATTAAATCTTCTTCAACTCCAATATAAAATCAGTTCATTAAAAATTTCTTCCTCTGAATACACCCGAGTTCTAGATTTTTGAAATACATCATTTCCTTCCCTTATCACATCAGAAACATTATCAAGTGCACTTTTTAAAATCTCAAGTTCTTAATCATTGAATACCTTTCTTTTCTTCCCTTGTGGATTTTTCTTCTCGAAACAAGTTTTCTCTTCACAATATTCTGAGGCTTTGAAATTACCTTCCTTAGTTTGAAAGTCACATCCTTCCAAACTAATCTCATTCTGAGACATAAAATCGTCAATGTCAACGATGCTCTCAATGGTTGCTTCATTTTTGTTGGTTGACCCCATCTCTTAAGTTTTTCCTTTGTTGTTTTTCACTATTTGCTCTATCTTTAGCTAAAAAGTTCTTCCAATCTATTAAAGTTGTTGAAAACTTTATTTTGCCATTTTTTAGCATCGGATTTTTCCTAAACACATGAAGAGAAATAATATTAGTTAGCTAATTTCAATGATATGTAAAGGAGAAGAGAAGGAAATTTAAAGTGTTTCAGCCATTGTTACGCTTAAAAGTTGATCTCAAACTTTCGGTTCAGCACTCCAAGTTCTTGTCAAGGGACTCCAAGCAAAACCACTTAATCTTCCATTCCTAAAAAGTCGTAGCACTTGTTGAAGTGTTCTTTAASTGTCTTCATCCGGTTCTTCAAGAGCTCCTTTGTGAAGTTTATGTCAATTTTTTGCTTCAACTCTTGTATCATATTGCTATGTGTCATAGTTGTAAATGTTCATCAACTCGAAATCCTTAGCTTTGTTGATTCAATAGTCTTGAACGTATTCTATCATCATCCGTTTGTGCATTCCATTTCAAGTGCTCCTTCTTCACAGGCATTCCTTGCTAATGCCTAATTTATGATAATATTATTATTTTTATCCTTAGCACATATGTTACAACATGAATCATGAATTAGGTAGTTCACAAGAATACATGCTCAAACCCCAACACATTCCCTCAATTTCATAAAAGATAATATATCCAAAAGGCAAACGAAACCATTGTTTTATAGGTTTACAACGTGCAAATTCTTAGTGCTCTTGGCAATGAACAAAATAATTGAACAAATGGAGATAAATTTGTCCATAAAGAACAGTTTAGATGACAGAAGTATGAATGTTCAAGTCAAAAATTTTAATAGTTCTGAGGTCATATTTAGTAGCATAATCCACACAGATACCTATGTAGCAAGGATTCTTGAAACAAGAAAAATTGCAGATTACCAGTTTAACGAAGAAATGATGTTCAATCTAACAAAGACAAGGTAGCATTTGTGTTCCTAAAATGAACCAAGCAACTGTGCTAATAGAACTGTCAAGAGAATAATAGCAAGATATCTACATCATTCAAAGCCATTCTTTCTTTACTCGAAGTATAAACCATAGCCTTGCTGACCCTCATATTTCATTAAGGAGTAAAAAGCAAACGCAGGAGGGACCTCAAGAACTTAATCTTCATTTTTTGTCAGTCCAAAGCCTCCAATATATGATGATTCAAGGAGAAGCAAAATTAAAGATAGCTGCCAATAATAAGCATATAACACCTCAGTCCAATATATATGTGTCTCTGCATGTTTACAAAGAAATCAAGACATTATTATTAAACAAATTAAGGAGCAAACCACAACAACCAGAAGGAGAAAAACCTGAAAAAAGGAGAACTCAAGGAACCCAGAAAGCACTGATCTTTACATCTTTGAAATTGTAAAAAGGCAAATTGAGCAAAGTCGATCGAGGAGCAAAGTCAAATTAAGCATTACTAAAACCAATTGTCATTTGCCATTTCGATTGTTATACATTTCGATACAACAAATAATAAAATTGAGAAAAAAAAACCTAGAACCCAAACAGCAAAATTGAAAAAAATTAAAGGAGAAAGTGAAGGAAATAGGAGGAAAACTTATGGGTTTTGGCTGGGTTATCAAGGAGAAGATGAGAGATGAAGATGAAATAGCTAATTTGCAGAGCTCTCACAAGAAAGGCGATGGCAGGATTGAGAGAAATGACTAAGTGAAARGTYTATCAAGAAAATATATTGAATGAAAGGAACTTTTGAATTTTTGTTTATGAATGTTGAGGGTAAAAGAGGAACCACAATCCTTAAAATTTTTCTCACTTTCTCTTGTCTCCCTTTCTTCCCACTTTTGGAGAGAAAGATTTGGAGAGAAAAGAGTCCATTTCTTTCTCTCGAATTCTCTCCCTTTCTCTCCACTTAAAACTCCCAAAGAACTTTCTCTTCATTTTTTTCCTTTTTTGTCCCTTTCTCTCTATCCAAATAAGCCCTTAGAGAATCATCTCCTATGCTACAATGTCGATATTGAACAAGTTTTTCCATATGGGAGTCGACATATATGGAATGTCAATCCATATAAAATAAATGTCTAATGAAAGGAAAGAGAAGTTAAAAAAAGTAACCTCCAACTCATTATGCTAACCCTRCTAGATCTTGTACATATGACATTTAATTTTCTTTAAATAAAATAAA
The DNA here is from genome assembly GCA_001752375.1 of Rhazya stricta. Taxonomy (NCBI): domain Eukaryota; kingdom Viridiplantae; phylum Streptophyta; class Magnoliopsida; order Gentianales; family Apocynaceae; genus Rhazya; species Rhazya stricta. The sequence goes on from MEJB01000005.1 coordinate 1,200,833, forward strand.
CTAAAAAATTAARAGAAAACAATCTAAACTTCAAAGCAATCTAACCAAAAACCACTCCGTTCCTCTTCTCTTCAAGAACAAAATTCATGGTTCCTAAATGATTTTGGCAAATCTGGGTATCTTTAAACCATRCTTCCTCCCTTAGAACAATAATGCAATAAATTATATATAAGGACTTCTTAAATGAGTTTCACAAGAAGATGAAGGGGGAGAAAGGAAGCACAACCAAGTTGCAAGAATCTGAAGGTCTTGTATGGTTCAAGGATTTTGGTGTGGAAAATGAAAATAAAATTTTTTAGGAAATTGAAAATTGATATTGTGTTTAGTTAACTAGAGAAAATGTTGAGGAAAACTAAAACCATTTCCCTTGTTTGGTTTGTAAAATTTTGGAATGGAAAAGGAAAGAAACCAAAACCAATCAACAAAACCATTAACCCAATAGAATTTCTCAAATAAAAGTAAGATATATTTGTCTTGATTTTGTAATTCTCAAGATAAGGAAATTATTTTTCTTTAATTGACATGCAAAATATGTCCCAATTCTAACTAAATAGTCTGATCCTAAATAAGTTCCAAAATTGCATAGTTAGKCAACTTATATCACTAATATTTACATAGGTAACTCAACTAGCTTCAACTAATGAAAAATCAAATTTCACAGTTAGTCAAAGCTTTCTTTGATTAGCAAGACATGCCAAGAATGCTCAAGTAGCATTCACATCTTGAGCTAATACTTGATATACCTTCATTACTAATGTGTCGCTCATCCCTCTAACTTCTTCAATCTTCTCAAATAGAAGCTCCTTTGTAAAGTTGCAAACATTTCCACGTTCTTCATCTTGGAGATACTGCTTCTAGACTATCCTTGAGATACTTAATTTCCTCACTAACAACATCAACAATTCTTGTTTTCCTTTTCCTTCGCTGTTCACTTTGTTCTTATTTTGAGCTTGGTGGTCCTTTTGAAGAAGAGGATACTTCATTGTTTGCTTCATCGTGGAGATCAAATTCATCCTCATTTCATTATTATCACTCATTTGGGAGAAATATCCCAACTTCCAGTAGCACGATCRTTTCTAATATTTCATCTTTCTCAAAATTTGGAACTAGAGTATAATGAAGGTGAGAAGCATTTAGTTTTCCCTATTAAAGGGAATAAATCAATAAGTCAAGAAAACAATATGAACAAGAAAGTAAAACAAATTATTTATCTCAAAAGTTATATGAATATTCTAAAGCGACCTATTTATGGAAGTGGCAACAAAGAAATCCAAATAGAAATTTCTGACCATCTCATGTTTCTTTTGTCATTCATTAAAAAATAATCTTCCCATCTGTTTTAAAGAAATCATATAGCAGAACGATTTAAAGCAACTATGCCTAAGGTAAAATTAATGCTAAATATGTCTTAGTTATATCGAGTCCATGTTTCAGTCAAATAAATAATGTAGAAATAAATAGTTAATAGCATTTCTGAAAGCAACAAAGTGAACTCAACATAGACAAAAAATATTGCTAGTTCTATGACAAAAAAGGTCTATAGCAATGCATATATAACAACGTTTCAGACAAACGTCACCATAGACCATCTTCTATGATTCATGGCAACGTTAACTCAAACGTTGTTATATACGCATTTGAGACGAGATTTGCTAACAACATTTGAAAAAAATATTTCCCTATTGCTATCTGTCTCGACATTTGCGACAACATTTTCACAAACAACATTATATGTTGACTTTAGACGACACTTCCATGTGACATTTCTATGGTAAGTTGGCATAAACATAAAATATGCCAACATTTGATATACGTTAGTTATAATGTTGTAATAGAACATAATCTAAGGTGATATATGCTGACGACATTTGGCCTTTAGTCATAATAAGACTGGATACAACAACATTTATACAATATTTTTCAAATATCGAGAAATGTAAATTTATGCGATATTTACAAACAGCAATTGCAATATGTGTTGTGATAAATGCATTGTATATGGAGTTTGAATATGTTGGGAGGGAGAGTCTTTTTAAATAAGAATTTGAGGCAACATATGTTGATGATGTTTGACCTTGAGTCGCGATAAGAATGGATGTAAAACCCTAATATTTTCCAACTATTATCAATTAACATGGAATCTTATAAAAAGTATTATGTGTGAAGCTAGATATTGACAAGATAAAGAGTTTCGAAATTAGAATAATTCTCGAATATTTATTTAGTTATATATTACTAATTACTTTAAATAATCGATTTGTAGTTTGGTTTGTTGGTTTGAAGGAATGTTGATAGCAATATTCTTATTGGATGGAGAATAAACCATAGTATTTTTTATTAATAATAATAACAATAATAATAGAAATAATGATAAGAATTATTTTTCCATATTAACTTAATGTATTGTTTGGTTCCTTGGTCAACTCATTTCACTATCACATCACCAACTTTCATTCCTGATTCATTTTTTTTTTCTTTTTCTTCTCAACCACTCCTGATTCATCTCCTTCTCGCATTATTTTAGTACATCTGTCTTTTGTTAGCCATCTTCACCGCCTCACCATTTTCCTCTTTTTCTTAATATATCTTCAAGTTGCTGCTTAGCTTCATTCCTATCATTTTCACCACCTTTTTGTCTCTTTATCACCTTTTTCTCTCCACCGTCTTCTTTTCTTCTGTTACCTTGTCCTTCACATTTTCTTTCTTTTTCCTTATCTAACTTTCTGCAACCATTCCCCTAATTTTTCTGGCATAGATAAGGCTCCATCTCTTATCATAGTCAATTCATAATTCAGCATAGATAATAGTCCACTAATAAATCCATGTTTGAATGATTTTGGGTGACGAGTTTATGGTGATCTCTAGGCCTTTGAACTAAATGTTATTTTCATAATCAGTGAGCACATTTGCTAGCAATTCTAGAGTTGCCTATATACTAGATAAATCTGAATACTTAGCTTATTTTATCACTTCTAATGACTTTTTCATTATCTATAATCTTTTTTTTCCCATTGTTTAGATATGGTTGTGTACTTTGAAATGCAACATAATATGCATGAATCGTGAAAATTCTTTCCTTTTTGCTCTCAAGTTAGTTTTATGTAGACCAGAAGGAAAAGGAAATAATTTATGGTCATCTGTATTATCTACTTTATATCTCCATATTGGACACTTTACTGGATTTGTCAAGCCATATTTCTTATGGTAATCAGATGGTCAATGTGGGAAGACATTCACATTACAATCTTTATCATATGAACAGGGAACCATATGAAGAAATCTTTTTGAGTATACAACTGTAGGAATTAATAGATATACAGTCGACATAATTATGAAAATTATACATTAGATTTTATAATGTAAACTTCATACATTTAGATAAATGGATATACTTTCTTTTGCTACAACCATTCAAAATATAAACCTAATCTCTTACAAAACAATTTATGGTCTTGAGATATAAAAAACAAATTCTATTTGGATAAATATTTTGTTAACTTGAATGCTAAAACATTGACAATTTCAATGTGTACAATGTCAGTATCATATCAATATGTACTTATTGTATCCACCTCTTGGTCTATCTTTGTGTTTATTGATGGATACAGAAGTCCATGGCCTCCACTTGTTCGGTTTTCTGTAAAATAGAAAGTTATCCTCGTAAGCACTTTCTCAGGCTTTTCAAAATTTACTGTGTAGAATCTAAAAGTGTATTTCAATTTTATACAACTGCTTGCTTTCTAGTTGTTCATCTTGTAGCCTGTGTTATTCAATCAATTTTTAGACATCCTATGCTAAGCATCTGAGTTATTCATTTAGGTAATTCTAATCTGATTTTACTAGGATTTTGGGACTTTGGTAGTACTTAAAGAATRATTRACTTTTCTAAAATTATCGTAACCACATTATTAGACATAGACTAAGACGATTTCTTGTAATCTTATTATAGGACACGATATTCGAGAAAATTAAAGGTTCAAGATGCAAATCAAGGATACTTAGGTGAGTTTCTCTCCTTAACAAACTTACCAAAAAAAAAAAATGTTTTGTACATCATACTCTAGAAAAATATTTTCAAGACCTTTCAAATATTTTAATAATAATATTTTTCAACTTTTGTGGAGATTTGTTGTACATGTTGTTTCTGAAGTCTTTTACGCATCACAGATTTTATATCAGCGTGACTTACCAAACAACATGTTTACTTGATTGACATGAAAACTCGAATTTAGATATCGAACGATTGTTTTTACAATTTACATGGATTTAACCATGAATTTCATGAATTTATCGATTTATTTGGGCATCAAGTTTGTTAGTGAGACAGAATTGGAATGTGAATATATTATAATGATTGAGTACTCAATTGGTGACTCCAATTACTAGTCCAGCGGATAAAATATTGCMCTTGGCTGGTCCCCAGCGCAAGCACCTCTTCAACCACTTGGACGACAGTGCTCTAGAAGTTGCCTAATGACTGAAACTAGTGGATCATACATATGGTGGGTCGGATCCGGGTCGGATCCACTCGGGCAGATGGTTGCAACATATTGTACCCATAATAAATATTGGACACTCGTACTATTGGTTAAGAGGTTTAATCTGAGGACGATCGACTCTATAGCCACGGCTAGCCGGCTTATTTGTTACCATTCATYGGTTCGATTGTAAATCGCATGCGTACATAGAGAGATAAGGCTAGTATACCTTGATCATGTACAGTAAATATCTTAGGGTTAAGGTTCATCGAGCCTATGCTTGGCATGAAATATTTTCTTAAACCTTGCATATTTGTTTTGTTCCAYCGTTGAGTTTTTTCAAACTATTTCTTTAGAMGTATTGGTTTTCAAATAATAGTTTGATATTTTCTTATTTAAACTGAAATACCATGTTTTCTGAATATTTACTATTGAAATTATACACTATCACACAAGCAAGGAACTCACCGAGCCTAACTCACTTAATTTTCACATGTTTTAGTGATAAGCACAGATGCTTAATGAAGTCAGGCGACTTTAGTTTTAGAAGAGTTATGTCGTATATAAGTTTTGTGGAGCTTGGAGATCTCTAATCATTTGTAATGTTAGAATATCTGTATTATCAACTGAGAGTTCTACTCTTATATATTTTGATAGATTATACAGTTAAGTTTAGTTTTGTATAATTAGAGTCATGTACATTGTAAGATTATATGATTAATGAGATGTTGACATTATGTTTATGGATTTAGTTGCTTTGAATGTTTAACTGTATTGACTGCCAAGAGGTAGGCAACACCCGCACAACCCCAGTGGAACCTAGAAGAAGACGGGTTGTCACAATGGATACAACGACATTTGTCCAAGGATTTATTCAATATTATAAATCGAGTATTTATTTATTATACATGYAAATATTCGATTTATAATTCAATTTGAAATTAACAATCCATYATCAATAAATAAATATGACAATTTATTTTGATAAGATCYTCTTAATTTTATTAAAATATGTCTTTAAATTTGATAATAAATTCGAGAATATATACTGGATATATTGGATTGGACTGTGAAGATTAATTTGTGAATTTGACCGCACAAATTAATTTCATGGATTTACGCACGTGATACCTTAATCCTGAGTGGGTAATGAACTACGATTACTAAATTGAAGTTCTTTAGGTGCCAATGAGTGAGATTAAATTATTAATCAACATCCTTGTATCTTGAGAATTAAAGTGAAATAAACAGAGAACATGTTTGCAATATGGAATCCATCGCCTTTTAATATGCATCTCAACCTCATTAATTATTCTTAAGAACAGTTTAAATGTGATCTTAGTAATTCGAAAATGACTATGAAATTAAATATGTGATTTGATCACATGGTACTATCAGATAGAAGATGAGAATTGAGAACTAATAAATATTTGAATGAGAGGCATTTTGAACATTTTACCTCATTCAAAAAATTTCAATTGATTGACAGGGATAAACATGTAAGATTGATAAATGAGAGGATGTAGTTATTGACTTCAATAATTTCAATTAGACTAAGAGTGTAGACATGTTTTTTAGTAGAATAGGACGTGATTAATAAATTTATTTATTGGAGCTTAGTCTAATTGGATCTAGTTAGGTCTTTTCAGTTGCTCCAAATTATGGACCGTTTAAATTGTAGTAAAAGCATAAAATAATAAAAGAATGAAGAAGGGCTAAGGGATAAGAGGTATTGTACGCTTACCAAGTAACCACTTCCCATATTCTTTTAACATGAATGTTTATGTAAGTTCTCCCTTAGACTTATGAGACCACTCACCAGAAGATAGTGGTGAGAAAAGAAAACAGACACATAGTTTTCTCGACTACTGAAATTGGCAATTGTTCTTTTGGAAAACATTCGAAAAAGACTTGAGGGTATAGAGTTGAATTAGATACGAACACCAGAACCAATTATTGAAAAACACGCTTCAAGAGTATGTTTTTCTACATCTTAAAGTATTATTTAATCTTGTTCAACACATCAGCTTCTACATCTTTCCAACATGAATGATGGCAGAAGATTTGGAGAAACCACTTTTTGGTCCAGAAAACTTTAGAAAAGAAGGGATTGATCTTGTAAGAGTCGCAACAGAACTAAGTTATTTTTAACATTACGATATTRTTTACCCCAGTTAAGCTAAGAATTCCATCAATGTTAATTTATCAGGAATGTATACCACTGGAAGAAGTGTTTGAAAAATCAAGAGATCAAAAGCATGACTTACATCTGAAGATCCAGAAGTTTGGTCAGCGATATTTTGGCCAAACAAGCTTGAAGAGAAACTTGTAAATTCCTATTTAGGACAAACAGTTTCTATTTGTCTTAGACAATTACTCATGGAAATAACAAAATGTTTGAATCTTCACACCTTCATCGATGTGGTAACCTGCCTAGATGACTGTAATTTGCTGAATAGAGGTGTCTTTTCTTTAGGAAATGGAGAGAAAAAATGATGCATGCAACTAATACTAATTGAAAAATATGATTTGTGAAGCCTAATTATGATAAACTAATGTTACGTATGATAAACTAATAGTCACGTCAGTCTATATGGTCTAGTAGATGGCAAAGAAATTTAAGTCTCTAATTRGTTGTGATAAGCCAAGAACAACCTATTTTTACAGGAGAACAAGTTTTGAAATTTCTTGGTTTTATGAGGAATCCTTTGTCATGGATGATGGAAGCTACAATGGTAATGGCAATTGTTCTTTGCTGATGATGGAGTAAGTTCACTAAAGCACTGCTTTTTGTTTCTCCCTTTTCTCTCTGTTGATCATTGGAAAAAGAGTTCTCCATTCTCTAAATTCTTGAAGAGCAAGATGTAGCTATCCTAGTACTAAGAGATATTATTAGCAATAAGATGGGAAATATCATCCCTGCAGATGTAGTGCTACTTGAGGGTCACCTTTTGAAAATTGACCAGGTAAGCACATTAACTTCAAAAACTATAATTTCAAGATGTAATGCATGTGGAATAAAGGAAATATAGCGGGATAATAAATGAACTGATAAGCAATCTTGCTGAGAGCTATTTCATAGTCTCATGTTACCGGTGAATCTCTACCCGTCACCAAGAAGACAAGTGATGAAGTTTTCTCTTATTCTCCATGTAAACAAGGGGAAGTTCAAGCTGTACTAATAACTACTGGGATTCATTCTTTTTTTGAAAAATCTGCTCATTCAGTTGACTCTACAAAAGTTGTTAGTCATTTCCAGAAGGTGAGAAATGAAGTAACAGTTGAAAGTTAATATATAGCATATAAATTGGAAACATCATAGAATAGAGGAACCTCTACTTGAGAATACTTTATAATATGTGGATCAATAGTTTCATTACATCCATAAGGTGAGAATGAGGTAACAGCTGAAAGTTAATACATAGTATATAACCGCAGGGATAAAATAATATGATAATATTTACATATATTTTTTATATATTTTTTCCAACATTTACAAATGGTCAACATAAACAACTTTTACTAGCATTTAAAGTAGTAATAATGTATATTGTATGATCGTTGCAAACGTTATTTCAATTACATTTGGGCGACTTATATGAGCGTCGTAATATGTTTTTACCATAATTATTAGAAACATCATCACAAATGTCATCATAATATATCATAATCAACTTTAAATAAATGTATTTAATATATCTTGATATTGTACAAATGTGACGACAATAACTATGTTCCTGCATTTGTAAATGTCGGGTACCAAACTTATTACAACATTCATAAATGTTGCGAAAACACAAACAGTCCAGCAAGTTATGTCGTCATAAATTGGCACAAGTATCGATATAGCACCTTCGTTACATTATTTGTAAATTTCAGCTAATATCTCTTGTATCGACATTTGCAAAAGTTGCCATATATCACACACAAAAGTTGTCTTATCTCTAATATATGAACGTTTACAAATGTCGTCCCGAATACCATTTATTGTGACACAACTAAATGTTATCATAGATCTGATATAAACGTTGCTATAGCATGTATTAATGTTTGTCACAAACGTTGGGGAAACCTAAAATGATTGTGAATATTATGACTTTTGGCCAATGTTTCCAAAAAACATCGTGGTAGCCCTAAGACTTTATTTAAGACTTTTCACCACCTATGCTATAGGTCAAAATAGATTTTTTTTGACATTGCATTGAAATATAATCAAATAATAAACTCGAGGTAATTTTATATCAAATTAAACAGTAATAGTCTACACCAATTTGGATGCTAAAATACAAAACATGATGATTCCTAAGGAAATATCTCCGCATATGAAATGAAATAGTTTACTAATCTTCTATTGCTTGACAATTAAGTTCTTCAACAACCATTGCAAGAATACYTTCAAATGGATGAACACCGATGAGATACTACAATGTTGATACACAAGGAGATATTGTGTAGTCCAACAGATGACAAAGAAATTTAAATCTCTAATTCTTTTTGACAAACCAAGAACAACATTTTTGTTTTACGTGAAAACAAGTTTTGAAATTTATTGATTTCATGTAAAATATTTTTGTCATTGGTGATGGAAGCTTCAACACTAATGACAATTGTTCTTGCTAATGGTGGAGTGAGTTCACTAAAGCACTGCTTTTTGTTTCTCCCTTTTCGTCTTTGTTGATAGTTGGGAAAATAATTCTCCATTTCATTAAATACTTGAAGATCAAGATGCAACTATCCTAATACTCAGATATTATTAGCATTATGCTTGGAGATGTCATCCCTACAGATGCGCCCCTACTTGAGGACGACCCATTGAAAATTGACCAGGTAAGCATATTTACTTCAAAATTTATAATTTCAAGATATAATGCAAGATGGAATAAAGAAAATATAGTTAGATAATCCATGAACTAATAAGAAATCTTCCCGAGAAAAATAGTCCACTCTTACTGGTGAATGTCTACCCATCACCAAGGAGTCAAGTGATGAAGWTTTCTCTTRTTCTCTATGTAAACAAAGGGAAGTTGAAGTTGTACTAAAAGCTACCAAGGTTCATTCTTTTTTCGAAAAAGCTGTTCATTTACTTGACTCCACAAAAGTTATTGGTAATTTTCAGAAGGTGAGAAATGAAGTAACAGTTGAAAGTTAATACGTAGTATATAAATTGGAATAAGATTACATATCATAGAATAGAGGAACCTCTACTTGTAACTACTGATATCATCCTAGATGAGTTCGCTTCACAATATTTCATATATGTGGATAAATAGTTTCACCATATCCAAAAGGCGAGAACTGAAGTAACAACTGAAAGTTAATATGAAATATATAAATGCGGAGATAAAATCATATAATGATGTTTATAAATATTGTCATATATATTTTTCCTAATYTTTACAAATTGTAACATAAACAACTTTTCCCAATGTGTACAAATAAATAATGATGTATATTGTACAACTGTTGCAAARGTCATTTCAATTACATTTTTGTGACTTATATAAATGTCGTAATTTATTTTCTCCGTGATAGTTAACGTTATCACAAATGTCGTCATAATATTTCATAAAATGACTTTAAATAAATGTCAATTTACTTAATATATCTTCACATTTTACAAATATCGCGACAATAACTAATGTTCCTACATTTGTAAATCAGTGAAACACAAATTGTCCCACAAGTTACGTCGTTATAAACTAGGCACAAGTGCCAGCATAGCACCCTTCATACAATATTTGCAAATGTCGACTAAACATCCCTTGTGTCAACATTTGAAATGTAATTTTTTCCTCCCAAATATTCTCCTTCCCTACAGTTAATTTTGAAATAGTTTATTCATCTTCTTTTGCTTAACAATTAAGTTGTTTAACTGCCTTTATAAAATGATGTTCAAATGGATCAACACCCACTTAATTCTTAATGGCTACTTCAACAATGAGAACATAAAGCACATACCAAAGTCAGAGGTGAACAAGAAAAAAATCCAAACCGATGAAACCTATATAGACATATATGAAAATAGTTTTGACTTCAAACATCAAGATGTAAAACATATGCATAAATTATCAACATCTCTAAGCTAAGTACATATGCAAAGGATATAAACAAAAATAGGATACTCAGTCTACAATCTACATAGACAAAGAAGACTTTCCTTAACTTGATCTTCGCTTGGAATATTCAGATGACTTCGTGTCAACAAGCTTTAATCTTTGTTCCATGATCCAACCTCTGATTTTTGTGATGAACGATAGTCTTTTGACACTTGAAGATTTAAATCATCAGATATTTTATAAACGCACTCTTTATTCCAGTTTCAATATAAACCTACCTAATCCACGATGCAAATTAGATAGCAATCAATCTTATACCATTATCAAAATCATATAATATAAGCATAAGTCTTTTAGGGTTAARACAATATATTCAACAACTCTTTCTGATTGATACTAATATCCAAGAGCATTTTTCACAATTTAGAGACATAAATTGAATAAGTACCCTTCAAACGCTCCTTAGTTAATAAGTGGTCATCTCCTTCTACCACAAGTCTACAATTTTTTCACATTATTCAATAGACAAGGGCCAGAAGATTGAAGTAAACAAGAATTTACTGCAGAACAATCACCTATAGCATGATAAAAAAAAATCAAATTACACCAAATATGAACTAAAATCATATATGAACGACCTCTGGTGATTGGAACAGAAGGAAGAATTGGTACAGTGGGATTGATGTGCAACAAAAGAGGAAGATTTGGTGCAGCGGGATCGATATAGAAGTAGAATGGGTATGTATGACATGGTGCTTTAATATACAAAAACTTCTCAAGTCGTCTCTTTAGCTCCTTCAGCATACGACGTTTCTCCCAATAAATCCCTTCTCAGAAATGATGAGGCAACTTGTTAAACGTGCTTTCTAGAACTAGATAGTGAGCTTTRAGTGTTTATATTTTTCTTTTTCATGTCAGCATAACAAGGTCCAAGACAGAATGTATTGGAGATAGAATTATTGGATCATTGTCTACTTTAATGAGGTGACATATTTCTAATAATGTTAACAACCTAACATTGGAGATGCTCTTAGTGGTTTATAAGAAAAAAATATTAACTTTCAACTTTATATTTCAAATTAGTCCCTGAAAAAAAAAATTCTCAATCAAGCTGCTCTTTTTCACAATATACAAGGTTCCTTATTTGTAAGAGAAAATTTCACAATTACTCATTCCATCTAGTTTTTACAACCAAAGGATAAAAGATCTACAAGAAAATTTAAGAAACAAATAAGGAAAATTTAGCACGTATTACTATGATAGATGTGAGAGGACTTGAAGAGACAAGTAAAACTTGGACAAGTAATCTAATGATAGAATTATTGTAATAAATATTTTATTATTCATTATAGATTCAAATAGTGATGAGAGTGATACTAAAAGAGAAGAGAAGAGAAGAGACAAAGTGGCAAGAGAAGAGAAGAAKGTAAAGTTGGAAAAGGTGCAACAAATATCAAGGACGAAGAGAAATGAAGAAGATAAAGTTGGGATGGAAACAAGAAGAAAGAGAAGACGGTTAAAGGAGGGAGAGATGGATGGTTTTTGGGAGAGAAAAGCCAAAAAGGTAGTGGCCAGTGGGGAGGCCCAAGAAGTGATTTTAAGGTTTAGAGAGGAAGGAGAAACAATTTGGATTAGAGTTTCTTTTAGTTGCCAAATTACTAATGTGTCAAATTATTTCTTAAATTTTTATCCATGTCCTTTTTGTTTGATCAAGTTTTCTCCTTTGATTATAATAGATTGGATGTAAATTACCTAATTGTTATTTTTCTTTACAAATAAGAAACCTTATCTATTTTGAAAAAAAATGACTTAATTGAAATTTTTCCATGGACTAARTTGAAATATACAAAAATTGCATACGAATGGTTTTTCTTATTAAACCTTTACGAACTTGACATAAATCCTTAATTAAAATCTTCTGATATTTCAAGAATTTGATTACAAATTTTGAAAAATAATTTAATTGAAATTTTATGACAATTCCAATGTCAAAATTGCAATTTACTCAAATTTCAATATATTCAGGACTTTAGAAGTTTTTTTTCTTTTTTTCAAATGTAATTAAATAAAATGGTGGTCCAATTAAATTCCTATAGCTATCACAAAATCTTAATCAAAGGCCTTCTTGTCAAAAATTTGCAACAAGGTCAGTTCCTAAATTTGGGAAATAAGTCTCAACCAAGGACTTCCTTCAAGTCCTTAATGGTTTGATAAGAAAAATTGTTGACTATTAATTTTGTGCTTCAAATCAGTCCCTAAAGGCTAAAAGTGTGTGAAATTTTTTATCAAGTCCCTTTTTTCCAAAATACATTAGATTCTTTATTTGTAAAAAGATAACATAATTAAGTCATGTSATTTAAGCCAATACGATTAAGTAGACTAAGCGGACTTGTGAAGACAAGTAGAGTCGAACGGTTGCTCTCGTGAAACAATTAAATAAATAAATATTTATTATTCATTATGGATTTAAATAMTGATAAGAGGGAAGCTAAAAGAGAAGACAAGAAGATGAAAGTAGGAAATGGGGTGTGGTGGGTGATCAAGAAGATGAAGTGGTCGAGTGAAGAAAAGAAGATGAAGCGGGACCAGGATGCATCGGCTACCGAAGATGAAGAAAAGGGAAGAAAATAAGCAAGGATGGAGACAAGAAGAAAATACGAGGGTTATGAGGCAAAGAAGGGTGGTTTTTTAGATAGAGAGAGGGGACGCCATCGCCACGATTTTAGAGTTTGGAGAGGAAGTAAAAGTTGGGATTAGAGTTTGTGTTACTAAATTATCAGTATGTCATTGTTTATTAAGTTTTCATCCATATTCTTCTTGTTTGATTAGTTTTTATCCTTTAATAGTAATAAATAGGATAGAATGACCTGATTTCTTTTTTTCTTCTACAAATAAGGAACCCATATGTTTTGGAAAATAGGACTTGCTTGAAATTTTTAGATATTTATAGGTCCCAATTTGAAATACACAAAAAATTTGCATTCRTATCTTTTTTTCTTATCAAATCATTGATGACTTGATGAAAGTCCTTAATTGAAACATTTTCAAAATTGCAGGAACTTGATTGCATGTTTTAAAAAATTAAAAAATGAGGCCGTTAATTGGAATTATTTGATAATTTTATGAAGGAAATTGAAATTCATCCTAATAAAATAGAGACACATTGTATAAATTGAAAAAACGGAAAAGATTCTTTGGTAGTCTCACAATTATAAAACATTATTTTGATCGGCATATGAATAGAAATTCCTTGAGGAAATTACAAGTTTGCAACCCATGTATAAATGATGGGACTTCTCTGACCAGAAATACCCTTCGGCTACGACTAAGCAAAAAATCAAAACCCCCACCTTCATCAGTATTAAAGCTTAATGTTAATTGGGGCATGAAAGGCATCAATAGTAGGAACTAAAGCTATTATTCAGAAATTTCAAGGAGACATTAGAGGCACCCTGGCGATGTGAATCTTTTATGCTACCAGTGCAGAACACACCGAGCTTTTGGCAACATACTGGGCACTGTTAATTCCTGTTTGAAAGAATGCCCAAATAGAACTCATTATCTGTCAAAASAATGGATAAGAWCCAAACAGAATTGTGTTAAGGAGCCCATTATCGATAAAAAAGAAAYGTTACTTTAAGCTTTGATTCCGSTGTAAATGATCAGGGAGAGGGAGACGAAAGTAGAAAACACCAAAGACACTAATTTCTTTTAATCTTAATGAAGTTTGGTTGATTTTGATCGAGTCCCTTAACAGTGTGTGGACCTTTCCTTCGTCGGTCTGGTGGTGGATTAATGATATTTAAGCTTAATATATTGTTTCTCGTAATTTTTCTCATAGCTCCTGGAAATTTGTTCCCCTTTACGAAGGAGAATAKGCAACAAATGTTCATGATATGGTTAGATTTGGCACTTTGATATATTTATATATGTATATATACATATATACATACACAGAATGCATCTACAGATGGGAGTGTGCAAAGTTTAGAGGAGAGCAACGATGAAATGACAGCAAACGGGCAATCTACAAGTAGAAATAATATTAGGTCCTGCACTATCTCAGTATACATCTCTGATGCCTTGAAAACTTGGTTTTACGTTTACATATCTGCCTAACCATACTAGCTAGCACCATCAAAAGAAGAAGAAACTATGGTACTGACTTTTGCTGCTTCTGTATYCTAGGCTGTTGAGGTGGCTATGGAACCAAGAACAAATATATCATCCTACGTGATAAACAGGAAACCCTGCATCTCTAGGCTATAACTTGAGAATTGTATACCAAGGAGASTCTGCTAGATTTCAGCTTTTACCATTTCCGAGAAGACCTTACTCATCGATGCATCAGCAAGATCGCCWAGACTTCCCAAGCTAATATCTGCATTAGAGACACTGGTCTTCGAGTGATTATTTAGCGGTTCATTACATTCCTGTCTTGGATCGTTTCCCTGAAGTTGAAGTGCATATTCCAAATTCCACAATACATCTCCCATTGCAGGTCMATCAGCACCCCGTTCTGCCAAGCATTTTTCTGCTGTCTCCTTAAACTTCATCAGCGATTCAGATTTAACTTCACTTGCAATATGAGAGTCTACAAAATTTTCCAACTCTTCTTTTGAACACTTCATTGCCCATTCCACCATGTTTACCATTTCCCTAGGTTGTGATGGATCGATGACCGGCCTTCCTCCCAGGATTTCAAACATAACTACCCCAAACGAATAGACATCTGATTTCTCAGTCAATTGCTGCATTGTCAAATACTCCGGATCAAGATAACCAAAACTTCCTTTCACTGCTGTACTAACATGTGTCTGGTCCATATCCGGACCAGTTTTTGAAAGTCCAAAGTCTGCAACTTTTGCCATTAGATTCTCGTCTAGCAGTATGTTTGCAGATTTRACATCACGGTGAATAATTGGCTTCATTGATCCAGTATGGAGATAGTGAAGTCCTCTAGCTGATCCAATGCAAATTTCAAGCCTTTGTCTCCATGTCAGTTTGGGGTGGTCTGAGCCATATAGATGATTCTTGAGGGTTCCATTCTGRATGAATTCATAAATTATGATCATCTCGTTTTTTTCATCACAGTATCCAATCAATGAAACAAGGTGGCGGTGACGAAACTGGGATAGCATTTCAATTTCAGTCCTGAACTCTGAAAGTCCCTGGTCAGATTGAATAACACCTCTCTTCACTGCTACCTCTGTGCCATCCTTCAAAACTCCCTTGTAAACTTTTCCAAATCCTCCAACACCAATAACCAGACTCTCACTGAAGTTATCAGTGGCTTCTTGAACTGCTACAAAAGGGAAGCGGTAGACCATCTTTGACCTCGAAAAGATGGATGAATCTTCAGAATGTTTATTGTGCTCAAAACTCTGTCCATGCATCGTGAAATGTTCTGGCGTCGAGTGGATCACGAGTGCACGTCTCCTTCTTCTGAGCATCAGAACAAATACCAAAGCTATTACGACGAGAATCAATGATGCTCCGACAGCCAGGCATACTATCATCCACACTTTTAACRTGGAACTGGATGTTGAGGACTGAATTTCAGCATCTATAGCAGCAAGACTGCCTCTAGAATTGCTAATTTTCATGATCTCCAGCCCATTTAGAATGCCATCTGGATACGCATTGAGCACATTTGAAGGACCAACACTTATTCTAATCTGAGAAGCACTATTCAATCTTGTAATGACATCCTTGTACTCGGGGGCACCTAGAGTACTAAGGTTGAGATCTTTAGCTGCAAATTCAGAGTTAAGAAAAACATTGAAAAAGGAAATCCTGGGACCACGATTTATTAGATTACAGAAGTGAAAGCGGATGAAGTATTCAAAACCAGGATCAACATTGAACAACCAGCTTGCATTAATTTGACTATTGGGATCCCCTATTGAATGCAACTTAGTTGCAGTCCCGTAAACTGAAGAAGGGCCTATGTTCGTAGTAACTTCTCCTTCAGGGTAATTCACCAATCCAATATCCGACACAAAGATGACGAGATTTGCATTAGTCAGATAGTTGTAATCAGACAACCAAAGCCGCCACAAGGTATCATTTTGAGGGGATATTGTTTCATTACCCATATTCACCCTGACTACTGTTTCTAGTGCTTGTGCTCCCATATTCTGGTATCCACCATGAGGACCAATGGTCTTAATAGAAACAGGGATGAGCTCATCAGGGAGTGAGATGACTTCTAAAGCATTTAGAAAGGCCAATGAATTGTTAGAAGGGATAAAGTTCAAGACTAAATTGTTGGCAGCTACGTTCAGTGAAAATTCCTTGACTACAGGGACACTTGATGGCTGGAAATCCTTCAGAAGGGTGAAACCTTGGGCAGAAACAGAAAAAGTAGCAGTACTCAAGTTGAACTTGCCATTGGCAAATGGAAAGAAATACAGGCGAATCCAATGCCAACCCTTTRTCTTGATTGGAAAGRTGTATTGAGAGTTTCCATTCAAAATTCTAGCAGTTTGATACAAAGCTAAACTAGAGGTGGTGGATGGAATGGAATTTGAACTTGTATTAGCAAAAATTCTTTCTGGTGTCAAAAGAATACTGGAATTCAAACTATCAGCAACAAAAACTCGATCACCAAAGGATGTATCATCAGATGATCCACAGTCTATCAAATAGTTATCCTCAGGATCAAATTCTAATGAAGTACCAATCAAACAGAAGATAAATAATGCTCCGATAAGCAATTCATGGYTCCGAATTCTCATCATGTGACAATAGCACATAATGAACTGAAAATCAAGGCAAATGAAGAAACAGATAAGACGACAAGTAAAGAACTAAAGAAGGGATGGCCTTGAAGATCACCTGATCATTAATGGATAACTAGAAATTGAAATTCTTTATTAGAAACCCAATGTAAAGAACAGAGACTTTTGCTTGGAAGCTTTCTTTAACTTGGTTTGACAAAGAGAAGAAAAAGCCCGCCGCCCGCCCTTGTATGAGCMCTCCTCTTCTTGCAAGACCTGCATTTATAGCACTCACATCACTTCGGTTGACAATGAAAACAACCCAAGATTTTTCTACAACTTTATTAGTTATTCAAATTAAAAAAAAAAAAGGTAGTAATAGTCTGTTTTATTTGACAAATTCATCCAAACTTATCAGAAAAGTTGAATACAATAATGGGGTCAATGTCGCCATATCATGATTGAGGCTGGTTAGAAACCAAGCAAGATGACAGCTATGGAGATGGTCACCTGTTCCTTAAGAAACTAGACATGTTAGTTGTGGTACCATGATTGGAAAGGACCAAAATAGAGAACTGCAAAGTAAAATTAAGGCAGACAAAGAAATTGAGACAATGACTAAAAGAGTTTCTTGGAGAAATTTAGAAGAAAAGAACTCACTTTCTTCTTTTCAGTTCTCATATTTACCAATCYTACTTCAACAAATGAAGCATCAAAACTCGAGTAATCGACTTGTAATTCGAAACTTTACAGAGAGAAGAAGCTTCGGAGATGCTTCAGGGCGTTACAAGAAATGGAGACACAAATATGAAAATCTAGTAATATTATCGTTATCTAATTACGAATCTAAATGCGTTTTCTATTCGTACTAATATAATTGAGTTTTGCATAAATAATGAAACCGTGTTTAGGACTTTAAAAAAGAGGTCCTCCTCGTCTATCTTCTCTCATGGGGGACACTTTTGAATATTATTCTAAAGCTATACGATTAAAAAAATTCTCTTTTTAGATAAAATATTTTATTATAGCTCAATAATAACTCAATAGTTAGGGGAAAAAGGAAAACTTTCTATTTAATTCGATAACCGACGCTATATGTTTCAATAGACTGAGGACAAAATAAAAGAAAATGAGTTGGGCAAATTTGTTGGGGCTAGTTTTCATAATTGATGTTGTACTAAAAGGGGGTCATCGGCATCAAAGAAGAGTAAGCCAGTCGACAAGGGATAAGCCTTAATTATAGATTATCAACGTCATTTTTTTTTTTTATGTTTGTGTTTTTCTAATAATTTATTTAAAAAAATCATTTTAAAAAGAGGACACATAATTAATTTATATAATTCTCTCTCATTCTAAAATTGAGAAATATTGATCATGTATTTCTCGTACCATATGAGAAGGAAGAATACAAACAATCCATACATACAATTCCTTCTCTTTCTGAGGTCAATTACGTAATTCTCTCTCCCAYTSAGAATCAAACCCAACATCTTTCGCAAATCGAATTTGAATTTTCATACCAATTCGTCCCAAAACGACCATGTTAGGGAAAAGGGAAATAACCCATTGTTCATCTTATTCCTTCACGATGTTGGGGAGGAAAAGCGAATAACATATCACCTCTAACATGAATTTTTGGTTCCACATGTTTGCTTCAAAACGCAGACTACCTAAAAGTTCTTAGGTAGATAAGTTAAACTTAGAGGTGAGTCAGAGTCAGAGTCAGAGTGGAGAAGCGAATTCTCTATTTGTTACGACTTTACTGAAACCAGGCATTTCAGAGATCCTTACAAGTAACTTCATGCAACTTTTATATGATTCTCAACCCTCTGAACTGAGTTTTCCAATTCGGTACTTGGTTCAGTTGTTTTGCTGTTATCAGCAATCTTAGCATCAGCATCAACATCTTTCATTTCCAATTCAGTACTTGGCTCCGTTGTTTTGCTTTTATCAGCAATCTTAGCATCAGCATCTTTCAACAGGTCTGATAATCGGAGAGCCAAACTCTTCCTTGCAGCAGGTGAAACACCATGCTTGCCAATAATTGACTCCAACACTGCGTCTGATATTGGTCTGTGTTCTATAACTGCAGTGCCAACTTCAGGAATTGAATCATCCTTGGTGAAGCTGATCTGCAGTCAGGCAAAGGACTATCTTAACAATCAAAATCTGTGAAATAACTATCATGTAGATCTCAGAATCAGTATTGAGAAACAAATAACTTTTGGCCCAGCTGAGGTTGGCAGCTTCCTCAAGGGAAGGCCTGATGGCCACAGCACCACCCCATATGCTGTGAACCAAAAATGCCTCACTTGGCCACTCTAGGCGGGCCATGAAACCACCTCAATGACATTTATTGGTCCAAACACCTTTCTAATTCCAGGACCAGATACATAAAGTTGATAAGAAAAAGAAGAGTAAAAAAAGCTCAGTCAAGTCCCAACTAAATTATAGGAGGAGGACTTAAAGCACATATGAATTCATTCATGTACATGGACATATACACGTTTTTCCTGTAAATCTATTCAATGACTAGTTATTACTCTGCAATTTTCATATATTTAATTAGCATCAGTAACATCTACATCTGTATCGCTACAGTAGTTTTCATTGAGACCAAATTACCATAGTTTAGCTTCACAATGAGACAAATTTGCTTAAGTTGCCACAGTTCAACTTGCCTATCTTTGAACACTTTCAGCTCTCAACAAGAAGCTGGTATTTTAGTTGCCCATGCAGAAATATGTGGAGAAAAGGAAATGCCATCAGGTTTGTTGCATCAGAAGAAACCAATCACAGTCTAGAGAAAACAGCAATAAGTTCAAGAAGTTGACTCTATCATGAAATCAGTGTTTCAGGCATGTAAACCTCAATTTATCAATAAACAAATGTGAACAGTTAGATGTCCTTCCCAGTACCATCTTCAGGTACTTTGCAACAATAGAAAAGAACTGGAGTCTGGTAGTAGTTCAAACTTCGAAGCAAACAAAGTCATGTTCTATGCAGCTTCCTCTAATAAAGTGCATAAAAGAAGGGACTGTAACCAGGAAATTCACACTACGGACCAGGTACAAGAAATTCAAGGCCTCCTATTCGAAGAAAGTGAGAACATATGCCACTAACTAATTATCGCAAGGAGGAAAAGCAAGAACCAGAAAGCAAAAGGCATTCTTTTTTATAAAAAAAAAAAAAAAGTGCAAGGACTTAAGTGTACGTAATACAAAATCATACCGTCAATGACCCAAGGGGTGACTGGGTGAACAGAATGGAGGCACCTGGTGGGAAGTATTCACTCTGGAAAACCTCAAGGAACTTTTCAATGGCTTTAGCCTCTGCATCAGTGTAAGCTCCAATTGCTTTCCAATARGCAGCACAATTTTCTACCACCTTCTCAGAGTATTGCTTACCAGTTAAAGGCAAGATCATCTTCACTTGCACAAACTTCTCAAAAGGACCTATAAATAGCAGAGTAAAGCCTAAATTAGGCCCTTTTGATTGAAAAAGTTAGTAAAACCCATGTTTACAACGTATTTAAAAGTCAAAAATCTTATCATTTAAAAATCCATAAATCTAAGAGGCACTTAAAATATGTAAAGGCATTCTAAATTAAATTACCAATCAGCCATGAGCTCCCAGTGAGTTCAATCGATCTTTAAGTATTGCATTTGCACCACTTTAGAACATTTTAAGCGCTCGTTCCCTTTTCCTCAAAGTATGAGGAGATATTGAAGTTGTTAATTCTATCAAAAATTGTTTTTAGGTTTCACTTTTGTTTTGTTCTTCTTTCAGCTTCAACAAGGAACGAAAGCATCTCTTAGTAAAGTTTCAAAAAAGCATCGGCACTCACTAATCCTTAAAAAGAAAAACAATAATTCAATTGGCTAGAATACACATGCCGTTCCTGACTCTCAAAATCCCCTCCGAACACTRAACACATTAGTATAAATCACAATTCGTCTATCTATACAAACTTATAACCGATCATCATGTAAGTCCTAACAAGGCAATAACTCAAACGCATGCCGAACCATAGATCCCCACCATTTATTCTTATGTATCGGGGGAAAAAAAACCAGGTACTACACAAACATACAACTATAAATATCTAATTTGTTCATTTTTAAAATTTTTCTTCAATTTCAATATTTAAACCTCATCTCTCATACCTTCATTTTGAGTAAAATGTTTGGACATTGCATTCACATTGCAAGACTAGCCTAGTTGACCATGAAAATTAATGTAGAAAAAAGTATTTTCCTAAAAGCATGACTCTGGATTTTCTAATACACTACACAAGGTGCAATGTACTAGAAGATATGGTAGCCGCGTTTAACAGCAAATTTTCAGGCTGACCATCCTATTTAAACGCCATCTAGTTTCGTAACTGACTATGGTTATCTTTTCAAAACAAAAAAGGACGAAGAGAGGCGATAACATCTGTGATGCTTCCTTTTGTCACGAGTGAAGAAAATGAAAAACTAGTAATTCCGATGAAATTAATATTATTACCGGTGACAATGTCCCTGAAGAACTCAACGGAATCCGTCAACTCCTCCGCAGTCTTGCCCTTCCACATAACGGCGAGTGACGGAACGGCGTCCTCCTCCAAGTACACACCTATGGCTGTGAACTTCAGAACCATGCCTCCTCCAACATCCAGTTCTCTCGCTCCTGCGCACGTTAGACACGGTCACGGCACCGTCAAGATGAAACTAGTTTATAACGGAAATTTAAGTATTTGCATTAGAAGGTTAACAACCGGCGCCACCGAGAAAGAAGGCTTTGGTAGAGCCCGGAGCCTTGACTGTCGGCGGGAACACGTAGCTCTCCACCTGGACTTCGGAAACGGAGATTGAAGTAGATATTGCCATTTGAAATCGATCTATCTCAGTGCGTTATCGTTCTTATGCTGAGTTGTTGGGGTTACGAGAATTTATACTAAATAGAACTAGAGAACACTGGAAATGATAACAATGGCGGGGTTAGTTAGGAGCTTTAATTGTGACCGACAGGTAAAGAATGGAGAGTAGTAAGTTAGAGGGGTTGAGGCCTGAGGGTAGCTCTCGCCATGTGAGGTGAAGAACCAGAGACGTGGACTTATGGAGACGAAGACAAATAAAGAGGCGGAGTGCAATATGGGCAAGTAGTACGTCATTAGTACTGTAAGTGTGGGCATCGCTCTTTTCCTTCCCCTTAATTAGGACAGTAGTAAATTTTCAGTTGGAGAATAGTATCTGAGATGGCCATCAGAAGTGTAATTACAAAATATCCCKAAAAAAAGAAAAGAAAAACCCTTTCATTTTTATTGAGAATAATAACAATGGCCGGCCATAACCCCAAAATGGAAAACCATGATCCATTATCAACAAATACGTTTAATATAACGATTATTGGTTAGGCATAATTATATAAAAGTATTATATTTATATCTTCATTTATAAATAAAATTTCTTTCTCTTTTTACACTTATTTTCTCCCGACATCACAATCTATCTAAATATATATTTCTTTTTCAAAAAAATTAGTAAAAGCAAAAACATTGAACCTTTTTTAACTTTTGGGGGTCTACTGCCAGTGGAAGAATCCTGCCCAAGGCGTGTAGAGGAGTCCTTACACGCGCCAAGTGGATACACGCCATGCAGTAACCCTCCTCAGACTCGAAAATTTGTTTTTTTTTTTAATCGTAAAAGTACCTATTTAGATAAATCAGAATAAATACTAACACTTAATGAGAAAGATTTGGCAAAAAAAATTATAAATAGAGCTTTAAAATTTTAAATTAGAGAGTATGAGTTTAAAGAAAAGAAATTTAGAGAGAGAGASTATTTAATAGTTATGAATAAATTTTGATTTATATACGAGAATCTAATAGAGATTACARYTCATTAACAAATCCRATTGTCAAARAATAGGYTTGGATTATGCGGACTAAAAGAATAATTTGCTAATGTATCAACTAAGGATTGTAGATTGACTATCTAAGCTAGCCATCGAGTTATCATCGAATCTATAAGCTCTTTGATTACAGATAGGTCATTATAGTGCTTTAAGAAAATATAATAGGAAATTATATTGATAATGTGTTGAATCGACATCTCAAGCATCAAATTACAAAACAATYTTATTAATCCTACAAAAGAACAAAGCTAGAATTGAGTGAAAATTGTAGATAACTATAAATTTWAAAAAAAAAGAAAAACAGTAAAGAAAGTTTTAGACAAMCTTTTAAACAAACCTAAGAATATATAATATGCAAATTCCAGGGCCATTATTGGTTAAGCAACCTAYGCTACTGCCCAAGTCAGCATAGCTATTGACAAAGCTCGTAAGCCAGATCGGCTATTGGACGAGTTAGGGCAGCTATCCTCTATCGGTTAAAATAGGTCGGCAATGAGCTAAATTAGAACGACTATGGACTAAGCTAAATTGGCTAGGCTGAGCCGATCCTCATGTTAGCTGGCTCGACAAGTTAAATCGATATGGACCGGCTAGCCTTGGCTGATGCCATGTTGGCAAGCTCATTGATTCTTAAGATGGGCGGTTCATCTGATAGGTCAGGTTCGTCAATTGGCTTTATATGTCGTACTAGCTAATCCAACTGATTTTTGGCGTCAACCAATTTGATAGGGCTAACCTCTCAACTGTTTGTTGTCGGCTAAATTTGGGTATCAAGAGACTCAATTCGACCCAAAGTCTTCTTGTACATTTCTAGTTCCATCTCAATAGCAATAACTTGACACATATGCCCTCATTTAATTCTTATAAAGTCTCTTATCTTCTAACTTTATTAATTTATTTAATAATAAGTGAATACTTGTCATGTTGATATTGATATAATGGAAAAAGTACCAAATAATCTATTAGAAAAATCGGATATTCCGCAATATATGATTTTGTTGAATGTGTAATAGCAATTTGTCAAGTAGTTAACTTCTAATTCGGGCGTATTTATTATATATATAAAAATCAAAGTCCTATTTTATAATTGATTTTAAATTTTAAATTATTGAATTATGTAACTAACATAATGAGCTCACCACTAGAATAAATTGAGAAGAGCCGTGTTTATAGACAGACACGCGACCATCCTATCACATTTATCAATTGCGTGCTCTTCATTTTCCTTATTTATTAGATGAATCTAAATTTTGAGAATTTATGTACTTTATGTATTTATAACATACATTATGAAAATTCTAAATATTTGATTCTTAAATTTATTGATCACATATTAGATTGATAATTGACCTTTGAACATTTTGACCACTTTAATAAACACATGACTTTGTTTATTATAATAAATCTTATTTCTTTTCATTTTTCCTCTATTAGTGTGAAAGATATGATAAATATATGTACTAAATTATATGGTCATAAAGAACACTTAATAACATAATTTCAACAATTTGATCAAATAAAGATTCTAATTAGTAATGGCAAATGAGCCAAGTTAGCTTGCGCTTGGCTTGGCTTATTTGATTATTGTAGTAAAAATAATTTGAGTTGAGTCGAGTTGGTGAATAAGCGAGTTTTGAAAATTCTAACTCGTCAACTCGTTTTTAGCTCGACTCAGCTTCCCAACTC
>MEJB01000005.1:1240760-1270644 GCA_001752375.1 Rhazya stricta
TAAACCCTAAAGCATCCCTTCCTCTTCGAGTCACTTAATTTTATTCAAGTTGAGCTCGGGCTTGAGCTCAACCAAAATTTTTTGGATTGAGATCGGGCATGGGCAAACCKCACTCACCCAGCCTAATTGACAGCCCTACACATAAGAGAGGCAATGTAAACCCTAAAGCATCCCTTCCTCTTCGAGCCACACATTTAGATCAAAGTTCCTAATGTAACTTTGATTTCTTGCACTGTCTCCTTACAATCTGGAAAATTAAGATCTAATGCAACAATAGATCTCAATGTCTGTTGAAAAACAAAGCACTATAATAGTTAATTCATATTAATAAGAACGCAATTCATTTAAAATGATTTTTCTAATTGATATCGCACTTGTTGATTAGAACTAGCATGCTGCACATTCGAATCACCAACTCTTTTCAAGACTCTTTTCTTCTAGTGATTGATGTGCGTGAAAACCCACTGATTTTAGAGCACATTGTTGTATTTATTGCACCCTTTTTAATTGTGTTAGTAACATTTTATATATCTTTTTTTTCTAAATATTGCTATAAATCCATTGTAGTAACTTTATGAGTATATAAGTATTAATTTGCAAGTTTCATGAGTTTTTATTGAGTATAAGAGCTTTATCTTATAGGAATATGGAATTGCTATCACATCAGCAAGTTATTTAAGGATTTTGTAGATAAGTCAACACCAGATAGCAAAGTCAATATCGGTGCTACGACATTGCCTTGACATTATCTTCAATGCTCATTGATGTGCTGTAGAGTGATAGTGGTGGGAAAAGAAAGCAAAAAGCATAAAGTAAGCTTGTAAGTGGGCTTCTTAGCCAATGAGAGATTGACATGTGTATTTTGCAAATGGATGCCAAAGCTTCCAAGAGAAGTTTTACACAAAGATGCGAAGGGATATTCTTTAGAATCTAGATTAAGAGAGAGGAGGATACACTTGGCTGAGGAAGTCAAGCAACCTGAGGGAGAAGAGCAAAATTGAAAAGAAGAAGATTGAAGAAATCAAACAAAAAGGAGAAAGGCCGTTGTTTAGAAAGAAGAAGAAGAAGAAGAACCAAAAGATCTTCACTAAAGGGCCAAACTTCTTTTTTAAGCTTTATTTCTTTATGTCTTTATTATTATTCCTTGAAATGATGAACATTAAATACTTTGTATGTAATATCTTTAAGAATATTAGCTAAATATATTGAGTTGAGGTGTTTTATGAACCTTCGTTATTAATGTATTGAGGAATATTTCTGCAAAGTTATACTGTCTTTGTGGTTTATGCAATGCTAAGTAATGTTGTACGGTTGCTATTGATTGACTATCGTGACCGTGTTAACTATTGGTTGGAAAACCTTTGGATAGTGGAAATTATTACATGAATGTGAGTTGAGATCTCTCATTAAAGAACCTGTAGGGATATAGGTTTGACTTATAAAACCTTTAAGACCTAGATTTAATAGTGTTATGAAGTTAGGTGGTTAGCATGGGAGGATAATGTCCTCATTATAACGGAACAACAACCAATAGACCAGGAGGTTATAGTTGCATATTGTCTGGTTGCTTGCTGYACGYGCACTTTACTGTAACTATGATGCTATAGTAGGAATGCTATAACATTATTATCTCGTTTCTTAGCTATTGATACTTAGGGGATTCTTTAACCTTAACTCTCTTTTTAAACCCTTAATCATCATTCATGTATCTTGTTGCTGACTTAATCTTTATTCTAAACCCTTAGAGTACTTTAACTTGATTTAATTTACTGAGTGATCAAATTAAACAAATCCTTATTTGAATTTTACTAGAAGTRTGTAATACCATTCTTGACCATCCAATCCCCATGGAAACAATATCTTATTCACACTTTATTACTTGATTACCATATATGTTTGCTTCTTGTAGCCAATTGCCTATTGCAATTCCATCTATCAAGTTTCCTTCAACCACCTTCTCCATTTGATCGGATTCGGTTGGACCTTGGTCGATCCCTAGTAGCGYTGACTTGTGGATTCAACATTGCCCTTGTTACGACAATATCTGTTTTCACATCATTTACTTGGCTGTATTCCATAAAATTGGAGTTTCTGAGCTCCTGTTTCGATCCTTTCAGAATTTATTCAATCTTTCTATCCTTGCATTGCTAGACAAACTAACGTCAACAACTTCATTGGAAATATTTTCAATATCTCTATATGTTGCATATTKTATGATCATGTTAGGGTATCCCCCATCAAAGAAAATCACACTATACCTCTGAAAATGTCTTTTCCTTTATCTTCTTAAAAAAAATACGTTTTTGATATTTTACATATACATAAACATGAAATAACKYTCAAAATATGAGCACATAATAGACCCTTCAATTTAATTTCCTGCAATTGCATTTCAAAATACATCCTTCTTGCTTGTACGGAAAGCTGTAAAGAAACTATTTCATATACCAATCATTCACTAATGATTTTTRGATAATTTTAAACTTTGAAGTCCTTTCCCTGCAAATTCGTCACCACTTTCAATCTCACCTAAATCAATTCCTCRAACAACATGACAATACAATATCCATTTGATTACGTTCTGAAACTTTTCAAATATAGCATTTGTGTATGCCTTCTGAAACTGGCTCTCTCATCCATAAAAGGTTAGACACATGATTGTAGTAATTTTAGACTTAAAATTCTTTCTTGACCTTATACCTAATAGCTATCTCATATTGCTCAATAAATTGTTTAAGTATGCTAATAAAATAAACATAATCATCAAAGAACGTGTGCATACTTTCACTTRTTTCTGTCAAAAGCATCCCGATCCAAAAAATATGATTGACATGCACAGAAACTCAGAGTTCTCTCTTGTTGAAAAGCTTACACAACCATTCATTAGACTCTAGATCATACTTACCCACGAATTCATTCCAATTTCTCTTAAACATTGATTTTGATAGGCTGTCAAATATAATAGATTTGAACTCTTGCCTTCAAAAATTCTCTCACTTTCCTAAAGTTGTCTGAAACTTTACAAAGAATATGCGAAATGCTGTACCTTGGGACTGTATTTGGCAAGGCTTTTCTAATTGGATTTCCCATACTTTCACATTGATCGCTCATTATAACATTGAGAGCTCGACCCCCCATTGCCGCAAGCCTAAGTGCTAAAAAATCTTATGTATGTTTCTGTGTCTTCATGAAAACTAATGCAGAWCTAAATAATATGGACTAGCCATGATGATTTATTTCAACTATCTAACGAATGGAATTTTTATCTATTTACGAGGTATGTTGAATCAATTTCTCACCACCTCAAAAGAAGTCTTTATGGGCTGTTTTGCTACGAGGATGTACCTAGAATACACAATCTAGCCTTTCCTCCTCATTCGAGTGAATCATATGGAAAAAAAATCACTTGATTTTTGTGCATTCTCAACAACATTCGATTGATGCAATCAACTCACCATCATAAAGTCTCAGCTTCCTGATCCTCTCATTTAGTAAATATTTTAATTTATTCAATCCTCTGGCCTAAACTTCTAACACTCTTATACTTTTGTTTGGCCTCTTTCCTGCTGTATCATTTTCTTCAAGTCTCCTTTTTATGTTCAAACTTAAATGCCTATGACCATGCATGAACCTAGACATAGATGGTTCCAATTCATGGTCACGGTCATCTTCAAACTTGGTCACCTGCTAAAATCCATTTTTCAACAAATTTTCACTTAATCTTGCAGTGCAATTTAGCTTTTTATAGTTCTTTTGGCAATGCATTTCCTAGCCCTATCYCAGCATATAGTTTGGTACCTCCTAACACCGCCACTGCCCTTCGAAGCAGAGTTCTTYAATACATTAAATCCTCTTTTACGAGCATATGAAAAATAGGATGCAAACACTTCATCAATGCTATCATAGTCCATTCCTACCTTTTGGTTGCCCTACATCCTTATCTTCCGATGCTCCTTCTGCAACATATTGAATGTCTTCTTTGTTATCGACTCTTTCATCCAATATTTCTTCCTTCACGGATTCCATTGCTTCCTCAATAACTGAATGATGAGTTTGTAGTTTCAAATATGATCTTCACTTAAGCTTTTGAATATTGATTTCTCCCCTCTTTTTCTCCTTTTAAGTCTATAAGCTTTCAAGGAGCATTAACAACTCTCAAATACCACACTTTTGTCCTCAACATTAGTTTAAGATGTCTTGTATATTCATGGGATACGTGATGATTGTTGCTTGCTTATTTAAATTAATAAAATATTTTATAATCAATTGAAATGATGACTGAAATGACAAGTTAAAAGGTGACGTAAATAATATAAAATTAGAGTTGAAGGGAAGGATATCTAAGGAGAGAAACGATTGACGGATTTTATAGAATTTTTTTTTTTAAATAGATCTTAAGAGCAATTTTATTTTTTACGCATTGAGATAAACTATTGAGGCACATAATGCTACTTATTAATTAYAAATATGGTCGAATTTTTCGGTGAAAAGATTGACAAAGATCCAAAACATTGTTTGAGCATTTTATCTTAACTACAAGTCAATATGAGAGACTAACGTCAGCTCGTCCCTAAATTGTTTGAGATTATCTCAATTTATGCGTCTCCAAATTCCAAAACCTCCCAAATAAACACCTGCWGTGCCCGCACGACTCCCTCWTCTGTCATTTTCCCCAATTTGTATCCATATCTATCTAGCTGCCGGTCTCTTGCCAGTACTTCGAAGAAGAAAGTATCCGTATCATCACTATACAAAGTCAGTTGTCAGAAGCAAGAATTGACCCTAAGAAGACCAATTAATTTCAGGGAATTGCTGTAGTAAGCAATTGTTAGAGGCAAATGTCGTGGTTTAAATCGGCTGTGAGCAAAGCGGTGGAGGTTGGGAACAAGAACAATCTCACCCGCACCGTCAAGAACTATGCCGACACCGTCGTTCACCAAGCCGGTCAAGCCGTTGCTGAGGGCGCCAAAATCCTCCACGACCGCATTGTAATGTCCTCTCTCTGTTTTTGATAAATTGGTATTACAATTAATTCTTTCCCTTTAACTCTTGAGTATGGGCGGAAGTCGCCGGCGAAATGATTTTTGGATTTGATGCTTTCTACTTGATGTAATTAAATAACACAGTCCAAACTTTACTGTGATTAAGTTTTATTTGTTGATGTTGTCTGTGTTTTGAGTAATGCGATTAAAGGTTGAAACTTGAAATGAAGAATTATTTCCTACTTTCTTTGGTAGAGAACTTGCTTTCTGTGAAAACGGAATTCCATGTATACCGTTTGGTTACTAATTTTCCTTGGAATTTGCATGCTGCGTACTTTCTAAGCTTTTGTGTTAGTAGTTTAGATATTGGAGCTGCAAAAGTAATAGTGAAGGATCACATATCATTCTTCGGAGCTCATTTCTTTTGAAGTCATTGTATAATATCAGTGGAAGGGGTTGTAAATATGAGTAATTGGTTACGGAATCATTCTTTAGTCAGTAAAGCCATAAAGACTGTCAAAAGATTTTATCTTGTTGAAAGTTTCCTGCTTTTGTAACTCTTGTCAGYCTACTAGTGTTTCATATTGAAAATTTGAATGGATACTCCAAATACCTTTTTGCTGACTATGTTCCTAAAGTTAGTAACCACAAACATTTTCTTCTCTATTTATGTTCATGTGCGTTTCTCCCTGAGACACAGAYAGAGATATTTCAATATATCCTTGACCAAGTTTTGGGATCTGGAGATGAGCTTTGGATTTTCTTTAACCTCTCTAGGCTTTGTTGGTATCTTCTGCATTTAAAAAAGTGTTGAAATTGGAGCATCTTTTGTTTGCATTACAGCCAAGTTAGCAATTGGAAAATGTAAATTCATGCCATCCTCTTCAACTGTGTGGTAATTTTAATTTTTTCCTTTTCCATGCTATTTGATTATTTTCTTACCTTAATGTGAATATGAATATTTTTMATTCATTTTCAGCCAATTTATTAACTTAAAAGTCATAATTCTGTTTATTTTCAGGCGGTACGGAATTTTAAAAGCTTTAAGCAGACTGTGAAGAGATTGGAGGAAGCTTCTGTTTCTTGCAGGGGACCAGAGAGAGTACAATTGATGCGGAGATGGTTAGCGGTTCTTAAAGAAATTGAAAAATCATCTGGAGCATCCTTTGAAGAAAAAGAAAACAATAATGAGCAACCTAATCCTTCTGAAGAACCAAAGGGGAGTCCACGGAGAGCCTCTCTAGTGAGTAAATCTGTCCTTGGCAGAACCAAGCACATGACATCTAGCCTGAAACAGTTTGTTACATTCTTCTGTTATTCTTGTTTTCATTATCGAATTTCAATTCAATATGGTGAATGACATGTTTATCTTTTAAGGGGCTGGACATCCTAAAGTCCTAGTTAGTTTCTGTGCATTTGACCCTCTTGGAGTTCGTTGTAGAAAGACATATTAAAGTACTCAGACACCCTGTCATCATATTCTTCTCCTCCTGCTGCTGCTTACTCCTTTAATATATCTTACCTAGTATTCTTCCATCCAGAGGGAAGTAAGCTCTCAGTGGCCCTTCAGATCTATGAGCCAAGTTTATGTAGTATGCTATTCTTCTAGAGATATTACAATTGCTATATTGCAATTGTATTGTTATTAATCTTCTATCACCACCGTGAGTTATCAGCATCTTATCAGTTTCCTTCAATCAGATGTGAAATGATGTTTCTCTTTGAAAATGTTTTTTRCCCSAAATATGAGACATATGTGACATGAATTTGAATGAACTCCTTTCCTAAAAATGATCCTTATTTCGATAAAATCTCAATGTGCATGGCAGGACATTTTCCCCATGTAATTTTTTTATGATATGTGCCTGCCAACATTCATATTGATTAATGAAGTATCAGGAGTTGTATATTTTATGGTTTTCCTTGATCACGTCTCCTGGATATCACATATTTTGTTTGTTTATTCTTAAATAGCTGCTCCCTGGTACAGTTGAGTGATCATGCAATTTGATTATTCTATTATCCAATAATTATTTGCTTTTCAGTACCACTTATTTTATAGATCTCTAATACAAATTGACAACTCAATTTTGCCATCTTTTAGATAAAGCCGGCTAACTGATATTGTTTCTTTTCATTGGCAGGTTTTGTATTATGATCCTGACATTGTGGGTGAACCGATGACT
Organism: Rhazya stricta; assembly: GCA_001752375.1. Classification (NCBI taxonomy): domain Eukaryota; kingdom Viridiplantae; phylum Streptophyta; class Magnoliopsida; order Gentianales; family Apocynaceae; genus Rhazya; species Rhazya stricta. The sequence continues at coordinate 1,247,929 of MEJB01000005.1, forward strand.
TTTCGTGATGTCTTTCTCTACAGTCAAGCGCTGGAAGGAATAACCATATGTATGGTATGTCCAARTAGTTTTAGTCATTTCTAATGGGTGGTYAAATATAATCATCTATATGCTTTTGTTATTTCTAGACAAGAACTCATAAGGTGTTAACTACTGCAGAAGATCTTTTTATTTAAGAATGATGTGTAAGTTGCTAGTTGCAAGTCATGATTGGAGTATGGTAGCTTAACTTTGATTACTATGCTTGTCTTAAAAGTATTCTTTTCCTTTTGGATTTTAAATATTATAGGAGTCAAATTAAAATTTTGTTTGCAATTTATTTTTGGCACGGTCAGGATTTGTTATGTTTTTGTGTACTTTCATGTTGACCACAGGTTCCTCTTTCCTGTGATTCAGATTCTTGAAGCACCGAATGAAGAGGAAGTTTCCCTGCTGCTTGAACTCTATGGGTGAGAGTCTATTTCATTCTTTCGGCTAAATATGAAGTTTGGAAGATTTCCTTGGTCCAGGATGGAGCACTTGCTACCTGATAAGTGAACTGAAGTCAGTGGTGTTTCAACTTTCTGCTGTAATTGTTCAACTGCAGGTTGTGTCTTACTGGGAGAAAAGAAGTTCATAATGCAATCGTTAGCAGTATACAGGACCTGGCAAATGCTTTTGCAGGTTATCAAGATGAAGTATTGGTAAAGTTCTTGTTACTTTTAGCATGCAACCATGAATCTTGGGGCYCCATTGACTTCCAGTGCCTATAAGGAGAAGTTCAGTTTCTTTCTTGCGGGAGAATATACGAGGTTTCATTGGTAGTTCACTTGTATGAACCATGCACATTTTGTTATCTTGCAAAGAATTTAAACAGGGTCCAAAGTTGTAGTTTGGAACTGACCCTTGCTCAAATTCTTGCTATTTAAGAATGTGGAAAGGGTGGGTAGGAAGAGAAGTTCAGAATTGTCACTTGCCAAACTTAGAAGTCCAAAAACTATTTTTCCTCTAAAGCAACGCAATAAGCAATTCAATTGAGCTATCAGCCTTCTAGAAATACACTACTAAGATCTTTCAGTCCATGTATTGTACTATATTTGATGTTATACTGGTTGCTAATGTTTCATTGTAGGAAATGAATAGAAAAGTCTGATCGGGTGGTTAACATGAATGTGTAACAATATTTGCTCTCTGTTTGCTTATCTTATTTTCAGATTAATTTTTTTTTTCTTCTACATAAATTTACTTTAATGATTACTTAGCTGCCGACTTTTTATATTACTATTACTATCATAAATGGAAAAGTTTGATATGAAGGTCAACATAAAACATAAAACAACATCCACTCTCTTTTAGGTTGTTTATTTTTCAGCTTCTTWTRATTTCTTCTACATAAAATTCACTTTCATGATTATTTATCTGCCTAGTTTTTGACAATGTTATTATCAGCATAACCAGCTTTCTTGTCATTATCATTGTTGTTCTCGTGTTTTTGCCATTCCTATCCTTTACTATTGTTGTTATTGCCAGGAGAATGTTTTATATAGCTGYGAGTTGTGGGACTCGTGTTTGTTATACTTTCAAGTGTTCATATGTGCCAGTGATGACTGTTGCAGGTGAAGCGGGAAGAATTACTCCAGTTCACAGAAGGTGCAATCACTGGATTGAAAATAAATGCCGACATTGGAAGGTATTGAGTAACACCCATAATCATGTCACTCACTTTGCTGCTTTGCTATCTAAAAATTTTATCTTTTCCTCTGTTCTAGCAAATAGTGGGAAAAGCTATTTCTTTGTTTTATTGTTCTTCATGTCCGATTCTCTCATACCTTTTCTTTATTCTGTTGTGTGTGTGTTTTTTTCCCTTTTCATTTTTTCCTTGCARGGGGGGATCTTGAGGTGTTTGACAATTGCCTGATCTTCTATTCCTTCAACCTCCATTTCAATCTTCCCAATTCTGAACAAATTGCTGAAATTGCTGATATCACTTTATCAAATTCCTTGGAAACTCTTGTCTTCAACCCCTTGGCAAGAAAAAGTGTAAATTAAGTAGTCTTAGAAAGCTTTACTATAGAGGCGCTGTTCTTGAGGCATTGATGTTTCACCATCTTAGCAATTTCCAATTGTGTACAGGATTGATTCTGAGGTCTCTATGTTGAAGAAAAGGCTTGATGAACTGATTGTGTTAAAGGAACTTCATGGTGATAGTAATCAAACAATCACGAAAGACACGACTGGTCCTGCAATAGAGGTTGCAACCTCTTCCCCTTCTCTTCAAAGTTTTAAATTCTCTAAYCTGATTGGGTTGTTAGGGCTCTAGAAGCTGGCTATTGAGGCATGGTGTTGCTTTGTACTGATATTTCTCTTGAATCACATAAATTATTTGCACAATCACGTTTTAGAGGATTGTTTTTTGTGCATATCTTCGCACACAATGTGGCAATATAAGAAGACTTACCGTTTCTTTTGTTTCTTGACAGTAGTTGAAGTGTTACTTATTTTGTACTCCTAGAATGAATCAATTTGTAACCTGTGGAATCTAATCCTCAAATTCCTCTAGTAGGCTCTAAAAGCAGCACTTGCACATATCCGACTTTGTTCCAGAATAGAAGGGCTTCTGCTAAGAAAGAAAGCTCTTAAATCTGGAGACACTCCTGAAATTCATGCTCAAAAGGTGTAGATCTCCTCTTCTCGTCTACTCTCTTTTAGGACTCATTTCTTTAGTCATTTATATTTTCCTTCAGTGAATAAATTGTTGTGTAAGCTGTTTGTATAACATGTGGGTGCCATATGTGAACATCCTACCCTGCTGTGGAGAAGCATCATTGAAATGCATTATCCTCTCCTTCTGTTACAGTTTTGCTGCTTTCCTGTTCTAACTTTTCATTTTTGTCTATAATTGGTTGGTTTTCTTTCTTTCTTTCTTTCTTTCTTTCTTTCTGTTTGTCATTTCTATTTTATCCATTTCTCGCAATGTGCATTTTTTCTTGCTCTTATGTGATGAGCAGCAGTTTATGTAGAATTAGGGTCAACTTATACAGAAACTTGAAAGAGCTGGACGAATTTGTGTCTCTAAGGTTCCTTCTTAATTTTGCAGGTTGATAAGTTGAAAGTCTTGTCTGAATCTCTTTCTACCTCCAGCACAAAAGCTGAGAAGCGTATCTTAGAGCACCGGTATGGAAATCTTTGTGAAATTGTCTGTATTGAAATGTTTGTGAACCAAGAGTTCTCTTAGTCACCAAAGGGGGCAAAATAACAACTCAAGACCAAGCAAACTAATTAAAGAAACTACCAAAAAAAAAAAAAAAAAAATCAAGGAATGAAGGTAACATTACAAAGCTATTAAGTACTTATTGCATGGCAATCTGTTTCTCCCATTTGCAACATATGGATGTTGCTTTTTTCATTCTAAACTATTCAGAAGTTTAGGCAACCTTTTACCTCAGATGGACTTTTGTGACCTGCCTCATAATGCTTGCTAAAAATTCCCAATGCATCATGCCTTGTTTCTTACTAACAAATACTTTTGGATTTGTTGCACTGTCCGTTATTTCTTCTTTTATTGAATTGCAGGGATTACATATTACATAAATGCAACATAGAGGTTTACCATTGATGTGACAATGTATTAGTTGATGTAAAAGAGATGAATTTGAAAAACAACTTTGGGGAAAAAGAAAGAGGCTGAGTGGAACAGAACCTCTGAGCTTCATGCAGTCAGCTTCTAGTGGAGGATTACTGAAGTCACATTCCTGGTTAATAGCCTTGTTGTCTTCTCCTATCCCCCAAACATAAGGAGGTTTTGAAAAAGTCTTTCACGGGTGGTTTACTAGTTCAGATTCATGCTTTGAATCCCCTACCTTGAAAACAAATATGAACGCGACTATGTGGAGTGTCTTAAATAACTAAATTAGGCTAGGTCTATTAATAGATTGTTTATCTTACCACTGGCCTGCATCTCTAGGAATTGTGCATCCATAAATCCTGATTATGGTTGCACCATGCTTATCTTTATGATCTTGGGACATCCTGGGCTTGCAAGATAATGTTATTTGAACTCTGTGTGGTGAATTTCTCTTACTGCATTCCTGCCACATATACATTTGTGCTTTTCAAAGCATCTCTGTTCTGCAAAATATCTTATTGGCATGATCTCCAAATGCTCAGGTACTTAAAAGGATCTACGTGATTCATGGCTATGTTTCTTATTGGATACACGGATCTTGAAAAATGCGAATGTACTTATGTTTAATAGACATGGTTGTCAGTTTGCATATATAATTTGTTTTATCTAAACTGTTGGCAGAGCTCAGAAAGAGGAGGCACTAAAGTTTCGTGTTACAAAAACGGGTGAAGTTGGTCAAATAGAGAAGGTATTTGTACTCATCTCTCTCAGCTTGTTCATTGCGATATATTCCTAGTTAGCTGGAGCAGGAGAGATTGTCGATTGGAAACACGTCAAGGTTACTACTAGCATTCTAGTCCTGTGTTTGGATATTTACTTTGAAGTAGAAGATGCGAATAGTTCAAAACATCACTCCCTTCCGTAAGAATAAATATATATATCACGAACAGATAAAAAGCTTGCCTTTTCCCTTTTTCTTCTTTTTTTTTTTTTTTTTTTTTTTTTTTGTTTGGTGGGGGGGGGCGGGGGGTGTAGTTTCGGCTGGATGGTAGAAGTTATGAAAGGGATTGTAATGCTTTACCCACTTCTGCCATTTTCTCTCAACTGCTATGTAGCATGTAAATCAGATTGTAACTAGATGGAGTCTAGTAGAAAAAAATAGGAGATCTTAATTGTTATTCCATGCCCAATTTTGATCCAGACCTAAACATAATCAGGTTATCCATGGAATTGGTAACCCAATTTGATTGCATTTTTCACAGTTTGTGCTATATGAGCCACCATACGAGGATCCAATGATTCAAACGTATATGTCTGAAACAATGCCCATTCTTTATGGTGAAAGATTATCTTCTGGACTGCTACAATTTTACTTAGTGTATAGTGTCATGCATGTTTAAGAGAGTTCAATAGGATATAAAATAGTTTCACAGCACTTGTTTATTCTATTTTTTATTACCTTAGAGACAACTGAAACATAGGAAACTTCATCTTTGCCAGGAGTTGCTTAGGTTTGCAATAGAGGAAAGTAATAATACCTTCAACACTTTTACCAGTTGGGCATAATAATGCAGAGAGGATCCTTTATGATTCCATCAGAGCCCGTTTTGTAATGGCAATCTTGTTGTACATTCTGATAATCATTCCATTGGGCTGTACATAAAGGAAGATGTYTGGAGTGGAGCAACTTCCATTTTTTGTATTAATTGAAATATTTATAGTTACAGCTGGATATGGTACAGGGAGATCTTATCTTTGTGAATTGCTTCATTAATTTTCATCTGTGCTTGGTTCTCCATGATCTATAAATGTTTTGTTTGGTTACTAGGATTTGTCTACTTACTATGCAGTTAATGTTTGACMTTCTCTTTCACAATGCACAGGAATTAGTAGCCGAGATATCAGGACTCGAGAGCAAAAGAYATGAACTGGAAGCTGAACTGAAAAAGGTTTTTGACAACTATTTAACAATAAACCTCTTCCTGCAAAGTTACAAGGATGAAATTTATGGTGAATGGTGTTTTCTGAAGTATAGCAATGGGTTTGAGCATGTTGCTCTAGGGGATAATTCACCAAAAATTTACAATGAGTATTCTGTGCCTATCTTTCTTAATCTTGCAACTGATACTCTCCATACATGTAAAGGACCTGTCTAAAGGATAGTTGCCTGTTTTTGCTAAGTCTATCTTCAATCTTCCTATTCCTTCTGTCTTGGATCTGCCTAAAGATTATCTTGCATTCTCTGGTTTTATCAATCATCATAGAATAAAGGAATATTTTATGGAAGGAATTTGGTGTGGAGGAGAAGGAACTAGCATGTGAAAAATATTCAGTGGTTTCTAGAATTTTACTTATCATAGTTATAAAATAACARGGTCAAGGATGGATAAAGAATGTAGGGCTCTGGTCTTTGCATGTTGAATTGTCATGCAATTAGTTCCTTGCATATCAATCTCTATAGATATCTGGAATATCAAAAAAGATGTGTCTGAAGATATTTATTTAATAAGGTGTTTACAAAATAAAYAAATAACAATGAATCAGCTCCGAACAAATGGCCYTGAAGACGTGAAAACTTAAACTGGACACAGGTTCAGTTGAAATTCAACTTTTRGCAAATAGAATATCAGCTGCTGAGTTGTTTTTGTAAAGATATGAATTATTTGAATAATTTTGAGTAATAAATTTGTAGAGAATGGTTGAAACTATCCTCTAGGTGTTGTCACAATTTGGATTTGTTTTTGATAAATTAACAAAAACAAGCCAAATGCATTTCATACTGTCTTTATGTCAGGTCATTGGACATTGTGGTCTGCTTAGAGGACAAACTMTTGATTACCTTGGATGTTTCTTTGTTGTGCTTTAGTTGGTCTTGTACTGTTTAGATTGTTTGACTGAATTGAGTTGTTTAGGTCAATATTTCCTTGGCTGCTGCTCAAGCACGCCTTCACAATTCTAGGGAAGAGAGGGACCAATTTTATGAAGCTAATGATCAGATTGTTGCACATCTTAAATCTAAGGTTTGGTTTCTCCTCCTATTCTGCCCCGTAGTTGCTGCTTTCTGCCTGTTTCATTTTTACCTTAATTTCTGTTGTCCATTTTACCTGAGTTGCACAAGTTGCAGTTTTTTCTTTGATTGCATTAATAGAATTGTCTACCAACCTCGTAGGAGGACGAGCTGTCAAAATCTATTGGATCATGTAGAGTGGAAGCAAATGTTCTTGTTACTTGGATTAATTTTTTGGAAGACACGTGGGCTCTTCAGTGCTCATATGCAGATACCAAGGAGAAGGAGATCAAGTAATTCAATTTGTTTTTCCTATCAACTTACACCCTTTTTTATGTTGGAAGCTTACTAAGGGATTTTCTTCTATAGGGATGAGTTGGAGAGACATGAGAGTTATTTTGTGAATTTGGTCATTCAACTCCTATRTGCTTATGAGGTAAGTCATGCTTCATGGTAATGATACTTTCAAGACCCGCCCCACCCCTATCTGGAAAAAGGGATAAGGGAAAAAAGAGGGAAGGAGGTTGGGGTGGAGAAAGAGATAAAAATTGATGTTTTACATTCCGTACAGGAAGGGTTGAAGCCATCTATTGACCGCATCGGGAAATATGTGGATAACTTAAAAASTCTAAGTCAAGGGTAAGCATTTCCCTGTATTTTCTTGGTAATGCTCTATTTATTGCATTTCTAATTTGTTTCTAAGCTCTATCCGATAATGCAGGTCAGGAGTAGCATCAAATGATAATGATGATTCTGGCGGACTGAGTCCAAGGAAAAATCTTGAGGAGGAGTACTTGGGGTATGAGGCTAAGGTGAAATATTCACAACATGATTGAGTCACTTAAKTTTTTATGGCGAATGTTGATATGGTAGGTGAACATCCTCTAACAGGAAACAAACCTAGGCAGGTTGGTAGACTGAGAATCACAAACCATATCCCAAATGGAAGGTTGAAAATAATATACTAAAAATTTTTGGCATGCAGGTTTCAGGAAAATGTTGCTTTTGCATTTTTTGGCTAGAAATTGAGGGACAGTCCTCATGTTTGCTGTGTGTTGATAATGTTCCTCAATCTCTGTGATTATGTTTGCATAGCTGACAGAATCTTCTCAACCTGCCTTAAAGGGAAAGAAAAGAAAAATGAGGGAGGAGAAAAAAGATCCAATTCAACTTGATCTTCACATAAATCTATAGCTCTTCATCTTTTATTTTCTTGTGAACTTTCAGTTATGCCTCTGAGTGTAGTACCATTGAAATGCGCTAACTGCATGACCTAGTTCACAATTAGTGAAAATGGTTCCACGTTAGTGTTCAATGAGACGGTATCTGTAGTTATCCATGACTTACTCATCCCTGACAAATGTCTTTGAATTCCTTACAAGGTGTTCACCTTCATCATTATTGCCTTTTTATTATTGCATAACATTAATTTTTCCAATTTTGAATAACTTATGAAGGTTGAGAAGAACAATTGATTGCTCCATTGTCATCTTTGTTTAACCGGTCTAATCGTCATGCAAATATGGGCCTCGAAATAGCTGGTTGCACAARGGACATCTAACTGAAGGTGTTTCTTTTATGCTTTGTAATTACAGATCATAGCCACATTCAGTGTTGTGGACAACATGAGAGAGCAGTTCTATGCTCAGCAAGGGAAATTACCCTGGTGCGTTAATACAACACTTAATATTGGATATGGCCTTTCCACTAGCAGAAGCAATTTCTCATGTTCTGAAATTGGATAATATTGTAATTGTTATCCAGCAAGGACGATGCCAAGGTTAAAGAGCTATTTGACAAACTGGAAAAGCTACGAGAAGAATTTGAATCTATTGAGAGGCCAAATCTAGAAATGGAGAACCCTGCATATGAGGCAGAGTCTTCATCTGGTGACAAGCAGCTGGAAAGTGTATCAAATCTTACAGAACAGGCTGCAGAGATAACTGAAGCTGGGAATGCTGGCACTGCTGAGGAAACAGCTATCAAAATAGATCAAGCATTTGACTCCAAGGCAGAACTAGCAAAGCTAGAATCTGAATTTGGTAAGGTTAACGAGGAGTATTCTGCTGAAGAGATTGGTGGGTGGGAATTTGATGAGCTCGAAAGAGAATTGAAGATTGGGGACTCATCTACAAATAAATAAACAGCAAAACCCTAATTGGCATGTTTTTCTGTTGGTCCTCAACATTTAGCACTGTTGTATCATAAGATAGATCTCTCTGCTCCTCAATAGCACATTTTGCTAAGGAGTTATATTTTCTTAAAATTTCTTGTCCCCGCATGCATTGATTGTTGTGTAATGTGATTGAAAACTGCAGCCTGTAAATGTAGAAAATATCGCATTTTAAGTTAAAGATGTACATGTTTGAAGATAGTGACCATCTGCRACTATTATGTTCGTTGTCTCATCTTGTTGCCRGTAGAGATTATCCCAGCGATATGATTGCAATTTGCAAGACCTGTAAACGGTGGAAGGATGACAATGGCTTTAATTTGCCATCTTTAGGCAAAGCACGTGAACGTGGGGGTATTGTCTGGTGATATGATTTTTCCAGTATTGATATGTGGATCAAATAAGCCAGATTTCTTATGAGACGGTGAATAAAGCTGAAGTTGACGTTGGATGAGCTGAGGATACCAAACAATTGAGGGAGGGCCACTGTGCGCCATTTGCAATATTGAAAGGGCCTTGTGATGCTGCCTAATGAACGGATAGCATAAACAACACCAGGATGTGGGGTTTGCAATATTTGTTTGTTGATGGAGTACAACATTTCCTCATATAGAAGTTGGGTATTGTTTATCTTTTGATGAGCATCATCATTGAACAGGGGCTACAATGCTTTCAGTACCAGGGTACAGGAATTGGTGGAGTTGAAATCAAGTCTTGAAAGAAGTTCCTAAAATGACTTCCGATAAGTATCGTGTGGAACAGCTCAGGTTTGAACTCAATCTTCTTGCTCTGTTGCCGGTGGGTATACCCGGCAATGGAGGCCCTATAATCGAATCAATAAAGGGTCTTCTTGTTGCTGATTGAACCAAAGCAACGAAAATAGTATCCAGATTTTCTGGCGTGGTGGGAGATCAAATTGCTGTGGCTATTGTTGCTTAAGGCATTCTTTTCAATTCTTTCTGCGGGACCTTTATGCTATGAGTAAAGATTTAAGTCGCACCCAGCGCAAGTATTTGTTGTGTGAAAACAGCTGAACTGACCCTTTCAAGAAATATGATCTAGTTTGAACAATATACAACTTATGATTGCACTTAGTATATTCTAGATAATCCAGTTGGCAGGAAGAAGAGAAATCCCTCAAAAAGTAAAGGGCGTCTGAACTGTGGCAATGAAGAGTGGGGAGCTGATATATGTGTTATTTGTCAATTGGTGGAAACTCCAGATGTCCGCAGAACAAGAATTGCCAGCAAAAGTAGACATGATTAAGCCAGGGGGAATGGCAGAAAAGACCCAAGTCTTTGAAGGAACAAAGAGCTAGTGTGTTTCCTGRATGTGGTGATCAGAAATTATTTGTTGGAGCTTGGTTAAAAGGTTGATGGCAATGCCCTCTTAATTAGCTTTCTCTTTTGGTGTCTATTGTCATACTATTGATTAGTGGTGATCAAGAAAAGTGAACTCAAAATGTGGGGGTGATTTCAAAAGAAATTTCAAACAAAAGTCTCGAGTTTCGCAGGCATCTCCTTCATTTCTTTGCTCTCTCCACCATCAAGTGTCGGGTCGTGTGTTTTCTCTTCTTGTTTGTTTGTGACTAGTAAAGTCAACAATCTTCTCTCCATCTTTATGCATTTTTCGTGTCTTTCTATGGACAAATTCACTATAAAATAATACAGAAAATTGAATCAGTTAAACATGGGGATTGGGGGAATAGTACCTCTTAAAGACAAAAGAAGAAATTTAAAAGACAAACCCAGGAATCCAGTAAAAAGTAGGCAAAGCGTAAAGAGAGTATTGAGCTCAAAGTGATTATTTTATTTCAAATTCTATTGAGTTTATCTTTACATTCTCTTCTTCTGCACTACCAAACGTTGAAGCCGCACGAACACAAAAACAACTATTTTCCTCTTTAGCAATCTCAGGAATCTAGGTTTCAAACTTCAAATTATTTCAGAAAACTTAATTTTGATGTTGACTTCTTTTCTCTTCCCTCGTGTAATTCGTTATCGTTTACATAATATCTAACATATTTTTGATTTTTCATTCTTATAATGACCTTCTTCATACCTTAAAATAGTCAAGTTTGCCTAGAGAAATAAATAATTACATTGTTTAAGTATATTTTCTTTAAAGATTTTTTTGCTCCTCTGTAATCTCGTTGGTTTTATGGGATCATGTGCATTTCTCTTTTTTTTTTTTTTTTTGACATTGTTTGGTTGTCTATAAACCCTAAATGCCTCTGTCCAAAAACCATAAATGACCTTAACATAATATACACCACCCACAAAATGAAAGAGGCAGATGAATTTCTCCGAAAATTGCCAGTGAATTCTTTATATATATAGGAAAAAACAAAAGAGGAAGAGTGACTGTGGGAGAATCCACCCTTGCAGCTATTATATAAGTACAAACTTCATATACTCAATATTTCTTGAAAAGAATTTCCATTATATACAAAATAGTTGTACTCCTTTCCTTTTCATAACCTTCGGCTTTTGCCAGACTTTTATATGATGCCCTAACCCTCCATTCCCTTCACAAAGCTCAACTTCAAATTTCAGATTTCATAGAGAGAAAGTAGACACAGAGAGAGATAGAGAGTTAAAGAAAATGGATGCAAATCGCCCTTCTTGTGACCATGCAGAAGAAGACTATATTGACATGGAAATTGCCTCACAATCANACTCATTGTTTCTTGAAAAGAATTTCCATTATATACAAAATAGTTGTACTCCTTTCCTTTTCATAACCTTTGGCTTTTGCCAGACTTTTATATGATGCCCTAACCCTCCATTCCCTTTACAAAGCTCAACTTCAAATTTCAGATTTCATAGAGAGAAAGTAGACACACAGAGAGATAGAGAGTTAAAGAAAATGGATGCAAATCGCCCTTCTTGTGACCATGCAGAAGAAGACTATATTGACATGGAAATTGCCTCACAATCAGCCATCTTCAGCTACCCTTCTAAAAGCTCTTCTCCACACGCTAGAGAATTTGAGTTCCAAATGTCAAGTTCCTCAGAGAGAGACACAGCACCATCGCCTGCTGATGAACTCTTCTACAAAGGGAAACTCCTTCCACTTCATCTCCCACCTCGGTTACAAATGGTAGAAAAACTTCTACAAAATACCACTACCTATGATGGCTTTGAAGAGTCTTTTAGCACACCATCATTCACACCCACCAAGAATAGCCCAACTGCAAACAACACTCCATTTGAATCCTGCAATATGTCACCAGTGGAGTCATGCCAAGTTAGCAGAGAACTCAATCCGGATGAGTACTTCTACGAATATTCTACAGAATTCATAAGCAGTTTTGTAGATGAAAACCCTAAGAAGTCCTGGACCAGAAAGCTAAAATTGATGAAGCAATCTTCGCTTGGTTCGAAGCTGAAGGCTTCCAGGGCTTATCTTAAGTCCTTGTTTAATAAAACTGCTTGTTCTAATGAGACGTGTGCAGCGGCTTCAAGAAATTTTAACGAAGGATCAATTCTGAAGGCCAGGGAATCTGTAAACAAGCATGTAAAGGAAACAAAGAAGGCACCTTTTGGACAAATTCAGAAAGGTGGAAAGCAAGAAGCATCTTCTATGATGAAGACTGAAAACAAAGAAAGTTTTCATGAGAATGGTAGAGGTTGCCATAGGAGGTCATTTTCCGTGGCTATCAAGCGAATATCCATGACCAGATCCTCATCTTCTTTATCTTCGTCTGGTTCTTCTTCAGCTTCGACTTCAACCGATAGCAATGGATTCCGCGAGCTACAGTTTTTCAAGAGAAGTAACAGTGTCAATTCAGACATTGAGAATCCAATTCAGGCAGCTATTGCTCATTGTAAAAGGTCTCAGCAGCAGCTCCATTCAAGAAAGGCTGTAACTGACCTCAGTTTCTGCTCATTGTCCGCTTCCAGAGTAAGTCATCATGAAGATCAAAGACCAGCACTTTGCAGGGGTTAAAGATATGTAGAAAGGAAGGTAAAAGGAAGACGAAGTACAAATTTTGATTGGTTTATGATTGTTTSCTTTTCCTTGATCATAAATTTTCTGCYACGGAAATCATTAATCTCTGTACAAGATTCAGAATTATGCAATGGATCGTCCTTTGCTGCAGAACAGCAGAAGTCAAAAGTTTCTGCAAATTATTCTGTGAAGGTTTTTCTTTCTCAAACAATTATTAGGAAGTACAATAGGCGAAACTTCTTCCAATTATGAGGAGATTCAAGTTTCACATTGACGGGAATCTAAAAACAAAAACCACAACAAAATACAACTTACACAGTCCATTTTTCTACTGTTCTTTTCGAGTCATGACCTCCTTTTTTAAAGGGTTACTTTTGGCAGTATGCTTATAAAGGAMTCTCTTTGGAGGAAAAGTTTTTGACTGCAAAACTGAACTAAAAATGCCAACTTTAGATTGATTACTTAAAGGCAAAGGCAACAGGATTAATTACTAAAAGACTAACGATAGTGCAGTTAAGGGCAGCCATTTTGAATCTTAAAGCACTTTGGCAAATGATGACTGTGTTGTTCCTGTGATAATGAGTACTTAGAAACAGAAGTGGTGCATCCATTTTTCTATTGGCAAAAGCAGTGGGAAGGCAGGTCTGCTTTACGTTTTAATCTCTTTTAGACATCATGAAGTAGCTAACTGAAACGAGAGAATTTGCCATATCCAATGTGGTAATAATGCCTATATACTTTCCCTCCTTGTGTTTGTGACTTTAGGAGTTTTCAGAAATCAATTCTTGAAAGTTTCTTATTAAGAGTTAAAAGTAAGTTTCTTTTGCTAAGATTTTAGACTAAGCCTAGCTAGCTAATGGTAGCCCAAGTAATCTACTTACTCAATTGAGATGGTTCAGCTAAAACCAGTATGACACCTCTATAGAGTGCATCTAATTTTATATTTGAACAGCTTAATCATGATATAAGAGGCAATGAACATACGATATGTAATTACATTGAGTAACAATAGTTATATCATCCTTTTTTTGAAAACAAAATAAGCCAATCAATTCCATAATGATTACCAATATGATCTCATTCCAAATTGATAGCATCTCTATTGACAAAAGAAAAAGGAAATTATATATGGGGACTCTGTGGAATTTATTTTTGAAAGACAGTTCTGCCTTGCGGAAGAGGTCTCTCTTATTTATTTGTCAAATCACATAGGCAGAGGGGCTTCCAACCATCTCAATTACATAAACACAAAACACTTCCAGAAAGCTACAAATTCAGAGACTGTATCTCATGTTCACTGTAGTTCAAGAACCAACCATCTATCTCATGTTTCTCAGTTGCAGCCCTTATCTGCATCAACACCGGAGTAGTTCAGTTCTTGCTCATGAGACAAATGCTACTGCGACAGTTCTATTGAAATCATTAACCTAGTAGTTAATCGCTATCAAATACTAAGTACAATGCATCAGATCAAAGAAAGCCAAGATAATGATGATGTATGGTTGCAAGTCTCAATATATTTTCACGCAAACTAACTTTAAACAAAATGATTTGAAATCAGATAATTTAAAGTAATGTGTAAATCTCTAAATGCAGACAAACAGCTTTTCAGGTGGCTTCTTTTCACCTTCTTTCCAGATTCATGTTGATGCACCAAACCTTAAACTAAGTAAACGTGTCAGCCAGATTTTTGACAAGATTAGAGCTAAAAGAACTCAATTAATGAAGAGAGCATTTGATAGTGTCGAGCACTTGGGTTACTGATAACCATGTAAACAACAAACTCTACTTCTCACCCGACTTCAAGGGATGTCTGCAAAATAAAGAAGGGCAAAAAGAAAAAGAATGACTTGGATGACAATGACCACAGTCTAAAAGAGTTCTTTTTAAGGCACTTTTAACGCATCAACTTGGTCTTTTTGCTTAAAAAGTACAGGTAGTTCTGAGAGGATCTGCATAAGAATTTATCGGTATATGGGCAGATGAAAGTCGTGCACATTAACCCTTTGGCTACTGAAAAGATAGGATATATGATTAGCTATACGGAGTTCAAGTATCTAGTCATTCTGCAGTTTCTTCCTAATAATTACATTCTCATGTTGGCCAATAAAGATAAAACAAGCTGATAATAACAAATCCACTTTGCAAACCACCAAATATTAACAAACAAAATCTATTCGGTTAATTTTCTGAAGTTTGATTTGTTAGTATTTTATCATGGCTATTGTAGTTGARGATTTGCTTCAATCTATCAATATGAAGTTGGATGGTATTAGAGATATGTTATGAAAAATTTCCTTAAAGGTAAATAAAAGTGAGATTATGTTAGTGGTGATTTTGAGAAACCTAAACCTATTGCTARGGATTATGTAAGTTCCATAAAAGTTTGGGAAGCAAATAATGTCAAAATTATTACTTGGATCAACAATTCAGTTGCSCCCTCTATTGACACYTCTTGTGAAGTATGAYACAGCGYAAGAGGTTTGGTTATTTGCACATGATATACATCCAACAATATTTTGCCAAACAATATCAATTGGAGATTGTCATARGAATTCTTRGTCAAAAGGACATTGATGGGCAGGAGTTCTACTCTACTATGACGAATATATGGGATCAYCTAACTCTTACAGAATCAAAGGAATTACAGGTATGTGATACTTATATTGCTCTTAGGYAACAACAACCATTGGTGCAGTTTCTGATGGCTCTTTACAGCAATTTTGAAGGACTTCGAGGTTCGATTTTGCATCGTTCTCTAAAATCATCTATTGACTTAGTTTTAAATGAGTTATTAACAGAAGAAATTCAACTCCAGTCTGATCCCGAAAAGGGAACCCCTTCTGCTGCAAATCCCTCTATATTAGCAGTGCCTTCTGCAAGTCCTTTTGTATTGACAGTGCCTTCTGCAAGTCCTTTTGTATTGACAATGCCTTCTGCAAGTCCTTTTGTATTGACAATGCCTTCTCAGGCACCCTTTCGTAATGAGAATATGCCTTCCTACATGTTGCTTCCTCTGGATATGTGTGGTTTCTGCAACAGAAAGGTCATTGGAAGGCTCAGTGTCCATTGAGGCAGCAATCTTGGAAGACTAGAAATCAGTCACAATGTAATGCTAATTGATAAAGTCCAAATTAGTATGGTAATTGTGGCATATTTGATAAATTAATATGGAACAAATATGTGGACCAATCATATGTTTTATTAATTTTTTATCCATTTAGGACTCTTTAGAGGTAGTGGGGAAAAATAAAGCAATTTTGATGRATTTTAAGGCAAAATTTAGCAAAGCACGAAATCTATCATGTGGGCACATGGCATGGACGAATTTGTAGAGATGTTTCAGCCTTAYAGATTATCTTTGAAAGATCCTTATTGTTTAGGGAATATTCTAGGATATGTATCCTGTGTTATTAGGTGTTGATTTTAGAAAATGCTTATTTTCTTTATAGATTAAAATTTTATTTTATTAGGTAGTTGAGTTTTATTAGGATTGGTGAGTTTCTTAATCCTACTCATATGGGATGGGAACCACACGTATTATTCATTATTCAGTATTCAAAATTCAAAGTATTTTACAGACTTTGTGGTTTTGCTCAACGACTATATGCTCAACACTTTTTTTGTTTGAAGTACTAAGGAAGCCTTGATTCAAGAAAATATTGTGAGATCTAACTGTTTTATCAACTTGGTTATTGGTAAGTATTTGTTTACTCCCTACTTTTTGGAAAGTTTAGATATTCAGTTTAGTCGATAAATTAGTACTGTTATTTGATTAGACTCTTTACTTTGCAGCCAATTAAATCGAAAAATCTGTAATTGTTTGTTGGGTTTAATTAAGGGTTTAATTAAGTYGTAACTGTTTACACGAATCTCTCGTCTGCAAAATATAATATGAAANAAAATATAATATGAAAATAAGATAAATATGTAACAATATATTAATTTTATAAATTTGATAAGAAAAGTATTACAATCTCTGAAATATTATTGTGGCAAGAAGTCAATCCATTAACTCTTCTCTTTGGAATTTTTTAAGGGCTTCGCAGCTTGATCTCTGGAGTTAGTGAGAAATTTGCTCTTTCTTTCAAACTTTTCTCAATACAAATTGTTAGACTTCAATATCAATTTCTGGACCTCTTCCTCTTATGATTTGCCTTCTATTTATAGGCAAAGCAAATTAATTTGATTGGTCAAAGTCTCATCGAGGAGCGACGTGGCATTACTTGATTCTTCATGCTGCATCCTTGATTTCTATTAGCTGAACATTATCATCCTTGACACGTGTCAAACTTTTATTGGTAAAAATGTGAAATACTTCTGAATTTTAATGAAAGCATTTAAAATTGACTCTTAATTATTTAAATAAAGTATGAAAATTTAATTRAATAAAATTTTCATATCTATAATACAAGTCAAAGATGGGTCTCAGTAGATAAGTTCCGACCTGATTTACGTCAATTTGGTCAATAAACTTGCATTATTTCCCTCGGATCATCTTTAAAATATTAGGACCCTCAAATGTTGGGCATTTTTCCTTCAATTTGTTGGGCTAATTCTTCTCCTTTTATCCTTCTTAGGCTGGACCTTTCCTTTTTTGTTTTCTTCAAGAACTCTATCTAAATTGATAGATATACTCAATCTAGTTTTAGATAATCTAAATCCTAACCTAAAATATCTTACATATTAGAGTTGAGACAATTTTTTTTTCCTAATCCTACCACAACTCTCATTTCTTTTTATCTATATATACATATCGATTACAAAGCTTCTCCCCTTTTACTCTTCATTACATCGCCAACTTTGATACCTTGGTAAGTCTTCTTGTAGGTTTCGTCTCTTCTTGATAAGTTACCTTATTATTGCATACCTAATTCTTCTATGTTGATGTTGTACTTGTTCTTACGCTTAAGAAATTCTAATGGACATCCCAACAAGAGACATCCGACGTGCTCTGGTTCTTTGATACTTTTTTCTTTCTTTTTTTTTTTTTTTTTGCTACCTACTCTTGCGTTGTTGACCTATTTGTTTGTTTTTGCCTTACTTTTTTCCTTGTTTTTTTTATTCCTCCCTTTTTATTGCCTCTTTTTTTTTCTTTTTTGGCCCATGCTCACTCCTTGTGGGCCAACTGGACAAATGACCCAAACCATTTTTTTGTTTGCCTATGCATTGTTTTTTGTTTCGTTTCGGGCCATGTCTTCTCTTGGTGGACCAGTTGGACACAACCCAAACCCGTGCGGCTTAGATCCTTGTGACCCAATTCCGAGCGGCCAACATGTCTCTACTCGTCGTCATCTATGTCGCCGGTGGAAGAGCGGCAGTGGCTTTAAGCTGCAACGGTCGCCTTTGTTTCTGATAGCAACGTCCTGAGGCTTGCAGCGTTTGCCAGCAAATTTTCTGCCTTCTGTTCTGCGGTCCGATTTCTGACAGCAACTTTTGCAAGTATACTAGCATACCTTTTCTTCATTCTTCCTTTTTTCGATCTACAGCGATGAGCTTTGTGTCGACCATGGCGGTGACTTGCAAGCGACGTCGATGGCGGTTCTACCTGACTCTTTCTGTCAAAATTAGCATCAGATGGCATTTCTCTTGTCGTTTTTGGTTTCTTACCATTTTCATGAATGATCAAATGTCCCTCAGCATCTACCTCTAGCTCATCATCAGATTTAGGCTTTCATTTAAGATGCTCGAATGATTGAAGAGCCGATCTTGTCTTTTTTGGGTCCAATAGATCAAGTGGTTCAACATCTACTTGGTTAGGTAAGTCTTCTTGTAAGCTCTTGGTTGATTTACATATCCTCTTAGACCTTCTTGAAGACGCTCTGGATTTTGCCAATGAGYTTTTCATTTGTCTACTGGAGAGGAGCGGCGATGATAGAGTTGCAGCGCTACTTCCCTGATGGTCGGCGGCGGTCACGGCGCGAGAAGTATCCGTAGCAAAACGTTTCTAATTGTCATGGGGATGAATTGGTTTTCGGGCCCCTATTTCTTCTCTCTTTTTTGTTTTTTCCTAATGCTTGGTTAGGCTCCACTTTGCACGTCTTTGTTTGGACTTTTTCTTTTTATGTTTGATTTGTGTTTGGGGCCAGGCCTTTTTTATGAATTTGCTCTCTTTGCAGTTCTTTTTTTCCTGCWTTTTCTCTCCTTTGGTTTGGGCCAGGCACCCACTAGGGCTCGGCTTCACTTCTGACATACCCCCCTCCCCTTTTTTCACCTTTTTTCTTTATTTCCATTATTGCTTTTCTTTTCAGAATTTCCTTTAAACTCTTCCCTTTTTCTTTCACAATCTTGTTTCTCTTTTTTTTTTTTTTTCCTGCATGTCCTTTTTTGAACTCTTTTCTTTGAAAAATTTGACATCCTTTCTCTTTGTAAATTTCAACATATATACCTTTTGAAATTTTTGTAGGTCATACAATTCGTAATCCCTAGCAGATGGAGATCAAGGATTTTGCGAAGCTAAAGGTACATCTTCATCTCAGACAATCGAAGGGGTCTCAATTTAAACCAAGGACTTTTGTTGTTCTCCCGACGGCATCAAAATACTTAAATGCAGATCAATCTTCCAACGAGGCGAATTTCCACATTCGTAGATGGTCTTCATCATGCTCCAAGAAGTAGTCGACTCATTCTCCATCTCATTGGCCTGAAAAGTCCTACTGCTATTGTCTTCAACTCATGAGGTGAATACAAGCTCCAAAAATTTCTATCTTCCTTTTGCAGATTATAACCTCGACAAGACTTCTTGAATGACCACATTACAAACTTTAGCAAGACTACCTATACATGAAACTACTAGGAGTGGTTGGAGACTATTCTCGTAAAGCATAAGAAGTTACTTCGTGACATAAAAATATATGATGCTATTTACGCTTCTTTGTTTACATATGATCGTTATAGCGATGTCATGCACACCTTTTGCAAACTTCGGTATCCCTTGACGAATACATTGCGCATTTGATTGGCGAGTTGTTCATTTCACTTTGGGATATGAGGAGTATTTGTTGTCTTCCTATTGTGGCTCATTTTATGATGAATTGATCCCTTTTGCTAAGGAGCTCTACGAGACTGACAATAAAGGAAACTACCTGCTTCCTCAAAGATGTAAGTTTCTCTTTGTTTCCCTTGGAAGGCTTGCAAATAGTGACCCACATGGAGTTTCTTTCGATGATTAGGTCCACTTTTTGTTTAGTGGATCAACTAGAAATGCACTGCCTCCTTCAAGATTATACAATAGGCTGACTGCAGCAAAGCCAGAGACGTTGCATAATCCTACAAGCATCGTGAATACTACTCATTTGACAACTGTGGAGGGAGAAAGCGAACCCTTTTATATATTCAATATTCCAAAGACTTTGAGAGGGGAAGTATAATTGACTGCATTTTTATCTTATTGGACATGTAAATAGATTCTATTGTCTYATCTTTTGTTTTGAAAGCGATCATTTGTTATTTCAAGTAGAGAGATCAATTGCATTCGTCCTGGTATCTTTAGGGCATTTTGATTTCGTGAATCATATACAACTTTAGCTAGAAGTTTGTATGCATTAGGATCGAAGTCACCTTTAGTTCTTGTAGAAGGTCACGAATCATGCTCTACCATTGACCCCACCTCAGGTTTTGTAAAACTCTTCAAAATAGGCTTTAACTACTTTAGCGCCTCAATTTTGGTCAAAAGAACAGTGAATCCTTTAAGAGCTGCAATTTTAGTAAAAAGAGACTGACCTTCTTTCCTTATCGATCTTGAAGTATTGCGGAGGACGGTAGGTGCTTGAATATGTTGTGCTTTTGTCCTACTTCTTTCCGCATTGCCTAAGAATATTGAYGTACTTGAAACATTTGTGGAGTATTGAGGGTGCAACTCCATTGTTATGAAGCCAAAGCCTTTCCAACAACATATTGTAAGAGGTTTTAGAATCGATCACATGGAGCAGAATACTCGATGATATTTTGTCAATTATCAAATCTAATCAAATAGCGCCTAGCGCTCTTTGACCTCCTTGATTAAAACCTTGGATCATGGGCGACTTTGAGAGAGTCCTTCCGTGGAAATGCTAAGTTCTCTTAACATGTCTATAGAAAGGATATTAACTGTTGAACCTCAAAACGATAATATTCGATTTATCTTCTTTTCTAGTACATATCCAGATACGAATAGAGGTCAATTATGAGGTTTTAAACCTAGCAACAAATCATCATCTTTGAAAGTTATGGCCATCATACATGCAATAAATTTGAAGTGCATCTCTCGGTTTGCACACGACAATCCTCTTAAACTAAATCTTTTGAACGGAAGGGACAGAATCATTTACCTTCACTTTACCTATGATAGAATAGGAGATGATTTCAAGATTATCAGTTAATATTCTTGGAAAGAACTCTCCTAATGTAATCGGTCGCTAATACTTGGTGATGTATGAAACCTTTGACGTATTGACGATTTTCTTAGGAATAACCTTAATTGGACTAGGTACATTCCTCCTAATTGGGTTGCATCTTTCAATCAGTTTCTTATTTACAAATTATTTTTATGACTCCACCGGAATTTCATGATTGTCCAGCCTTTAGAATCAGAATCATCAGTTTTGCCACCTTTAACATTTTTTAATGGCTTTACAACCGTATCTGCCACTAGGTTAGCTGATTTTTAATAAGATTTAAGTGAGGGCTTTATGTTGAACTTCATCACATCGAACTGCCCAAATTTGATCTCAATAAAGTGTTCAGGTGATCACAAAATGTGCACAACATTTGCATCGACAGATTTGGAGGAGAAAGTGTTTGGTATAATGTTTGTTTAGTTAGCAGCCACTTTCTCTTCCTCTAGCAAAATGTGCCCCTTCTGAGCCAATTCCATGACTTTATCCTTAAAGATGAAGCATTTCTCAATTTAGTGTGGCCAAGAAGACGGTGACATTTGCAATAATTTAGACCTCAAAGTTGTTTGGCTTCTTCTAGCCGTTTTATCTCTAGCAGTTCGATGATCCCAGCTTTCAACATGTCATTGAACATTTTTGAAACGTCAAAATTGAGAAYTAGGTATTATTTACTTTGCATATCTTTCAAAGTCATGCATCTTCATCCAATAGTAGTATCCACAACTTTCTACTTACTTTTGTAAGTATCTTGACAAGTGTTGTAGTTGTTGTCATGGATCATTTCATGTCAGATTTGGGAGATAGCTTAGTTATTTTCTTGAAGTRAAACTTTTCCTTATTTTGTAGGTATCCACCCTCTATGTAAACTTTCTGCTCGGAACACTTTGATCTCCGTGTGCTATAACACCTCAACTCCATATCATGAGCCCGTGTAGCCAATTCTTCGAAAGTTCTTGGCTGGATTCATTTCAAAATGTATTAGAGGCCCCAATGCATACCTTGGATGCACATCTCGATTGGAGATTATTCGAAGAGGTGATCTCTGCAATCCAGGCTCAAACTTCTCGATTGATTGATGTAATCAATGACGGGTTCATCTTTCTATTGCTTAGTATGGCCCAGCTCCAACATCCTTACATTTTGACGGGTGCTGTAAAAGCGATCGAGGAATTCATGCTTAAGTTTATCCTAATTGTCAATGGATCRAGCCATGAGGTTGATGTACTAGTCAAATGCATTTCCCTTGAGAAATCGAACAAAATTGTTTGACAATGTAGTCACAATACATGCCAGCATTGTTTCGCAAGTCTCAACAAAATGAGCAATGTGTTTTTTAGGATTTCCTTTCCATCAAATTGCTAAAATTTCGAAGGTTAATAACCTATAGGCATCTTCAAGTTATCAATTCTCTTGGTATATGGTTTAGAATATGTGAAAGAAGATTAAGTACTCCCTTCATACTTATCTTTTATGGTGCCCATAATCAAATCCTTTAATTGGTCAACAGGGATTAATCCATCTGAGGAAACTTGAATTCTTGTGGTTTCTTTTGAGGGTCCTGCTTCCCTTACGTCTTGAGATTCAACTTCAACTTGAGGTTTGC
>MEJB01000005.1:1283004-1296869 GCA_001752375.1 Rhazya stricta
TMYAAAAAAAAAAAAATTGGAATTGATGTCCGGTAATAACATGGTATTGAATTCCTCTATCCCCTATTCTCAACTCCTTTCCATATTATTTTTTTGTTCCTTAATTACAATTCTCTATATACTATAGCTACTTCTTTTCCTGCTTACTTTTCTTTTTAAAAATGGGTTAATGGTGAACTCACTGTACAGTTATAAAAAGTCTAAAGAGAAACAAAGATGGCGAAGTTTTATCTAGACCCTAAACCCTAATATGTCAATAAGAATTAAAACACTTCAAAATTGAAGAACTTTGCCATAACCTCACCTAGCTTCAGTCCACGAGATCTTATCTTCGAGCATCGAAGTGTCAGGCAAGAACAATTTTGAAATTTGTCTCAAGTCAGTGGTTGGAAAAAATGAAAAATTGATATGCATTGAAAACTTTACTTGAATGTTTCAGCTAGTAGTATTCTGTATAAATTCATTGGGTTAAACATTCTTCAATTTACCCAGTTTAAGTAAAGGATTTAAACCTGGTCACCAAAATATACATGCATATAWGTAATGATAACATGCATATTCAGCTAATCATTGTGTATAGATAAAACATTTATGTATAGCTATAGATTAATATGTATATTAGTGTAGCTAAGTTACCCCTATACTATAACTATTTACTAATGATTCAATATTTGATCAAATAGGGGAATCACAACCCTGGTTTGGGTAGAAAAAGGCAAAACAAACATATGTGCAAGGTACAATCTGGTCATGGAAAGAGAACTTATGGTATTGAAGTGAAGGTTTTTGACAAATCTTTCAGAAAGTATCTCAAGTATAGAGAATACCATTGCAGTTTTTCTGCAAATATATTAACAAAGTTGTTGTAGATTGAAGGTAATGTAGGATCAATCAACATTCGAAATAAGCATGTAAAGATGGCAAAGCAGATACGGTAAACGAGCTCTAAATCTTTCAAAGCTCTAAAACAAACATATGCCCAAGGTACAATCTGGTCATGAAAAGAGAACTTATGGCATTGAAGTAAAGGTTTTTGAAAAATCTTTCAGAAAGTATCTCAAGTACAGAGAATATCATTGTAGTTTTTTCTGCAAATATATTAACAAAGTTGTTGTAGATTCAAGGTAATGTAGGATCAATCAACATTCGAAATAAGCATGTAAAGATGGCAAAGCAGATATGGTAAATGAGCTCTAAATCTGCTCTCAACCATCCAAATTGAGGCCCTGGARGTGAAGACAAGCTCGCAAATTTTTCATGCAGATCATATAGTGGTCGAATTCAGGATCACAACTTGATTAACGGTTGCCCAGTAAAGAATGAAAATTCCACATTTATTTTCCATTTCTTCTCATCCTTTCTCCCATTAATGATTAAATTTGCACAAAATAAATCTAGAGAGTACCCACTCTAATAAAATACAAATAATTCCAAGCATTAGTAACATTCATTCGTTGCAACCATTCCCAGAGAAATATAAAAACACTTGATCTCAACCTGCACTCAAGTTTTATGATTTAGTCTCTTAGAAATCTTTTATTTACAAAGAATCCTTCACTAAAAATAAAATGAAATCTTCTATTCAGCAGAATAAGTTTTAAATGAGTTAAGAAAAAGAACTGAACATCAAAATATGTTGAATCATAATACCATAGAACTAGAAATCTTCTCACATAATTTTCTTCCTTTATTTGACAACCATTTATAGGTGTACCTTCCTTGAGCAAAGGTTAGAGGCGCCTGTAGGTCAAGAGAAAGAAAGAGGGAGAAAGCGGCGGCCAYAAGTAGCAAGAAATCTTATAAGCATGGAATCACGACGAGAGATGGAAGCAGCAAATTGCAACAAGAGAAGCAAAAGAAATAAGAAGAGTAGATGAGAAGGTTCCTGAGACAAAYCTTCCTAAAAGGAAATGAGGTGGTGGAGGCAGAGTGCAAAAAGAACAATAAATTGTTTTTAAAATTGGTCAATAAGGTGATTAAAAAAAATATGGGCTTGTTTGGGTGAGGCACTTGAGGCATGATGACACTTATGGGTTAGAGGCTAAAGAATTTAATGATAATTAAGTTATCTTTGCATCTGTGATCGATTAAATAGAATGAAGGTGGAATTAAAAACTTTAACCAGATATTTCATATACGTTATTTCCAACATCTTATTTGAAGTAATGGAGGAAGAACACCCATTGTTCTTAAGTTCATAACTACTTCTCAAGGTGCTGATGTTAGGCTCCCTCTCCTCCCATTATCCATTCTCAAGCACTATCTGAGTTTGTGGGTCAACCTCTATGTCAATCCACACGTACTCATAAGTCTACCAAGTCTTCGGATTTTGTTTATTCTAGTTATTCTTCATCTTTTACTTCTTTTTTAGCTTCTATTCATGGTCTCTCTGACCCTACTTACTATAGAGAGGCAGTTCTTGATTCACATTGGCAGCAAGTTATGGATAAGGAGTTTTTTACTTTGTATAAGATAGGACTTAGATTTGGTTCCTCTACCTCCTGGTAAGACTATTTTTGGTTGTCGTCGGGTGTATAAAATCACAACTAATTCTGATTAGTCTATTGAACAATACAAAGCTAGGTTGGTTGCAAAGGGGTATTCTCAAGAGTATGGTATGGATTATGAAAAACTTTTGCTTCAGTTGCAAAAATGCCTACTGTTTGTACTCTTATTGTAGTTGTCTCAGTTCGATGATGGTCTATCTCTCAACTCCATGTTAAAATGCCTTTTGAATGGGGATCTTCAAGAAGAAGTTTACATTGGAACCCCTCCCGGTGTTGCACATGGCTCTGGGTAATGTTTGTAAGCTCAAGAAGGCATTATATGGTCTCAGGCACCTCGTGCTTGGTTTGAAAAATTTTCTGTTATGATATGCTCACTTGGATTTGCTCCTAGTAATCATGATTCTTCTCTATTTGTTAAGTGCACTGATAAAAGTCGTATCATTATTTTTATATATTGATGACATGATTATTACTAGTGATGACTTTCATGATATTTCAGTCTTGAAGGCTGAGTTAGCTAGACAATTTGACATGAATGATTTGAATTTTTTATGATATTTTTTGGGGCATTGAGGTTGCCTACTATCCAAATGTTATCTTCTTTCTCAATCGAAATATGTTACAGACATTCTAGAGCTGGTTAGACTTAATAATAATAAAACCGTTGATATTATCATTGAGGTTAATGTAAAATTTTCTTCTTTTGATGGTATACAATTGCTCAATCCTACTTTATATCYTACTATTGTTGAAAATTTGGTCTATCTTCCTATTACTCATCTAGACCTTGCTTACGTTGTTCATGTTGTTAGTCAGTTTGTTGCTTCTTCCACTACAGTTTATTGAGCAACAATTGTGCATATTTTGAGGTATCTTCAGGTACAATTTATTAGAGTTTTCCACTTTCATCCACATACCTTGGAATTGTGTGCTTACTCTGATGTTGATCATGGGAATGCTCCCATAGGGCGCAAGTCTATTACTGGTTTCTATATCTTTTTGGGTGATTCTCTTATTTCTTGGAGGAGCAAGAAACAATCTATATTTCTCAATGTTCAATTGGAGCAGAATATCGTGCTATGGCATCTACTACCAAGGAAATTGATTGGTTACGTTGGTTACTTCCATATATGGGAGTACATCTCTTTCGTCCAACTCCTATGTATTGTGACAACAATCGTTCTATTGAGATTGCTTACAACTCGATTTTTCATGAAAGAACCAAGCATATTGAAATTGATTGTCATCTTACACATCATTTTTTCTCCCGTCTTCTTGTTAGATTACAGATTACTTCATCATGTCTCATTCCAATTCTCATTTTCGTTTTCTAGTTAGCAAAATCTTGATGATTGTCACTGCTACATCGTGAGTTTGAGGAGGAATGTTAAATGATATTAATATATTGGTTTATAGAGTTAGTCTAGGATTGTATCTGTTAGTTTTTGATAGTTTAGTAATTTATAAATAGACCTCTTATATTGATACTCTTCTTTATTACTTTAACACTTTCTACTTCTAAAGAAGGGCACAGCAGACAGAAACTACAAAATTTTATGATCATATGATCATTTTCTTCTTTTTCATCACGACAACTGGTAACTGCAGCTTCCGTTTTAAACCCAGCCATAGCAACTTATACCAGAATAAGAGAACCACGATATTCTAATGGAAGGATTAGTGACTGCTTAGAGCAGGAGCCATAAGTCCGTCGTGCAAATTCTTTTCTTGCTGCGTAGTTTCTAAATTTTCTTCTTTTATTCTTCTGGTACTTACTTAGTTCAACGCGCCAACAGTTTGAAATGCCACAATATTTCTCACGKAGGAAGGRTAATTCCTGCAATTTCTGATGTGGAGGGGAAGGTTTAAACGAGAGCTGCAACTTATGTGCTKGCTCTCTCCTTGAAGTGTCTCAACAATGAAACAAAATCTTTAGCAATGAAATGTAGCCGAAAAGCCGAACTAACCCCTACTAGATGTGAAAGAATTACGATAGATATGTAATTTGAGCCACCCGAAATAGTTGCCAAGCTAGTCCTCTGCAGTCTGCACTTGAGCAATTCACAAAGTATTTTCTATTAACATCAAATTGAGCTTCTTTTAAGTTAGGAATAGTAATGGAAATGTTACATTTTCTATTTTTGAGATAAAAATTTAGAATTTTTAGTTTAAATACATTAAAGATTGTTGAACCTTGATGCATTCTACAACAGAAGAATAGCCTTGTAAATTTTACTCATTTGATCACACATTTCTCTTTTTATAAAGAGGAGACGGCAGCAGTGGTAATAGGCATCATCCTGCGCTGCCAGAGCGGTGGTACCTGATCATGCTATAGGAAGAGAGGGATGAGGAGAGGAGGATAAGGAGGGGGGGGAAAAAAAAGGATAAATAAATTCAGACAAGGCAATTATAAGCCTTTCCGTGACTTATTAAAAATTTACAAATTTTATTAAAAATAACAGATATTTATGTTTAAAAAAAAAATACAACCTAGCATACACTCAAAAGTAACTCAGTGATAAAAGAATTACAAACATTCTAAAAAAATATATAATAATAATAACACAAAGAAGTTCGATCATGTTCAAACAATCATTTACCACAGAAGTCAGTAGCCTGAATGCTCTCAAATGTGGCGACTGTTGCCTGTCTGCCAAAGATTTGTAGTCAATATTAGCGTTAATCGTGGAAGAAACGAGTTCTCAATGATACTGCATGCCTGTCAACATCATAACTATAAGTACTTCAGGGAAGGCCTCTAGTTCAGTGGATTGGCTGCTTGCTTACAGTGAGCTTTCTGTCTCCGTCTCCAACACTCCATTCTCAACAATTCTCAAGGCCTTCAGTCAYATAGATGCATCTCCAGCTTCATTCAACAGAAAGAGCAAATGCAAGATAAACCCAAATTTGTGAGTTACAAGGGCTAGAAACTATATGAAAGCCTTGTAAAACCGAAGGAGAAATGAAAAWTTGAAGTGAAACTAGAAAGTATTTACCACTAATTGAATTAGGAGCAAGATTTGAGATATGTGACTGCAACTGAACCGTGATCTAACAAGGAAAAACAATTGTTTCAGAAAACTCTTTCAGTTAAAGCATGGGCACAAAAAATCTCTGTACCTTTGTTTTCTCATTTTTCCCAATATAATCACATAAAGTTTTTCCGTTCATTAACTCCTTCCCTGCCCACCAGAGCTGCACRGTATCTTCTTGCAGGAGCTCTAAATCTGAAATTTATCAATTTTTCTGCACTRATTCCCTCATCAAAAGAATAATAGTTCAGACTTGTACAATGCATTAATATTGAAAGTTTACTGGAGATTTCCTGTCTGTAACTTCGAAGATTTAATCAATACCAAATAGAAGCAGAACAAGTTATCAGACTATGAAAATGTGCATGGTTGGGAAAAATGAAAGTAGAAATTATGACTTCCATTTTGGGATATACTAGTACTTATTGACAAGTTAATACAAGATCAGATACAACGTTCTTTTAGTGAGTAGTGTTAGATATATAACATGCAGACACATACCAAGTAAACCAATGGACAATGCACAATTTGGGGTAAAACTGTAAAGGGGTTCCTAGTTCTGCAAGATAAAACATGATCATGGATGYAATAATGGTTCTTCAATCCATCTATTTTGATGTATAATTATGACATTGAAACTTACCCAGTTGCTGCTATAGGAAAAGATTAACTCTCTGATACATCTACATGTTATTGACAGTAACCAATTTACAAATGTTCCTATAATATGTCCTCCTTGATCAAAAGACAGGAGTCTAAAACTGCTTGATCAAAAGATGGGAGTCCCAACAGATGGATGTTATCGGAATTCAACCCCAAACAGATTACAGTTGGTCCTGAAAGCACAAGAYTAATCTACATTTATCCAAGTTCATCACCAGCAACGATACAAAGCCATCATGTTGATGGTCGTCTTATCTTTTGGTAAAGGCAACTATGGGTTGTTTCCTTATATTATCAGGTTAAGGAACTCTTGAACTACTCTATTAAACTTCAACGGCATCACTAGTATGCAAATAATAGAATAGGCAGAATTTTTTCAAAGATAAAGATAGATATAGCAAGATGCCAGGATATCATATGCATGTGATACTAATAATCTTAAAAAAAGTCAATTTCTTAATTTAATTAATCTATACTGACTTAAAGAAAGAAGGACATAAAAACAGAAAAGAAATTCCCTGTAAAGATTATTAATCTGATTACCCGCAAGAACTTGCCCCAAATTAGATTCTGGAAAATCCAACACATGACAATTTGCTGCAAAGGCCTTCTCTATGCTTCTAATGTGATCTTTTAACAGTCTACTTGACAACGGCCTCCCATGTAGCACTTGATCCTGGGTTCACATTTACATTATCAAGAGTACCATTTCAATTTCTAACCATTCTGAAGCGACACATAAAAGCCAAAAATAAATATTCCACGTCGCAGTGCATAATTTTATCACAAGTCATGAGCTCAAGATCGCTTCTTTACAACTATGTTGCCCTGAGACATCTTCAAAAAACTCTAGAAAGTCGTACGTAGTTAACTCTAGTGAGCACAGAGACAGAACCTACTGTATCAAACAAAGTCAAAAAAGATTAGCAAAAAAGAGCAATCTTTGGAGGGAGAAAGAGGGACCTTGGAGGCATATGAAGTGGCTTCAGAGAGGGCTCTGTGTATTGCAATTGCTGCAATAGACACAGTCAGAAATCTAAATCACATTTTCCAATCTCAACAAGATATAACACAAAAAGGGAAGAAAGGACAGAAAGAATTTAAAAATAAAAAAGGCAGAAATACTGGTGTTTTTCTCACCTTGTGGGTGGGTGGGGAGATGAGCAGAGAGGCGAGGGAGGAGTCGGAGACCAAGAAGTTGAATTTCCAGCTGAAGGTTGGCCATMTCAGTGATGTCCTTGATGATTTCTTGGATTGTTGAAGAGGTTTCGCAATCATGTAGAAACTCAAACTCCCTACTATTGTCACCGCGGTACTTCACTTCGATTCGAACCATCTCGAATGGGCGACTCCAGCAGAACAAATTGCGGAAACTGAATAGCACTGGWACTAGTTTTCACACCATTTACATTCCCTTCCAAACCCCCCCGCCCCGCGTTAAACACGAATTAAAAAATAATAATTTTCACATAATTTTAAATAAAATGACAATTTTTAATCGTCTTCTACATTAGGAAAGCCTTGTTTTACTTGTTTCTGTCATTTGGGCAATGTTCTTTGTATTCGAAATTTTTTTAATACAAATTATATCTTGCTTGTTTTGATTTTACCAATTAAAAAAATCTTTCACATATTATTCAATCTTCCACAAATTTTACAAAAAGACTTAAATAAACATTATTTCCTATAGTCTTTGGATATATGGTGAAGGAGATCTCCATATCTTGTTACATAGGATTTGCAGCGGTCTTAGATAATATCATTGACAATTGCTTCGCTGAAGGAGAATTCCTCACAAGAGGTTGATGAGAGTTGTAATTCATGGTGAATYAGATTTTCATATCTTTGCTGATTTCTAAGAGACAATTTCGATGAAAAGTAGGTTAGCTGAAGCAATTTTTCTTAAAAAAAAAAAAGGTTGTTGAGAGTTTAATTTTTATGTTGAATGTTGTTGAACATACAGACATATAAAGACATATAACTCTTTAAACAAAGATATGTATATCTTTAGCTTTTGAAAGTTTCAAGATTCTTGAAGACGAAAGTTGCAAAATCATATACAAGAGTGATTTTTTTATTTTTCTACACTCATCTTTATAATTTCCATCTTGAATGCTGGGTGTTCAGTTTTCTCCTCTACTTCGGATGGACCACGCCGAGAAGAAGATTATTGATTGTCGTTATAAATTTTGAGACAGAGAAATATAGTTGATATGGAAGACGATACTCCTGTTGATAAAGATTTAAAAAATTAGAAGATAGCGGTCGAGGAAGATATTCGTAACGACGAATTTTATAGATTTAAGGTGGAGACCATGATATCGATGCTAATGTTCATTGCATGGAAGTTTGAGAGCAATTTTATTGCTGATTCAAAGGCGTTAAGAAGATAAATCTCATCTAGAAAGTACCTGTGACTGCTTTTAAAAAAAATCATATACCTAATCTATTAATTGACAAAATTAACCTCAAATCTTATCCAAATTACGAGAAAGCCTAACATTTAGACTTATTCGCGTCCAATCCTAGAAGGAACACTTGATTAAAATTTTAAATAGCCTTTKAATCCTCAATAGTCATATTTCTTGAAGAATTCTTTAAAYGCAGAAAGTTCCCGTAAATTCTTCAAGAATCAATGGTACAATGTTACAGAAGCAGATAAGATTTAGCTGCAATAATCTCGGTTGATGTATGTTTGTCAAGAAATGAAGGTTCATGGAGGCCACTCGAACTCATCTTCTGCGACTTTTAGATACCAGACTACAACACAAGGAACTAACTTCCCAGAAGCCGAGTTATTCTGGTTAGAGGACAATACATGAACAATCAAAACCAGAAGAATCAGAACCTGTCTCTCTTCCGTCATCTGGATAGCTGAAAGGCTTGAAACTCTGACATCTTCATTTTACACAATCATACCTGTGGGAGCTTATAGACTACTTAGACTTCTTGAAGCTGCAACATTCACTGTCTTCCTTTTCTCGAACTTGAATTTGTAATAATTTTCAGCCGATGGAGATTTTTCTTTTATCAACATCAAGGCTTCTTGGATTAGAGCCTAGAGGGCATAAATACGATCATCAATGTCTGAGTTAGAGAACTCCGAATGGTACCATGAGGTGGAGCCACTCCTGGCATGCTTCTCCCTTTTCCTAATTGATCTCGTCCTCTTTGACTTCACCACATAATATGTCATGGTACCCAGAACTCCAGCCATTATCACTCCCCCTACAACCGTCACCAAAATTGCAGCCCACTTAAGCTTCTGGCCAACGACAATATAAGAAGATGCCATAAATGCCACTGAAGTACACACAGACGCCAACCACATCAACTTGTTAATCACCCCCACCACTCTTCTTTCAGCCTTTGTCTCGCCTCTAACCAATGTTATCTGAACAACCACAACAGCCAGGGAAGTAAAAAGCGCAATGGCATTAAAAATAAAGAAGATTTTGAAAGATGCACTACTGACTACCACAGCCATTCCATTATCATCATCTCCACCAGGCACGGTAAAAATAGCTGCAAAGGCAACTGTTGCAAAAAGCACAGCCACCACAGTCACCGAGTTTGTGGCGTTGTTTACCCCTTCTCGATGGAGTTTCCTCAGCTCTTTAGCAATTCCATGTACATTTTTATTTGTCCTCTTAGTTTGTTCAAGTTGGGTGTGGACATCTTTTTTTATTTGGGTGACAGTTTTCCTCAGCTCATCTCTTGGCTGATTCAATTCATTGGCTCTAACAGCACCATAACGATGTAGGCATTCCTTTATCTCAGAGGATTCTTCAGAAAGGGGAAGATCTTCAGCTATGTCTAGAGCTGTCTTGTGATCTCTGGTCAGGGCGTTGACATTGGTATCAGGCAACTGTATCAATTCCTTAACTACCTGCACAGAAAAGTATGCATTCAAATCTATTAATATGTGTGACATAGCTGATTRAACAGCATGATGGTGTTCCAAGCTGAGAGCACCAAATGCTTAAAGCTTCTGAAACTTTCTTTGACATACTCTGGATATTAGAACTTACCACCAGGACATATTTGGTTAGAGATTAAGATAGAAAACAGTGTATTCTGGATATTGAAAAAATTTTAATGAGCATTTTGAATCCAGAGCAGTCCAAAGGCTTCTATAAAATATATGGGTGATGGAAGTTCACCAATCCAGTATCATCATTCAGCTAGAATATAATACTGTTTGTCTAGTATTGATCACGTAAATTCATTTCACTAAAATAATATTAAGTAAATAGATAGGAGATACATTGACAGAACAAACACTATACTTCTTCATTAGTTATACCTCTGCTCTCTTTTTCCTGGTGGCTACATGRAATGCAGTATTCCCAAATTTATCAGGCAGCATGACAATAGCTGCATCAGCCTCAAGCAACAGTCTAACAACCTCACAGTTAGTCCCTTTTACAGCCATATGCAATGCAGTCTGTCCCTTCTTGTCTGTCCTCCTTGCCAGTTGCTGGTCTTTGTCAAGCAAAGCCTTCACAATCTCCACATGCCCCTGCCTGGCAGCTAAATGCAATGCATTTTTTCCATTAGATTTAGATACCTCCAGTAAGCTACGATCCTTCGACAGCAGCTCATTAACAACAGCCGTGTGTCCTCTTGTAGCAGCAGTTGTGAGAGGGGTTGCATTTGATGTGCCAACCGATTTGCTTAATTCAGGATCGTGACTAAGCAGTACTTGGACAATAGCTGTAATAAGTACATATAAGCATTTCAGCTCATCTTGCTACTAGATGAGAAATTTTTGCAAGAAGAACAAATCACGCTTAGTGGTATCTACATAGTTTGCAAAACTTGAAGATTGAGAAAATCAGGCAACAAACAGTATTTAGATCATAGCACAAAGTTATTGCTATTTCCTTACTAACAAGCACAGTGTAAGAGGGACTGCAGTTTTCACAGATTTCAGTAGTAAACCTCTCACAKGGTAAATTCTACAAAATGGGCAAACCATATTGTCATTATCAAGAGTAAGTATCTCTAGTAGAATCAACATCTTTTAAACCAAATCTCACAGAGAAAAGTAACTCAATTTTGGGTATTGCTCAAGGGAGACCAATCCTCAGTCCCATGTGCAAGTGAAGGCCTCCAAAATAGACCCATTTGATAAGGGGTTCCAACAAGGTTAATCATGTAGACTTTTAACCTTTTATCCTGTCATTATCCTATACAAGTATGGGAAACCAACTAGGGCTAAGGGACTATTGTTTTCTCAAAAAGCATCTTCTATAGAGTTGAAACCCTGAATAGGGCCCTATTTATGACACAGATCCACCCACTCATCTAAAATTGTCATATGATAGCACAAGGKTAGCCCATAGTTCTTAAAGAATTTTACTTCAGAGAAAAGATGCACATTCAGATGCAGCACGTCTTTTTGTTTTTAAATGAGAAACTTCAGCGCAGAAGTCTAAAATGCAGTAATTCAGATGCATCATCCACAGAACAAAGGATGAACTTAATGGAGAAAATTTCTACTACTATTAAGTAATCAACAAATTAGACAATTAGAAAACCTAAATATTACCATGATGCCCTTGGCTGGCAGCTATATGCAAAGGATCAAACCCAGAACGATTCTTCTTTGTAAGTATTTCCTTATTGGAATACTTTAACAATTCCGTCACAACATCAAGATGCCCTCTATCTGCTGCAGTATACAAAGCTGTCTCGCCTAACTCATTCACTTCATTCACTACAGATGCTCGAATCTCTGCAACCTCTTGATCAAAGTCTGCTCCACTCAGTGTGCCTGCCATCTGAGTATCAATACCATCAAGAATTTGCTTAACTGCAGCAAGATCACCTCTTTGAGCTGCCAAATGCAGCTCTGTGTCATTGTGCCGGCCAGTCACCTGCTTTACATACTTCTTTCTCGTTGTTTGGTCTATTCTCTTCCCAGAATTAGACAGAACGAGAGCTGGAGCTGTCGCAGAAGATGGGGAAGGTGATGGTGACAGGTCAGCGAGAGGGTTTTGGCTAGATGTCCCCTTCTCTATGTCTCTCTCACCTTCTACAAGATTCAGGTACTCGAATCAGTAATATAGATAACAAAAGTACAGCTAGAAATTGACACCATAAAATCAAAACCCTTCTGTTAATTTCCTCAAAATTCCTTAGATTTTTTTTTTTTCCCCTTTTCTCGTATCATTTCTGGGTTCTAATTTGTCTAGCACAGCTAAGTCATAATCCTAAAAATGTTCCACCGTAAAACTAAATTGACTTGAATTAGTACTTGAGACATCAATAGAAAGAGAGAAATTACGAACTTCTTCTTGTTATTCAACTTTGGATAAACTAAAATAAAATTCTGACACTATGTCTAGAAAAAGAAGCAGTGGTGATCTACGTTTGCTTTAATAAGGGACAACGAAAAAGAAAATCCATACAGTTCAAGAAATTTTCCATCTTTATTGTACAAGTAAGAAATTATACTCTAAACTGAGAGATGAAGAGAAGCAAACCTTCTATGTCTAAGGCCATGGTTGAGCACGGACAGGGCTCCTCTTCTGATTGAGGATTCCAGATTCGTTCAAGTTTTGATTCTGAGTCTTCAAACTTTTGTAAAAAGTGAAGAGTGAGATGGTGATGACAATGAAAAAATTGACTAGAAGACAGAATYGAGGAAGGTGCTGAGAAGCTGAGACAAGTCTTTTCATCTTGGTGCCCCTGTAGTTTTGGAAAATTGTAAAATTTCAAAAAAAACATTTTTTTAAAAAAATTCATATTCGAATTTTTGAAAGAAATTCATACACTAATTTGCATTTCATAATTCTTGATTTATATCAAGTTAACAAAATATTAAAATCTCTTTCTCAATTTAACTTTTTATTTATTGTTTTTATCTATGATTTATTTTTTTCTTGCATAAAAGGTCAAGAAAAATGATCAATATAGTGATTATTATCTTAATATAATTCTAAGAATAATTAGATGGAAATTATTTTATGTAGCAGTCCTTACATTGCATTTTTTAGGGAGAAAAAAGGTAATTGAATAAACGTTGAATGGAATAATACTCCAATGTTAGTAAATGACTAAATATTTATTTTATAGGAGATTATTTGACATAATCATAATTAATGATCCAACACAGAAAACTATACACTCGTTATGTAATTATTTTTTCACCATAATTCAAAATTCTCTTTTGCATATGAGTAAAAGCATAAAGTGCGGGTTCAAACATTTCTCCTATAAATTTATTTATACTTCAATTATTAGTCATAATTCAAATTCTTGAATTCTTTATTTATGACAATCAACATGAACAAAAGAAAAAAAACAATAAGGGAGAGAAGGAGAAAAGGAAAAGAAAAAAGAAGGATTAAACATAAAATCTGTGAATTCATTGGGTCGGAAAAGCAAATTCAAAAAATTACAAGGGCAAAAGGGAAAGTCTGTGAAATAATACTTATTTATCAGTAGAGATGCCCAATTGGAATTTTTGTTCTTCATGATATCACTGGCTTTTCAATTATCCGACACCCCCATATGTAGAAGACTCCAATTTGGCACTCCACTTTCTTATTTTATTTGATATATCTATGGAGAGATGACCTCCACTGTATTTGACTGAGAGCTTTTTAAAAAATGAAGGTAGAACGCAGAATAATATTTTTAATTTAACAAA
>MEJB01000005.1:1303825-1333133 GCA_001752375.1 Rhazya stricta
GACAACCTCAAAACCGCCGTAAACATATTAAAGGCGGCCGAACCGTCGTAAATAAGCTGACGAATAAAAAGGTGCTGCAAATTTTTTTCGATGGCTATAAAAACTTTTTACAGTAGTTTACGTCGTGGAATTAGCTTTTATTGTTATGACACGTTGTATTTTTAGGAAAATCGCCGCAACAAACCACTATTTACTGCAGAAGGGGGACTACAGCATAAAGCTACATATATTAACAATGGCTAAGCCGTCGTATAAATTATAACATATATGGTGGTCCGCTAGCCGTAAATAATCGTGGATGTACGGCGGCCTCGCCACTGTGAATTATTTTTGTTTTGCGACAGTTTGTAGCCGCCTTAAGATGTTTCTATCATATAAAACGGTCCTTGCGCCATCTCGCATTTACGGCAATTTTTGCTTGTTGAATAGTAAACATTTTTCCCTTTTTTTTGCCAATTTTTTGCTAGCATACAAGTTATTATTTTTCCTGCTAGTAAATAGTATATAATAAAATAATTCAGAAATATTTATCATCCTAGTAAATAATAAATAGTAACCTACTGCGATAATAATAATTTTCAATAAAAAACATTCAATTAATCAAAAGGTTATCTACTACCAATAATCAAACAAACAATGTTTTCTGTAAGAAAAAAACAAAGAAGAATATATCCCAAATCGTAGAAAAATTAAAATATCACAATTGGTARTACAAGAAAATTGCACTTGTACTCTAATAATCATTCATGATCCCCTTTTCCTCTCACCCTCCCCCCCAATGACTACGTGTAGAATAGTTATATAGCAAGAATTAGTAAAGTATAAGAAAAATATTTATCCATGATAAATTAAACTATAATAGGAAAATTCATCATTTTAATATATTTACTAGATTAGAGGTAAAGTTACCTAACTGTGAGAATGATCAATCAGCATGATCTAAATTCTTGTCAGTGTTCGATGTATTTGTGGAGCCAACCCCAGGTGATGCATCAAGATTTACGACCGGAGGCTACAATGGTGTGTCTAGCCTTGACAAACTATGCCAAGCGCACCTCACAATTGAGAAATTTCAGTTTGATTCTCAATCAGTTCAGCCACCTGGTCAACTTTATCTTGCAATGCACGCTCACGCATATCATGCTTATCAAGTTCCTGCTGAAATCTCTTTTCAGTGACTCTATATTGTATAAAATCTCGTAATGCCGTCTTGGTCGGCCCCTTACCCATGCATCTAACCCTTCCTTTACCCTCCTCCCCAAGTGCTCTAGTGAATGTGTTTTTTTAGAATTTAGAATCATCAACTCCCATTATAACTGAGCCTGAAATAATGAGAACAAATAAAGAAATCACAGCACATGAAATGGTCATATCGAGGAAAGTTTAAGGAAAATATTATACAACCACAACATAGTTTTTCTCATTTGTTAATCTTTTTTATCTACCATTTGCTACTGAGAATGTTAGTTTATGAGAACTAAAGCAAAAACCAAGTCACAATTTCCTGAAGCATTTGTCCTCGACAAAGATCTTGAAAGAATCATTAGAAAAGGAAGAAAAAAATTAAGGATGAAAGTACAACAAGCAAATGGGTCAAAACAACGCAATAATAAGCCATCTCAGGTTAATGATGCAGCATTGCAAGATGGTAGAGATCAGGATATAAGAGAATATTTTATACAAGTTTTTCATGACCTAGACCTTGGCATTGTGAGACTTGAAATTCAAGCCCAGTAGTTTGAACTTAAACCAGTCATGTTCCAAATACTATAGATGGTTGCGCAATTTGGTGGAATGACCATCGAAGATCCTTATCTGCATTTAAGGTTGTTCATGAAAGTGAGTGACTCATTTCAACTACACAGCGTCTCAAAAGAGGCACTGAGAATGAAATTATTCTCTTTTTCATTAAGAGATAGAGCAAGAGAATTTTTAACTCTTTACCTCCAAGTTCTGCAACATCATGGACCAACTTGGCGGAGAAATTTTTGATGAAATACTTTTACCTACAAAGAATGCAAAGTTGAGAAATGAAATTACCTCATTTCAGCAACATGGAGATGAAACCATGTAAGAAGCATGGGAAAGATTCAAGGAATTGCTCAGAAAATGCCCGCATCATAGC
The DNA here is from genome assembly GCA_001752375.1 of Rhazya stricta. Taxonomy (NCBI): domain Eukaryota; kingdom Viridiplantae; phylum Streptophyta; class Magnoliopsida; order Gentianales; family Apocynaceae; genus Rhazya; species Rhazya stricta. The sequence continues at coordinate 1,305,951 of MEJB01000005.1, forward strand.
ATTCAACACTGGATTGAAATGGAGACCTTTTACAACATGCTTAACGCTTAGAAAAGAATAGTGATTGATGCTTCAGCAAATGGGACACTATCATCAAAATCATATAATGAAGCAATTAACATATTGGAGACAATAGCAAGCAACAAGTGTCAATGGACAACAACTAGAATTGCAACAATAAAGAGAGTTCAAGGAGTATATGAAGTCGATGCTATAACAATACTCTTAGCAGAAATGGCATCTTTAACCAATATGCTGAAGAACATGAAGTTCAGCTGCACAACAAATGCAATAGCAAGGCACTGTCAATTATATGTACTGTGGAGATCCACATACTTTTGGCAATTGCCTATCTAATCCAGAATCTGTCTGCTACGCTGAAAATTTCACTAAAGAAAACAATCCTTTTTTCAAACACATACAACCCACATAGAGGTAGAATCTAATTTCTCATGGAGTAACCAATGAGGAAATCCTACAACAATCAGCACTAGAGACCATATCATCCTCTTGGATTCTTGRAGTAGCGTCTCTACATAAAAGACCAGTTAACATGGAAAATGAACCTTAATGGATGCGTTATTGAAATAATACATGTCCATAAAAAAATACCCTCATTCAGAATCAGGCAACATCACTAATGAATCTAGAAAATCAAGTAGGTCAAATAGCTTCAGCAATAAGCACCAAGCATTAAGGTACTTTGCCTAATGATACTGAAAATCCCAAAAGAGAAGGAAATGAGCAGTGTAAAGTTATAACCCTAAAAAGTGGAAAAGAATTGAAAGAACRAATAGCTARACAAGSAGCAACAAAGGAAATGACAACTACTCGGAAAAATAGCAACATTGAAGAACCAGCCTTAGAAACCAACAAGGAATTTGATGCTACAGCAAAGAAACCTAACAACATTCAGGATAACCCACCACCACATTTCCCTCAAAGGTTGATTGCAAGGCAGCAATACAAGCAGTTTAACAAGTTCTTGGAGATCCTTAAGCAGTCACATATCGACATACCTTTGGTTGAAGCATTAGAGCAAATGCCCGACTATGATGAATTCATGAAGGAAATCCTATAAAAAAAAAGAGGTTGGAAGAATTTGAAACAGMAGCATTAACCAAGGAATGCACATCTATCTTGCAGAACAAATTGCCACAAAAATCGAAGAACCCTGGAAGCTCACCATACCATGTACGAGTGGGGATTCTTAACGTGGAAGAGCACTATATGATCTAGTGCAAATAGTAATCCTATGCCCATGTCCATTTTCAAACAACTGAAGATTGGAGAACAAGACCAACCATGGTTACTTTGCAAAAGATTGATGATGTCTTAGTCTAAGTTGAGAAATTCATATTTCCACTAGATTTCATTATCTTGGATTATGAAGTCGACAAAGAGGTACCCATTATTTTAAAAAGAGCCTTCCTTGCTTATGAAGTCAACAAAGAGGTACCAATCATTTTAGGAAGACCCTTCCTTGCTATAGGAAGGATCGTGATTGATGTCCACAAAGGGGAATTAACAATGAGGGTAGATGATCAACAAGTTACCTTCAACATCTTCAATACCTTGAATTTCCCAGATGAGCATGATGAGAGCTCAACGTTGAACGAAGCTGAATCAACATATGCTAAGCATATTGAAGAGTGTTGTAGCATTCTACACTCAGATGATGAAGAAGATGGCTATAAAGTAAGTGAAAGCTCAGTTAATGATGCTGCATTGGCATGGGTGAACTCTCAACAAACTTTTGAAGGAATTGATAGGAGATTTGAATCATTGGACTTATCTCAATGAAGTATTCAACCACCCAAATCAATGATCAAAAATCCACCAGCTGTAAAAGAAAAAGCATCACCATATAATTTGAAGTATCTTTATCTTTGGGAAGAGAAAAAGTTGCTAGTTATCATTGCTTCAGCATTAGACCAACAAAAGGAGGATAAGCTGCTCGCTATTCTAAAAAGTCATAAAAAGGCTATTGGATGGACAATGGTATACATCAAGGGAATCAACCCCGTTATATGTATGTGCAAGATCATCTTGGAAGAATGTTGCAGCAATTCTGTGGAACCTCAGAGGAGACTCAACCTAATCATGAAAAAAGTTGTAAAGAAAGAAATCATCAAATGGCTAGATATTGCAATAATTTATCCAATTTTGGATAGCCAATAGGTGAGCCTAACTCAATGCGTTCCAAAGAAAGGATGTGTAATTGTGGTTAAGAATGAAAATAACGAATTGATCCCAACAAGAAGGTAACCAATTGGAGAGTATGCACAGATTACTGGAAGCTCAACAATGCTACAAGAATGATCATTTCCCTCTTCCCTTCATAGACCAAATGCTGGATAGGCTTTTCGGGAAAGAATGTTATTGCTCCCTAGATAGATACTCTAGATACAATCAGATTGCTYTAGCACCAGAAGATCAGGGGAAAACCATGTTTACCTGTGTTTATTGAACGTTTGTTTTTCAAAGGATGTCCTTCGAGCTCTGTAATGTTCCAACAATATTTTGGAGGTGCATGATGGCAACTTGCACAGTTATGGTAGGAAAAACTTTGGAAGTCTTTATGGATGACTTTTTAGTTTTTGGATAATAATTGAGAAATGCTAAGKGAATCTTAAAAAGTATTGATCAGATGTGAAGAAACCAACTTGGTATTGAATTGGAAAAAAATGCCACTTTTTGGTTCAAGAGGGTATTGTATTAGGAAAATGAATTTCAAAAGAAGGAATGGAGGTTCATAAAGAAGAAAATGAAGTTATTCAGAAATTTCCCCTACCATCCAATATGAAAGGAGTCAGGAGTTTTCTCAGCATGCCAATTTTACAGAAGGTTCATCAAGAACTTCTCAAAGATTTCAAAACCTTTGTGCTCTTTGCTACAACATAACATGTCATTCAAGTTTGATGATTGTTATAGCAAATCATTTGAACAGTCCAAAAAAGGCACTAATTTTGCTCCTATCATAATTGTGTCGGACTGGACATTATCGTTTGACCTAATGTACTATGCCCGTGACTATGTAGTGGGAGCAGTACTCGGACAAAGAAAGAAAAAGCTTTTTCATCCTACTTACTACTCAAGAAAAAACCTCAATAAAGCATAGCAGAACTATACAACCACAGAGAAAGAATTGTTTGCGATAGTATTTATCTTRGAGAAATTCTGAGCCTATTTGGTGGGAACAAAAGTGACTGTGTTCACAGACCACTTAACAATCAAATATTTGATCTCATAGAAAGATGCTAAGCCAAGATTGATCAGATGGATAATATTGCTACAAGAGTTTGATTTGGAGATTAAAGACAAAAAGGAAATAGAGAATCAAGTGACTGATTATTCGCTAGATTGAAAAATGAAGAACAAGATCCCCAAATGCAAATTGTTGAACCATTCCCTGATGAACAAATTCTAGCTATGTCAAAATATACAATACTATGGTACGCCGACATCTCAACTACCTAGTCAGTGGGATCAAAACCTCCGAGACTGAGATATCAACAACCAAAGAAATTCATGCATGATGTAAAATACTATTGGGATGAAGCATTTCTATATAAGCTTTATTCAAATACAGTGATGAGGAGATATGTTACTGATAAGGAAATTCAAAGTATGCTATAGCATTATCATGCTGCACCCTATATAGGACAATTTGGAGGAACCCAAATTATTGCTAAAGTACTTCAAACTGGTTATTTTTGGCCTTCATTGTTTAAAGATGCTTATGATTTTGTTAAGTCCTATGATAGATGCCAACGAGTGGGAAATATTTTTCAAATACACGAAGTGCCACTGATAACATTTTGCAATTAGTTGTCACTTTCTCGACAGGTTGTCCTAATCGAACATACCCGCTCCAATAATATTAAACGAAACACATAATAAAATAACTTGTTTATGTATTTATAAATCAACAATACTAATATCACATCATCGGTGGTCTATATTTACAAGACCACCATACTCTATGGAGTTACAAGACTCCACTGACTCAGTAAGGTCAACCTATTGTTGCGCATGCACCTTTGGCCTCTAGTTTGTCCTCCTTTTGATCTACCAAGCCCTGTGTTCCCATTCACACTTTCTCCATCTCACCCAACAGTCCCAGCCAGCCTAAACATCAGTTCCATAAACTTGGTCGCCTGTTCAAGTAGTTGTCGATGGCCCCAGCTCAACCGCAAGTTCGATAAACTCCAGCAATGAATACCGGTCATACCATGCTCTTCAGTCTTCCTCCTTCTTACCCTTTTTATCGGCGTTTAGCCCTTGAACCCAGCCGTCTAATAAAATTACCCCTCTAAACCCAAAATGGAACATCAACAAAATTCCCCGTGCTCGCAGTCTCTGAACCCTCGGGAGATGGCTAGGTATTGCTCATTATCTTGTGTAAACTCTGATGCGGACCAAAGTCTGGACCTACATATATTACCTCTTCCTTATTAGCTATACTCTCTTTAGATGAAAAGTGATCCACTTTTGTTACAATTTCTCACAACTTACCACAAACTTGTGAAAATAACCCCCACCTACAACCCTTATATAGAGGGTCTTTAGAGATAAACAGTCAACAATTTGTTGTATGACCGTAGACTACACCCTATTCTCTATTGCCATATCWCCTTTCCCTTAATGACTTTCKAATGTTCAACAGACGGTCAATCTACCCATTCATGAAGTTTAAAGCTTGTTTTTAATCTTTCTAAATCCTTGGACACCAACCTGGTYTTTTATATAAATATATGAACATATACGTAAATAATCAAATTCCTAGCGAATTCCATTTGACCAAAMACAGTAACTTCAATTGACAGAATTTTATTCAATATTTAACACTCAGAAAACCTAACAATTACAATACATTCATTACAAATACAACCCTATTCCTCTATTGATCCATTTTCGCCAAGAAGAGTTTYTTTTGTCCTAAGGACCATCACCATCATGGACTGATCAGCTCGCGTCTGCACATTGTTCTCGAGTACTGGCACCTGCTCGATCAATTCTTCCTCATTCTCCTCATATTTTCACGGAAGTACGTTCTAGAGATCCCAAGGCATCTTAACATCTAATGGTGAGTCTCACATGAATACTTTATCCTCCTTGAGCACCTGGAAGTTGGGATTTACTTGAAGGCATGCACAGTAGCGGCCGTATACCTGAACTCAGTCATTTCTCAATCATGGCTCGACCCTCTTTCCCTTCCAAAAACTCCTCAGTAACCTTCCGCTTATAACCCTTCCCAATGATGTGGGATTTCACCAGTGACACTCCTCTATCCAAACATGCCTATTCATTTGCGAGTCTCCTATCGCCCTCTTTCCCTTTCAGTCTACTTCTCGATCTAGCAAAGCTTCTCCTTCACATCCCCGAGCTCCTTTTTCACCAACCTCATGGTCATCTTCAAACCCTTATTCTCCTTCGCCAATGCAACCAACTTCGCCTCATATCCAGCCTTCACCTCTTCCTCAATCTTCTCTCTCAGCTCTTTCTCAGCATTTTTCTTGGCCATRCGCTTCCTCCTGAGCAGCTCTCTCAACATAACAATGTGTTGTGCAACCACAACATAACACTGTCGCTCTACCTCCTCATTAGTGTATTTGGTAGTGTTCATTACATCCCGATGAGGTACGCCATGCTCCACAAATTTCATAGCATGCTTCGAGAGCACTATTCGGCTCCCAATCTCCAGCTCTCATAGTGCTGAACCTCACTCTCCCAAGGAGACTAGTAGGGCACAACATATTTCTCGTAAAGCTTATCCTAATCTCCCTCTTCGTCGGTACTGCCTTCTTCCGCAATCAATTTTTTAGAAATGGACATCTTCCTGCCTATACTGGTTTCTAGATCCCAAGCTTTCTTGCTTGGCCTTGCACCTTTACCCAAGCTAATGGCCCTCTTCACACAAGCRCTTCTCACTTTCTCTGCTCTTACCTCCGCCATTTCCTTCCCCATTCTCATTGAGGACTTAGAAGCAGCAGAAAACACCTCAAGAATCGCACCTTTCCCGCAGCCCGAGCACTATCACCTTCCTTCCCCTTCCTTGCCTTGCTCTTCCTCAGGCTCGCCTGACATTTCTCTAACAAACTTATCCCTAAAACAAAACATATGTTTTAGTCAGACAAGTTATTTAGAAATACACATCTACAAACACAAACAACAATGACACAATGCACGACAATAAAGACAAATACGCATGCATTTCACAATGTGGCACCCTACCCAGAGCCAACCCTGCACTCTCCAATAGTCCGGAATGCCACCCTTCTCCAATTGCTAATCCAAATGCAAACACATCTAATAATTTTTTATCCTCCTTATTTCCTTTAACTGGGGCAACTCGTTGTAGAACTCTAAATGATCATACCAACCCCGACTCCTCTTAAACCCCATGTCAAGGTTTACTACAAAAATAAAACCCCCTTCCAATTGTGAATACTGGACGAAAGCCTTTCGAACAGTTGCGCAGTACCACTCCTCACACAGTGTACCCACTCTGACTTTARGATCYAATTACGAACCTCAAAATAATACCTAAACAAATCCAAGGGTGGTGTCACCCCACAGGACAGACAAACCACCAAAAATCTGACTAAATTCCTAATAAAATTAGGAGACAACTGCAATAAGTCTTAGAAAAATAAAATATCCTCGATCCAATTATGCACTTCAAACTCAAACTCGTCTTCAACTATGCTAAATACACAGCAACATGGTCGTGAGGCAATGAGCAAACTCTATCATCAGGCCCGGACAATCTACACCATACTTCTCTAGAAACTGATATTTAATCCTCAACTCGGCGAGTTGACTAGGCTTCACCGTACTTTGAATCTCCTCAAAAGTGCAGGGCGCAACACCTTGCTCTGCCATCTGACTACTACTCACACTTGCCTTGATCCCTCTACCCCTTACCTACTTTGGCATCCTGAAAACTCTTCGTTAACGTCCTCAGCCTACTGTCCCGCCTTGCCTCTCTCCGCTACTCAAACTGCACATAGATGATGTACTCTCACCCAACTCCCCCTCACTACCTGAACCTCTCCTTGGGAACCATTACCGCTCCCCACCGAACCCCTGAGCTTCGAGCTCATGGCTACCAACCACAAGCCCTCAACTAGTTCATCTATAGACCCAAACACCATGTTGACACGTACCTTCAGTTTTACAGCAAAGTACATACTCAATTGTTCGAAAACTCAAGATTCCCTTTGTTTCCTCACAATACTACTTCGCTCTCTTATCTTTCCTATTACACCTTTTCGAAGCATTTCTTCCCACTCGAGTCGAGCAGATCCGCACATTTTGCCTGCACATATGCCTGACTTGATCACAAAAATTCCCTAGAAAAGGCAGAGTCCGAGTAATCACGGACGGAGTTCGAGTTTATACGCAGTTCATACTCAATGAAATACACTTATTGAGCTTTAGGGAAGGGTAGAACCCAAAATGCCACAATGTCGCCAAAAATGAATACAAAAAAATAAATTACATGCTCCTACATTTTTCTTAGAAAGGTTAGATGATGTGCTTGAGGTACAAAAAGCCACAAAAGGTTTTTGGGAAGAAGTCCACATCGGCCTGATAGAACCTCTCCCCATTTCCTAAGCCTATTTAAACCATAAATATCATTTATTACATGTTAGATTTTCTCTCATATTTAATGCTATCCTAATCTCATAATAATTGCATTATTTATTAATAAAATCTATTTACGCTTAGAGTGTCTTATCATTAGCACACACTCGAGCTGGATATTACCAAGACTCTTAAGGTCTTACCGAACAAGATAACTAGAGGAGGGATTAGAATTTTCCTTTATTTTTTGTTATGGAATTCAAATAGTTCTTTTCTCTCTTCTTATTTGTTTACAGATGACTGACTTGCCCAATGGGATGGGGTTTTGGGAATATGGGTGTGAATTTASTGTTTTTGTCCCRAAAAAGTAAGTCCTTTTTTTCAATTATACTGCTCATTATTTGACTCCCATTGGGTTGAATATGAGTTGGGAAAAAAATTGACGGAATCAGTAAATTGACATTTTTTTTTCAAAAGCGTAAGATTCATGAGGGAGATGACGTTGAAGATGAAGATGGAGTTAAATTGGTCCATAATCTTCATCTTCTCCATCTGGCACCATGAAGATGAAGATGCTTCCTCTCTTTCTTTTTCTTTTCTTTTCCTTTTTATTTTAAAATTAAAATAAAGATTATARTCTTAAAATGAAAATCAAATGAGAAACACGTTTTCTTAGCCAAAAACCGCCGCGAACCGCCATTTTTAGCAGTTGAAAGGTATAAATAAACGTCTGCAAATAGTTAAGTGAAAAATAATTTAAAAATAAAGACAAAAGAATGTAAATAGTTGGGTGATAATTTTTCCATTTTCTTATTAGATATTAATCATCAAAAAGTTATGTCATTTTTTTCAGTTGTTGCCATTGCTCCGATTCTTCTTGATAAAGCGATTCAACATTTTTATTGGGTTAGTTAAGCACAATAAATTTTTACTAAGGAGACAACTTTCTCCTTACAACTTTACACAACTTTCCCTCTCTAAAAAATTTCATGTCTCTTGTCTCTACTTTCTTCCTTCAAATACAGCCATACCATACGTCTACACTTACCTCATTCAATTTTTTTCTTTCTTCCTTCAAGCAGAATTCACCTTTTGGATTAATTTTGGAGTCGACTTCAATTATTGATTTACAGTTTGACCCGAATATCATCTCATTTGAGGTAATTGCATTTAATATTTTAAAAAAGTCCAAATGTCATGGTTCTTGCCAATCGGTTGGTTGGACCCCTTAAGAAATTCCGCCAAGGACTCGGCTGGACTCTTGGGTCCTTGGCGGCACTTCTTAAGTTCAATTTTTTTTTTTTTCAGCCATAGCTATTTATATGAATTATTTATATTTTGTTATTAATTGTGTTAAATGTGTTATTAATTCATTTGAATTGTCAATCGTAATTTTTACCTTATGTTATTAATGGTGTTGAATTTGTTATTAAATCATTTTGAACTATCAATAGTATTTTTATTTTTTGTTATTAATTGTTAAATGTGTCATTAATTCATTTAATAATTTGGAATATTATTATTTATGATTTATTATTTAATTGTTAAATATATTATTAATTCATTTCAAATTGTCAATAGTATGTCACATTTTATTATTAATTATTTAATATGTTACTAATTCATTTTGAATTGTCAGTGATAATAGATAAAGTTACTAAGAGAAAAATAAGAGAACGAAAGAGATTAGGTTTTCCCCCTTTACATAGGACCATTGTGATAAGTAGGGGTGTTCATATTTTAATTCGATTCGATTCACATCATTTTTCAAATCAAATCAAAATTTTAAATTTCAAATTTTTAAAATCAAAATCAAATCAATTTAAAATTTTAAATAGTTGATTCAGTTCCACATTGATTCGGATCAATTTGATACTAAAAATACATTTTGAAATTAGCATAGAGCTCTATTCATATCCATCATCTAAAATAAGATTTGAATATCATTTGGCAAAAGTAAGAAGAGGKGGAAGGTATTCAAATTCAAAACCAAAAAATAAGACAACTTAGCTATTCAYACCSATAAATTAAAAAAATGACTGGGAAATAAAATCTTTGTTATAAATATCATTTATTTAATTCCTTTTCATACAAATTGAAAGTAAAGAGTCTGTTGAACCCGAAATAGCGTCATCGAATAGGAATACTGATCAGTGTAATAAAAGAAAATAAATAAAGGTGGATAAATTCAAGAATCATTTCTTAAAATTTGTTAATTAAATTAAATACCAACAAGACACATACATCATAGGAAAACTTCCTGACGACAAAGTAACTCTGTCCCTAATAATCGGATCAGTTTTAACGGAGCAAAATTAAACCTCAAAACGCTCCGTAACGTTGTTTTCGACGGCCGGTAGCGTCCTTTCTTTTTTCTTCTTCTTTGTACCTGTAACGACCTGAAAGATTCACAGCGTAATGAAAGCTGATTCCAGCAGTACGTACTCATGACGTCATTACCCTATTCTGATGCGGATTCCCACTTGAGAGCATTGGCGGGTCGAGCCGAAGGTTTCGGCCGGTTTGCCGTCGGTGGCCTCCATGGACCGATCTACTTCGTCACTTCTTTGGCAGGTTCTTCAATCATCATCAGACTATTATCCTTTATTTTGATGATATATGTATAATATTTTTCAATGTCGATTTGGAATGAATATTTCAACATCTCGATACATATCTTGCTCTTCTTTTACTTTTATTTTTTGTCCTGTCCCTCATTCTGTTCTATTCAATTTTCATTTCATGATCGGTAGATGTAGGGGACCTTCTGTGATAAGTGGACATAGTTTCGAGGTGAATACATGGTTATTCTAATGTTATCCCAGAGCTTGCCATTTATTTTTTAACAATAATCTCGATCAGGTAGAATTCTATGTATTAACGGATGCTGAATGTATGAATTGGATTGGATAGCTTTCTTATGGAGATGACTTTGAGCTAAAATGGATTTGTAGATCAAAATATATCACCTTTTTCATTTGTTTACAACCACGCAATCAAAATGATTGATCTTTAAAACGGTGAAAGCTGAGCTTTTGAGCAAGTCGATAATGGTAAGGAAGAAGTTAATCCTGCATAAACAGAAAGAGACACAAAAGTCAGAACTTCTTTAATTCACGCTATTCAGTGCCCAGGGTTTATCTATTTTGTTGGCATTTTAAAAGTTACCATACTCTTGCYAAGAATTTTTCGTTATTCGCATTTCATTTCAAAAATTAATGTATTTGTTATCCATACCAAAGCCTCTACGTGTTGGTTATATCCTGGAAGTTCTGCCAAGTATTCTCCTTTTCTTTTGATGACGCATAGTTTCTCGAATAAAGCATACAAGTTTTTGGCTTCAACGAAAGAGGTCATAATTGTCTGCTGCACAATCGTAGCCTGCTCTTTACTTCTCTAACACGTTCTAGTACTTTTTGAATTTTGCAATACTATAAGTTATTTATGGGAAGAGCATATTTAGCACCTTGTTAGCTATTCTATTTTAAACTTACGATGGTTCTATTGCATTCTTTTTCATGTAGACGATGGTCCAGGATCACTTCGTGATGGATGTCGTAGAAAAGAACCTCTATGGGTTGTTTTTGCAGTTTCAGGCACCATTAATCTTTCATCATACTTGAGTGTATCATCTTATAAGACAATTGATGGCCGTGGACGGAGGATAAAWCTCACAGGGAAAGGCCTAAGGCTGAAGGACTGTGAACACATAATCATATGCAACCTGGAGTTTGAGGGTGGTAGAGGACATGATGTTGATGGTATCCAAATAAAGCCAAATTCGAGGCACATATGGATAGATCGATGTAGCCTTCGAGATTATGATGATGGACTTATCGACATAACAAGACAAAGCACGGATATTACCATCTCAAGGTCATTTTGTTACATTTGTTATTCCGATTCACGCATTATGCTTGCAAAGAATACTGGATTCTGATGACCAACTTTAATTTGTAGATGTCACTTTGCACAACATGACAAGACAATGCTTATTGGAGCGGATCCTTCTCATGTTGGTGATAGATGTATTAGAGTGACTATTCATCACTGCTTTTTTGATGGGACCCGACAAAGGCATCCTCGTGTTAGATTTGGAAAAGTTCATTTATACAATAATTACTCCAGAAACTGGGGTATCTACGCTGTTTGTGCAAGTGTGGAATCACAGGTAATCCTTGAGTTGGTTCTTTGTCAGATTACAAGTCATAAAATTATGTAACTTTTATAGCACAAGTTTTGTCCTTGTTCTATGATTACCTTATTATTGTTTGTTGTACCTTTTTTCTATTTTTACCAGATATATTCCCAGTGCAACATCTATGAAGCGGGGAAGAAGAAGAAAACTTTTGAGTATTACACCGAAAAGGTGACATGGAAACTGTTTTAGTTTCAGTCTGCATGGGAGCTATATATTTCTTTCTTTCATTTATTTATTTACRTTTTTAGAGAAGGCCTTTGATCTTATCATAGACTAAATATGGAGAGATTAAATTCATTTGCTTTGTAGTATGAAATATCCTCAGATCATGTTTTCTGTCTTTGAACCCAAAGAAAGGACCCAAAACCAAGTGAAACCTCGACAACTCCAACAATTGCCTTTATACGTCCTTGTTTTTGCTCCCTCAAAAACAGCCAACTGCATCTTTTTTCAACACTTTCACCAATCTCCTCTCTTGGATTTATGCTTGTTACTATTGTTCTCGCAAATTTATTTTCTACAAAACACAGTATGTCACTTTAGGATCCTCTTAAATTGGTTGAGCCAGATAAATGTGACATGCATGTCAGCATACCCACGAAATTAAGAACCAGTTTCTATTGTATAGCAATCAAAGCAGTTGTTGATTCACATTGTGGGAGTTTAAGAACTGACACGAGTGTAGCATGAATCAGGCTGACCATTGGGTATCAGTTCGAGTATTGGACATATGGATTTGGCCACAATACTTCTGTTTAGTTATTTGTTTCTTTGCTATCAATCATCTTCTTCCTCGTCTTTTTCAAATTGATGTCTAATGCTCTGTATGATTTATCCACTAACCATTTGAGTTGCATTGCGGTCGTTATATAGGCAGCTGACAAAGATGAGGCAAGGTCTGGTTTGATAAGATCTGAAGGTGATTTGTTTCTGCAAGGAGCTCAAGCAATCCCGTTAGCAGGTGTCGGTGAAGATTGTATGTTCCATCCAAGTGAGTATTACCCAACTTGGACTTTGGAAACTGCGTCTGATTCTCTTAAAGCTGTACTCCAGATTTGCGCAGGTTGGCAATCTATTTCCCTCCCAGCAGAACAAATTGGCTGTTAAGGAGCACAATGACAAAATCTTTTTTTTGTATCTGCTATGTATATCACTTATCCTGTGTCATTGCTACATGAAATGTAAATGTAATATTGCTTATTTTTAAAATTCTAGCAATTTTTAATGAAGTTAATTCAAATTGGGGTTAAATCCAGCAATGCACTTTTGTCCTGTGGGCTGATGGTTCAATATTATTCATTTTCTGCTCTTGTTTTATTCCATAACGTCTATGTAACAAGAAAAAGGCGACCTACTGATCAGTCTCTGCACTTGATGAAACATGCAACTTGTGGTTGCTTTATAGCGCAGTATAGTGCAGCTGTATTACAATTATTGTAAAAGTGGGCAGAGATAATTGTATCAATCACATTTCACAACATAGGGAAGACACCTTGATGCTCGAGAGTTTGATGTTGATGGACCCTCAGGAACATCAGTCCCGTGAAGTAAATTGGACAAGTAATTTCCTAAATTATCTGGAGAAAATCTTACCAACATTTCTGAGTTTGTTTCTCCACTTAATGCTATCAGATGTGTATCATAGAATTCCCTATGTGCAGGCACTAGTTTTTTTGCAYTTGATACTTTGATTTCATGCCGAAGCTTAGCATCTGGGACCACCAATGACAATTGTTTCCTGTATGCTTCTTCAAAGGCTATGTTGAATTGTTGCTCTCAGATATGTATCATAGAATTCCCTATATGGAGGCACTAGTTTTTTTGCAATTGATACTTTGATTTCATGCCGAAGCTTGGCATCTGGGACCACCCATGACAATTGTTTCCTGTATGCTTCTTCAAAGGCTATGTTGAATTGTTGCAAATGTGCCTTTACTATATCAGGTGACATTGCTTCTTGTGATTTTTCTGGCAAGCAAGAGAACATCTTATTCCAGGCCATTGTTTCATAGTTTGCTGCYTAAAGTTTCACCTTTCTGTCAAGCTTTGCCACCCAGTCATCGCCAAGAAGAACCTTGAAAGCCGTTGTCTGGACCTTCTCAAGAACAAGCTGGAGATTGTTAGCTAAAAATAGATAGGACAGAGCAATATCATTGTAGATCTCAGCTTTTCTGTCAAGTTTACAGAGAAGAACAAGGACGATCCAAGCAAGTCGAACTGATATGGCTGAAGTCTGCGCCTCATGTGGATGTGGAGACTCAAAGTAAGATTCTGGAAATGGCATCCACGTTGGAGATGCAGAACCATCTATAATATCAGAGAGTACTCCACTGTAATTGGCAAGTAAGGACACGTAATTCATCACCGAATTGGTCAYTGGATGGATTCCCCCACCAGGAACTGCCATTCTAGATGGATTCTTTTGAATTGACCCCTCAAACTCAGTGAGAATTGTTTGGACCGAGTCACCAAGTTTGTGGAGAGAGGAAAGAGCTTGAATCTTGACACATGAGACTGAGTCGAACGAGAAGATGGATTCGATCTCTGGCCAAAGGTCTGAGATTGCTTCATACAGATCCATTAACCTGAAAACTTCTTCTGGCAATCTTTTACCTTTTGCAACAAGTTCTGGGAACCTAAACACATTAAACGCTACATCTTTTGATATCTCAGTGAAACATGATTCTCTGATCGTATCGGAGACAGCAAAGACATGATCACAGAGAAATCTCTCTCCATGAAAAAGTGTTTTTACTGCAATTTTCACTGCATTCAGCCAAGTTTTTATGTGATAATCTAGAGCTTCAGAGTTCAATTTGTTGATCTGAGATAAGCTGTGTAGTTCAATTCCAAGACGGTGCAGTGCTTCTTCTACTAATGATATTCTAATYACCTTGTATATCTTTATACAGTRTCTGCCATAACCGGAACCGACCATACAATCTGCAATCAGCCTGAGGTCAGACATGGCTAGCACTGAAAGCCTTTAAATCTCAGATATGGATTTACCCATTCTCCGGATCTCCTCATCAGAGCCAGTTTCATTCTCATCATCTGAATTACTAGACCGTGACTGCAAAAGGCGAGAAGACTGGCTAGAGACAGACTCCGGTTTCAAATGCTCCTTACTTGCAGACAAAATTTGGTAGAACTCTTTCTCGAGTCGTCTCATGGCAATTTGCATGAGATTTTGTGCTAGCACAAGCTTACTGGAACCTGAATGTTTAGTAACCAGGAAATGCATGGCTCTTCGCAAGTCCTCAACACATTTGATGAACTCTTTGGCTTCTTTTCTGCTTTCCAGGAAGAATGAGGTGAACTTTGTAAAGGAAGAACCTTTGGGATCCCATTTCTTGATCATGGCTTCAGCATTTTGAATATTTTCTTCCATCATCGATTCAGAAAATGTCTTTGAAGGTGTTGGAGGAGGTGAATGATTGGAGAAGGAAGAAATTGAAGAGGTGGCTCTATGGAAAGAGAAGAGACTTGCCATGGCCCTTGGTGGCGTAATTGGCCTGACTGTTTCCTTACTTGGAATATCAAGAATCGCCATTTTACGCTGTTCTCCTTCTCTAGGAATGAAATCAAGAGAAGAGATTTGTGTGAATGATGATCAACTAAGAAAAGACTTGTAGTATCTAAAAAGAAAATTTGAGATAGCAGCAGCTGATTATTGAGGAAGGTACCAACTGTAACATATTTGAATTTGGTTGTTGACTCTAAAACAATTGACTGACTTTCTTGATAAGTATGTCCGAGGTTGCAGGAAAAAAAACAATTCTTGCGTGTTTATTGACGCAATAATAAACTATGGCTAACGCTGAAAATGGTTGTTGACGAATAAAAACGACCGGAGATGGTTTTGATCGGAGCTGTTTGTTCGATGGTGACGAAGCCCAAAACTCAACAACCTCGAGGTTTTTGTATCGAGAAAATTTGACCTGAAGTTGCACTGAGCCAGAATCCGGTTCTTGATAACCCTTGTAAATTTATTCAAGATACTTCGAACATGATCTTTTAATTGCAGATAATTTGTAGACAAACACAAARTASGAAAACCCATTAAGATATCTTGAATTTGGTCCACATCTCTTCGCCTCGAGTAAAAAACAAAAATGCATCAAGGTAGAATATAAATTTCCTTTTTCTCTCTAATCAATGTAAAAACTAAAGCAGACGAGAATATGGAGACTCATGGCCGAGGAAATTATCCGACTCTAGAAGCTCCATCTCATTATTTATTTGAATGCAGCCACACTGTACATAAGAAGACAGTGATTCTAATACTATGAACGCCCGAGACTTGAGAGTAAATTTTGGATGAGAGCCAACTTCGGATGAGAGCCTACAATTGCATACCATTTTCAACACTGATATCCTTTTTGCCTTCTCAAAACTAAATCAAAAACAAAACTTGTAGACCCGAGCATAGAGCTAGATGGGGGAACATCCTCGAAGGATCTCAGAGGAACTTTGAAGTATGACCATCTCTAACCATGAAATAGTAGTTTACTTGTCTACAAAAACGGCCCGGGAGATTTCCCTAACTATTCGGACTTGAGAGATTTATATGGAGTGGTGGATAATGGCACTTTAAAGTAGGCGTCCAGAGAATTCCTCCAGCCCTGTGGAGTAAATCGTAAATCACTTGTATAATCCCTCGATTGCTGCCCATGTTTATTGCATATGAATAATCTGCAGGCGTTGGACCTTTTTGTATTGTAATCATTAGGACAAGCCGTTGAGATTTAAACTCYAAGTAAGAAGTTACCATATTGTCTCGGTTTGAATAATTCAACTCAAATATATGTATATGATTTTAACATCTCTACCTTAAGCTACCCGTTGATCTTGTACTAACATGCAGATTAGTCATATACTACTTATTAGGTAGATGTCATATTGCCATGCAAGTCAGAATGTAAATACCATTATATGTATATATGGAGAAAGAACCATCACCTACTGGTCTTCTATGTCTCCTCTGTTCTACTTGTACGAACTAATTCTACCCTCAATGCTCTCCGTTGTCCTCTTATCGAATAAAAACACTGAGGCTTATACATGTTACTATTTCAGCATCGGGCATGTACTTTTGACTTCATTATCATATTCTCCGAAAGTAATTGGAAGTTCAATGAAAACTAGAACATCAATCACTTTAAAAGTCTCACACAGTACTAACCAAGACTTTGCACTCAAGACTAACTAGGGTAAAACACTTGGAACATCAGGTCGTGATTGCATCTGGTGAAGTCGATCTCAAACTACTATTTACCCAGTATTATACATGTTATTGAACATTGTCTCCTTAAACTAAAGAAAAAGCCTATACATTAACCCAGTATTATCACATGAGATGGTCGATCAAAACAAGTAACGAATTTTGAGCTAATTACTTCATGATAAATTGACTATCCAATAAGTCAGTCAAGCATTCAAATAATCAAGATTACGTTTGTCGGTCATCAAAAGATTATTGACAACCCTGAAAGGACTACAAGAGAAGGTAATGACATGAGCAACCAAGAATCATAAAAGTAGCTGCACTGCAGTCCCTAAACCTGAATCAAACAATTTGTCTCTTTTCTAAAGTTGATACTCACTAGAAACCAGAAACATGAAAACTGAAAATCCAAAATTCATCACGAGTCAATAATACAAATCATATCCAATAACAAAATTATATTTAACTCCAGGTTTGATGCGAAATTTTCTAAAGTAAACACCATAACTTTAACAAAAGGGTCCTGCCCTAAACTTTAATGGCATACTTTCTCATGGGAAAGTACATCTCCTTCTTCTTCTGTCGCTCAGTCTTCAAAGAGGCCTGAAGAGAAACCGCAGGGGTCAAAACAATGTTTTGCCAAAGATCATATCATAAATGCAGGCAAGAGAATCAGAAATTTCCACAAGGGCAAAAAGTTGCCAGGTTTAATATGCTAACCCAGTTATTAGGCTGCAAATGTACATTACTAGAAATTTTACTATTGCTGTTAGAAATGATTTTATGTTGMAACTTACTGACCCGTCATGTATTGGAGGATTGCAAGTACAAAAGAGCATACAAACTGTAACCAACAACTCAAAATCAAGGACCAGTCACTGCGTGGATCTTTGCATTTGACAATAGTGAAACTTAATAGTGCCGACACTGACTCCAAAACTCTAAACATGTTAAACTCGGAGGATATATGAGATGGAAGCTGTTAAATTTCTCAGGTCATGGGTTCAACTAAAATTTTGAGAGTTTGCAAGTTTCAGGTTCCAGAATTTAACATAACAAATCATTTCTCAACCAAGAAATGATTCAGCTGACAAAGACTTTGACCAAATAATAAAACACAGACCCCAAATCATGAATGCACTGGAGAATTGAACATTAACCACTACGAGTACAACCTTAGAACACCAACAACTTTATGCAAAGGGCACAGTGAGATGCAACTGACGATATGCAACAAAACAAAACAAACATGTTTATTGTATATTTAATGAGACAACAGCTGTTTTAGGCCCCATGATGAACTAAGATAGCAATTTCAAACGAGAGAAATCAGTTAACAAAGTCTTTGCAGGTCCTAAATTTGCTGCTAAAAAACCACCAGCGCAGAATCTTTGAACAACATTACAGTGAGAACTGAGGTAAAAAGTACCTGGTGCTTGGTCAGACGTCTACGGATAGCTCTGGTTTTCTTGGGGCGCAGGTCCAGGGGCAAGTACTTCTTGTTCTTGTAGGCTTCTCTCAGAGCAGCCTTCTGTTTTTGCGAAATAACTGTCAACACCTGGGCGATGGACAATCTCACCACCTTGCTGTTTAGAACAACAAAAGACCAAATTAAGTAACATAGATAATAAACCTATCTAGAATTTCACTAGTTTATCCAAAATTAAACATGATAAAAGCCCTAWAGCACTTTATCAGGTTATCATAAAGGTGGATTCAGCATTAATATAGTCAGGTAGCTGATGTAAAAATTTAGCAACCTAATAAGTCATCGGGAGAATTTAAGGCTGAGAGGCATCATTTGTAGCTTACAGGTTCAAGGCCCCGTAGAATAAGGGGTTCCCATGTCTAAGAGTACCATTCCGTTACACGTAAACCATTACGGTGCAAAATACAAGTACCAATTACATAGAATTGAAGGCAGTGAGTAATGTTCCCTCGTAGGGACTGCTAAACAGAACGCCAGGGAAACAAATTTCATATATCAGGTAACCTCTTGCTTCTTAATCATTTATTCAGCATGTAAACAAACCAAAAAAAGGCACAAAGACAATGCCAAGTAAAATAATACTTTTAAAAGTAAGGAAACGGAATATTTGTGAAAGTTAGACTCAAATCATGCACTAATAATATAGGCCAAACAAACAAACCGCCAAAGGAATTGCAAAGACATATTAAGCACCTATTTAGAAAAACATAGTAAAACAGGGAGAAGATTGCACGTACATCTTGGAAAGTTTGTTAGGAGCACCACCAGTGACTTTGGCGACACGGAGAAGAGCAAGCTCCGCCTTCAGATCCTTCAGCTGAGCAAGCAACTCTTGCTTATTCTTGTTCCTCAATTCATGAACCTTAATTCTTGCTGCAATAATAGAACACGAAGATTACAATTAATCACCCAGAAAAATCGAAACAAATTTTAAAGTATTTCTCAGGACATGTTAGAATCCAAAATCACGTATATTAGATCGAGGAAACTGACCCATCGCTTCGCTTCGACTGAGAGCTGCAACAGAAGCTGCTCACCTCTGCTCTGAAACCCTAGTTAAAAGGTGAAGGGAATTAGGGTTCCATTTTCATAAAAGAGAGGCAATTATATATAGGCGGGCCGCAATTGGATTTGGGCTCTATTAGGGGCAGGCTCCAAAACAGTTGTGGGCCTTGCTGGATTAATAGATGGGCATGAGGGCCGAATAGTTAACCCGAGCTGGTTATGTGGGCTGAAGACAACCCACTAATAATCCAGCAACCCAATAAGCCGAGATATTTTACATACGTTTTCGGCGGTTCATTGACTCGCATTTTTTCMCARTAAGCAACCGGAGTAAGTGCTTTTTGGAAAAATATTAATTTATAATTTAATGTAACCTTTTTGTCTTCAATAGGATAAGTAAATAAAAGATGTTTTAAAAGCATGTTCCAAATACCTTCTTAGAAATATATATATTTCAAATACTTATCAGCTGAATTTACAAGTAAGGAAGTAATAGAGAATTGCTCAAAATAATTTTTAACTAAAAAATTAATTTATTTTAAATAATTATAAACATGACATGTAAAGATATCATTGAATCATATTTTAAATATTTTAGCGCACATATTTTATCTWGTATCTTTCGCTCATGTCAAGTGAGCAAGGAATCAAGTAGCTCATGTCCTAGAGCGCTACTGTTCTTGAGCCTGCTATTTACACAGAGTTAATATACTATAGTTTGGAGGACGCGCTCTGTATTAAACTGAAATGACTTGATCTTAACCATCGAATCATCGTAATTTGATTGAGACCTAAAATCAAAATACTGATAATCATTTGGAGATACGAAAGCCACATGAATCTGCCTTACTTGAATAGGATTACCTCATTTCTACCCAAACTTTACATGTATAAACTAAAATGCACTTATTTACTTCTCATCCACAATAAAAGAAAAGGAATGTCATCTTCAAAATAACTAAAACAATACACCTTATATATGTACTTTTCATTAAATAGAGAAGTTTTATGAAAGTTACATGAGATAAAAATATCAAATTACCTATTTCATAATAGATATGCTAAGTTGTTAAATCACACGAGACCTTAATTGCAATTGTAAGGACAGATTTTTGAATCTTTATCATATGAATAATTGAGTTTCCTGTAATTAAACGTGTATATCTCTTAACAAAATATATCTTGCAATTAATTGTTTAAATTGAACTAAATTATGATACGYATTTTGTATTTTGACTATGTCTTGAAGTTATTATTGGCAACAATATGATTTTGAAAGAAGTTAACAAATACAGAGAAAATAATGTGATGTTAAAAGAGACATATATAATTGTATTTGTCCATGGATTAATATTGAGTAATGCTTACTCAATATTTTTCATTGTTTATGCTMGGAAATTACCTTACTATTGATTCAACTGTTTATCGAAGATCCAACCTATCCTAATCGAACTCAGGAAGTTAGCTGAAAGCAAGAATTTCTAGCAGCAGAAATAAAGATCGTTCAAACATCTTTGTCAACAAATAATTTCAAACTCTATCCACAGCTACAAGATTCAACAAAGAGGGAGTTTTACTTTTACTAAAAGTTTTCCTTTTGGTGAACAATTGATATATAAGTTCCTTGAACTTGTTTGATTTAATGGATTGTAGTTGACGTCTAGACGTAGTCCGATGGATGTAGGCATTTATACCGAACCATGTTAAATCGTGTCTTTAATACTCTTACTCCTTTCTTATTTGCTCTCAAGCAATCTGGAAATTAATCTATTGAACTAATAGGAATAGTAATCAACACTTACAAGTGGTACAACAGCAAATTGTATGTTCATCAGGATTCGATCTAAATTATGTTGATTGAATGACTTTTTAATATATCTTAATTATTGTTTAATTGGACTGATTTGAACATATCATATTTGCTGCTATATTGTGATTGCTGCCCATACTCATTTCTGTGTGCATACACTCGTAATGATTTTTTTTTTTACTATGAATGATTATTTTGAGGTTCCACCCATAGACCTTTCTTGTTAGATGGAATTAATTTTCTTATGTGGAAAGCCAGAATAAGCGCTTTCTTAAAAGCTATGGAACGAGTTTGAGTTTCTCTAGTTACAGGTTATATTCCTCCCTTAATCACTAAGGATGGTAGTACTACTATTAAATTAGTACCTGAATGGAATAGCGATGAACTTGATGAAGCTAATTAGAACTCTAAACCACTGCATGTCATATTTAATATTGTTACTCTAAAATAAATGCAAGTAATTACAACCTACGAAATTGCTAAGGAAGCATGAGACAAATAATTTCACAATATTGCATAAGTAAAGTCACTTGATTGAATTTAAGAAATGTTCAAGGCAAAAAGCAGTACAAAGTAGTAATTTATAATATTCAAAAGGGCAAAAATATGCACATAATTACTAATAAAATCAATAATTTTTCACCTGCATCAATAAACTATAGACAAAAATGAAGGAACTGACCAAGTAAAAAGGTCAAAATTGAGGAGTCTAACAARTGAATTTAAAAATATGTCTATGTTTGAGAATGGYTCTATTYTTGATTTTCATGAAAAATTGTATAATCTATCAAATGAATGTTAATGCTAAAATTGTTAGAAAAATTTTGTATTCACTACCAAAGAGATTCAAAGCGAAAGTCACATCCACTGAAGAAAGCAGAGATATTGAAAAGATTGACCTAGATGGACTAATTGATTTGCTACAAACATTGAGCAAAATTTGAAAAGGTGGAATAAGTAGAAACATACCACAAGTTTCGTAAATATTGCTCTAACTCACAAACAAAGTGAGGATGTCTACAGTAAGTTCTCAAGAAGGAACACAAGGAAGGGTGTTCCTTCGAACAAAAATTATGAAAAGGTAAAAGGGCCAATGCAAGGAATGTGAAGGCTGTGAACACATTCAATTAGAATGTGTCAATACTCTCAAGAAGAAGGGAGTTCTTTGACGCCTTCATGGAGTGGTAATGAGTATGAAGTTCAAGAAGATAATGAACCTGACCACATTTACCTAGCATTTGAGGTGAAATATTCAAATCAAGATGATATACAATCTCATATTGTTGATGAAGAAGTACAATCCAATAGTGATATGGAAGACCTTCAAATTGCTTATGACAATATGTACAACAAGTGGATAATCACTAAAAAGAAAATCAAAATCACAAAGAWAGAAAATCTTCAATTTGTGGTAGATAATCGTAGTTTGATTAAGAAAATTAAAACATTGCAAGAGGAGCTCAACATTTCTCAAACAAAATGACTCAAACTTTGAAAGAATTGAAAGGTATAAACAGCATCCTAAACAAGTTCAGATGAGTACCACAAAGCTTAATCAAGCTCTACATATGGGGAACTAGTTGGTGACAAATCTGAAATTGGATTCTTAAATGTGGCAACAGAAAACCTGGTGTGGCCACAATGTTTGAAGATAAAAGATTACAGCAGGCAAAATAGACTTATAAGGTACCTAATTTTATTCCTCCATATTATTTTTGTGGGAAAAAAGGGACATATTAGACTAAGATGTTTTAAGCTATATTTCTATGTGCATAGGATGTTTAATGAATCAAAATTTGAATCTATTTCATCTAAAGGGAAAGAAATGGTTAAAAGAAAATACGATTAATTACTACTGCTATAAAAAAAGCTCGTATTTTATCTTTGTTACCCTTTCTCAATAATGAGAAACAATTTGAAAGAAGCGAGTCGACCGCTAGAACTACTGGCCTTAGAACCAGAAATAACTAGACATTAATTACTAGTTAACAAAGCGAAATCTACAATTTTTTGACAAACAAGATGTTGCGGAGACAGGATTTGAACCCGTGACCTCAAGGTTATGAGCCTTGCGAGCTACCAAACTGCTCRACCCCGCGATGAAGAGAAGAACTGAAAACTAATAGATAAGCAAGGGTTGAGTTCGCCCCTCTACCATATCTGTACAAGATCAAGATAAAATAATTTATTTAATATGATTCAGTTGTCCGTGATCGTGTAGTGATTCTATCCCTCCCCTTTTCCTCTCACCTCCCAAAAGCAAAAGCGGTAATTAATTACTAGTTAACAAAGCGAAATCTACAATTTTTTGACAAACAAGATGTTGCGGAGACAGGATTTGAACCCGTGACCTCAAGATTCCTAAAAATCCTATTAGTGGTGATGAAAATATAAAAACACTTCGCCCTCAAACCTTTTTGAATTTAAGAAAATCTATTGGAGTTTGTTTACCCTAGTGAGTCATATTTTATTGAGGATAATCATGTGATCAAGTGTGTCATGTTTCGATTTCTGATTCAATTTTTTTTTCCAATGTGTTGCACTTTCAATTTTTGTGTGGCAACTCTGAACCAAGTTTTCTTTGTGATTTGTTACATAAGCCTTGTATTATGTCTTGGATGTCTTGCAAATTTTGTACTTGTCAGTTTCCATCAAACTTTCTACCAGCACCACCATTGGATGGCTATCGGCTATTGACGAGTGAAAGCCACCTTTAATAAATAGTTTTGGTGCAGTATCGCATATTCGATGACTACTCTATCATGAAAAAGGCTATCTCAATATATGAGTGCAAGTCACAGTATAAATACTTGTGAGTGGTTTGTAGTCGTGTTGATCACAAAAAGATTACTTTGAATGAATAGATCATACTTCATGTCTACTATTGTTGGTGCTTCATTTAATATTTTAAGAGAAGGGGCTGATTAATTATATAGGGATCCCCCATAAAGACACTTGCAAGCATATATCTTGATTACAAGTTAGTAATTAGGTTCTGATAAGTATACTTGACGATCTTAGACTCGTTTTATAACATGGGTCTTATGGTAGTTTAGCCTTACCAACTGCTTCATTGATCACCATATTTTGAAATTGCATTCTTTGTGTCATATTACACTGCCATTGCATACTAAATGAAATATAAATAAAAGATTGTTTAAACAACATAATCTATCAACAACTACAAGATTGTTCAAACATCTTCGTCAACAAGCAATGCCAACAAGAACAAAGATTGTCCAAAGATGTTCAAACATCTTCTTCAGCAAACAATTCCAGAATCTATCAACAGCTACAAGATTCAGCAAAGAGAGAGTTTTACTTTTGTTAAAATTTTCCTTTTATTGAATGATTAATGTATAAGTCCCTTGAACTCGTTTGATTTAGCAGACTTTGTTTGACGTCTGGACATGATCCTATAAACATAGGTACTTATGTCGAACCATGTTAAATGTGTCTCCAATACTCTTACTACTTTCTTATTTGCTTTCAAATAATCTGAAAATTAAGCTATTAAACTAATATGAGTAGTAATCAAAACTTACAACAATTACTACTGATTTTTTTATCTTCTTTTAATACAATGATTCTTTTTCTTTATATGAATTTTTATGACTTAAACTTCTAAGTTAGTGATTTATATACGAAGGTAATAAAGTGTCGAAACCATCCCACTAATAGTAAACTTGTTCTTGAATCACGTAAGATCGTAGTTGAACTTCTTGATTTTTGATCTTGTTCCCATTTAATAATCAACTTTTTTATATGAGCTTTATTAATGGCTTGTGCTATTTAGTCCATTATTTGCATATGGAACGAATAGGAGGTGGAAACAGTTCCATGAATCTTAGCACATTTGGAGCACCATTGTAGATAAGGCTACTATTAAGAGTTCAATCTTTGCCCACTATAAGAATATGATGGCTCATGGCCATCTTGGCTTAAATATGGTGCACCAATCCTGGCATTTATGAGTTGGGGGTTTCTTACACGGAACCTTCAATTTAGAATGTTCTCAAGTTTGCTCTGATGCCGACTTCAAATGAGAGCATTAAATTCACACTTGAATACCATGATTCATTTAAAGAGATTGTAATTCAACTTTCAAACACCATACTTCTTCAATCAAGGAGGGGATCGAAGCTCGTTCATGATCATAGTTGCAGGCCTTATGAGTTCAATTTGGCCAAGAGGGAAATTGACAATTTGGAAAATGTGTGTAAGTAGTTATCAATTACCACATTTTGCAGGCCATGAAAATAAGGTCACTCGAGTAAATGCTTAGCCAAAATTGACAGCATTTTGAGCAGTCCAAATGCATAGTTCCGATTTTGTGGCCACCAGCGGACATATTTTCTGCTTTCAGAAAACGAAGATCTGGACGGCCGATCTTTTGTAGGATAGGAATCACAGGTGTGTGGGGATTACCCGTTAATCATTGTGATTATCAAAATTATTATCCTTTATGAGCCCTTATGTTAGAATTTAATGAATCGACAACAATTAATCTTTAAAAAAAATAAATTCACTCATATCAATAATTAAATCTATTGAATTCTAATAATCAAAACAATCAACGTTGTATATTCATCATATCCATTTATTATTACGATAAACTTTTGTACTATGATCTAAACTACAATCAAACATAGACTAAGAACTCTAACCCAAATTTTGTTTCTATTCACATTTATTTTATTTGTCTAAAAGTTTTGTTTTTAACAATGAGTTATGTTCAAGTTTTGGGTGACACGAATACACAATAATTTAATAATTTATTTATGTGAAGAAATGACAGTACTCATCTAACACTTTGCCATACTACTCCTAACAATGTTAGAGATACGACCAAAATTTTGGGTTGGCCATAGGCGGTCGAAAATGCAAGAAAATGTGACGGGAGACGGGCTTTTGATATGGATTTTCCTTTGGACACTTTCGATAATGAGTGTGACTAGTTTTCAATTCAGGCACTCTCGGACAAAGCTAACAAATTACAGAAAGACAAGAATTTAATCAGAGTTTTGGTCGAGATGTGTATGGTATTGATGGTTAAAAAGTCATTAAGAAGCTAGCAATCGTCAGGGATGTTGGGATTTCAAAATGTTGAACCGCTAAGATTGGTTATCGACTATTTTTGTCATAATTATTTTAATTTTAATACAACGAGACCTCGATTTTAACTTGCTAATTGTTTGTAAGATTGTAGATTTGTAGTTTCTCCTTCTTTTTCTTTTTTTTGTCCGATTGATTTAATGATTCTTTCTCTTTTATTTTCTTCCTTTTATACTTAGTCAAGGCTGATCTTGTTGCTTGTATGCAAAATAAACTAAGGGCACTTGTCCACTCATTTGCTTCGTTCCTCATTATCGCTCCACGTCCTGAAAATAAGCAAGATAAATAAGTAGCGGTCTGAAAACTCAACTAGAGGGCATACTTCGTTTTCTTATCTGGATCGATCGGCTAATTCGACTTGACTTGCACTGCACTGATAAGCTAGAGTATAGGCATAATGTTTGAGTCTCAGCCGATTGAGGGTTTATGTCTGCTTGAGCCGTTGATGTCTTTTGAAATCTTTTGATAATCAATAGATGCCTTCGTTGATTTTTTTTTTTTTTTTTTTTTCAAAAAACTATTTTCCCTGAACCCATAGGAAAATTCGTCATTTCAGAAGTTCAAACTTGGAAATGCTTATTTTTTTAATTACCCACCTCTGAAAACAGTTCCAAACTTAAACAAACTAACCAGCTCACTTGTTGTAAAAAAGTCTGTGGGGTGAATCATTAAGTTTTTATAATAAACGTAGCTAACTGTGAAATTTAAAAATCAGATGGCAGGTTACGACATCCATATCGTTT